>CAXAMN010026805.1:115592-164216 GCA_963970005.1 Durusdinium trenchii | reverse complement strand
CCATCATAGTTGAAGTGGGTAAGCCAGCACGCTGGCTGCCATTGTCCCCTTACCAGCAGCCCAAATGCTCACGACGATGAGCTGGGCTGTCACCGCTTGGCCGCCGGTGGGGGGTTTGGGAGGCCGCATCGCACACAAACACCCACACACTCCCTCAACTTCCACGAACGCACACATACGCAGACTCCTTTCCACACGGACATGGACACACGCACAGAAACCCACACACTACCTCAACTCACTCGACTTAACACTTCTCACTACACACTTACCGGATAACTCGCACTCTGATTTCCTACGTGATGAAAAATGCTTTCGGGCCACTCGTCGTCTAGTTCATTTTTCTACACCTATCGTTCTCTCCTGCCCTCTTAGCGCTGCTCTTTCTGTCATTCTTTCTTTTGTTTCTAAGGCTTCTTAGGTATCTATTCAGGTTACTCACGCGAGCGCCGCCATGCGGCACCGTGTGTGCGTCAACCCCTGTTCCAAAGGGTGCGACCTTCCTTCGGGACAAGCAGGGGGACTGCCTGACTCTAAACAGCGGCAGTCCAACGAAGAGGCTGTTTTGAGTCACTGATATGGATTCTGGACGCAGAATCCACGTACCTGCTGAACAACTGTTGACCACGCTGTCCAATTTGATCGGTTTGCTTCATGGTCCTTCCACGTTTCTTCCCCTAAACCCACTTTCCTGCAGCTGCGCTCGTCACCGCATCGACTGTGCAGATCGATTTCGAGGCCACTTGGAAACAATGTTCAACCATACTGTTCTTGCTGACTCATGCGCCTTTCCGTTCCATCACCTTCCTTCTCATCGTGGGAATTGAGCTAACAGCAAACCAATGTCAGAGTGTGTGTAACCCTTGGAATCATAGGGACCCTTTTGGATTGGAGTTTGAACTTTTCCATGTCATGTCAGCAAGGGGACTGGAGCCCAATTGCCTACCCAGTCCAACGAAGCTATGGCATTTCGGTGGATGAGTGGTCTGATCAACCACTTGTACCTGCAAGTTCTGACCTCTTGGTCCCTGCTTCTAACTAGAACAAGCACTCCAGTCATTGCATCGGCTTGCTTTCTGCAGATGAGCACCACCGCCGTCATCTTGTCGATTTGGTTCGCTCTTCGGGTTTTGACTTGATGCACCTTTTGGAGGTCGCCTAGAGGCATCATAGACTTATTAACTCACCTGGACCCTTAGGCGTTCATACATGTGGCATTCATCAGTACGCATGTCAATAAGTGTGTCTCTCCTCAGTGACAGCTCAGGGTGACCCCTTCGAGTGGCCCCTGTGGACCCGTTGAAGGGGGGTTGGTCTTTATCTCCACTGCCCGGAGATGTACAGCAGGAGGCTTATGCCAAAGTTGTTTGCCAAGACTTGATCGAGCATTGAATTCCAAGCTGGCCGTCTTCGAGCATGCCTCTAGGTGACCGTAGCGGTCGTGAGTATAGGCAGCCTTCGGGCACGCCACTACGTGGTCGCAGCGACCGAAGCTGGTTCAAGGTTCATTGGAACCTGTCGCAATCTTAGGCGCACACACATGCGTATACACTTAAACGAGGCGAGGTCTACCTAGGTGTTTCTAATGAGGTTTGGTTTCGTTGGTTTCCGTCCCCTTCATTTGGTTTCCCCTCTCATTCCGTTCTTCCCCTGGACACACCTTCTTTTCCTCTTTCGTTTCATGTCTTCCTGTCTTCATGTTCCATCATCTCACCTCCTTCCTTCTTTTGTGCACACACGGCCCGGCCCTTAGTACGCACGTGCACAACCCACCTTCAACCCAGGTTTCAGGTCGCCCAGGTTTTTACAATGAGGTGGGTTTTCATCGTTTGTCCCTGCGCACGTGGCTCCGTTTCATCGCAGCCACATACACCTCTGTCCGTCTTGTCCCCTTTTCATGTCTGTCTTTATTCTTTTGCCCTTGCTGCGCGCACACGTACACATCCGTCCTGCCCCTCTAGCGGGAGGCGTGTGTGTGTACCCTTGGAATCATAGGGACCCTTTTGGATTGGATTTTGAACTTTTCCATTTCATGTCAGCAAGGGGACTGGAGCCCATTTGCCTACCCAGTCCAACGAAGCTATGGCATTTCGGTGGATGAGTGGTCTGATCAACCACTTGTACCTGCAAGTTCTGACCTCTTGGTCCCTGCTTCTAACTAGAACAAGCACTGCAGCCATTGCATCGCTTGCTTTCTGCAGATGAGCACGACCGCCGTCATCTTGTCGATTTGGCTCGCTCTTCGAGTTCCGATTTGATGCACCTTTTGGAGGTCTCCTAGAGGCATCATAGACTTATTAACTCACCTGGACCCTAAGGCGTTCATACCTAAATGGGCGTGTGGCATGTAGTACGCATGTCAATAAGTGTGTGTGTGTGTGTGCGTATGTGTGTTGGAATACCCATGGATATCTCGCAATGATTCACAATGTTCATCTATATCCGGGTATAGATCCTTATCTTAGATACGTCCAATGTTCTTCTATAGATCTATATATATATATCTTATCTATCATATATATATATATATGGATCACAATATATCGATATGTTCTTCTAGATAGATAATTTGGATATCATCGGATATCTATATTCGGTTGCGGAGCTCAATGGCCTTTGATCACGGCAGCAAGTTGGCTAGCACCAGCCGGCCCTCAGTGAGGAGGTTGTGGAGAATGGATTTATATAGATCGAAGTGGTTTCTTAGGATATACATGGATATACAGTCCGGGGTTTCTCCTGTTTCTGAAGATGTTGAAAGACCCCATGAATTTGGAAGTGTCTCTTTGGTTGCCTTTCTGTTGGGGCTGCTGACTGCCGCTGGAGTTGGTCTGAAGCTCGTCGGACAAACCTCAAAGCGACAACACTGCCAGAACTCTCGGATGTGTTGAAAATAGGACCCGAGACTCGAGACAAGTACCAATCTGCAAAAGGAGTACCACGAAACGGCTGCAAGTCTAGAAGCGGAGCTTCCAGTGTCCTTGGAGTCCTTGAAAAAAGTAAACGTATGAATGAATGAACTGAACGTGCTTCCTGGACCCTTCCAATCCCAACTGGACAGTTTCCGCTTGAGGAGGCCACATGTCATGCAGCGCTTCACAAAGACTTCTGCCTTTGTCGCCGGCGACGATCTGGTTCCGGCCGGTTCCGTCACCGGTGGCGCGGTTCGCGCACGGCGCGCGAAAGCGGTGCCGTTCGTGGCCTCTGTAAGTGTTAATGATGCAGCCAGCATCTTCACATGGGCCTGCAACGTGCAGAGTACAGTACAGAGTACAGAAGAGTTCGAACATGTCCGAAGGAAAGAAAGGCTAAGAGAAGGGGGAAAAGGAAAGGAAAGGACAGGAAAGGCAAGGAAAGGGAAGGCAAGGCAAGGAAAGGAAAGCAAGGAAGAAACGTTCAAAATGAGTCTAAAGAAGCAACACATGAATAAGGAAAGAGTCTCGAAAGCGACCCATCAATTCTGGGGCACCGACCGAAGCTCGGCCATTCTGCGAGGAAAAGCTAGCCATGAGGAACCAGCTGGAAGGGTGGTGGCTTTGAAGGCCAACCTGTTCAACTGATCGGCTTGAGCATTCTTCAACCAAGTGCAGTGAGTGCAGTCAGTCTGGACACATTGCGCTCGATGTTCTTTAGATGCAGTAATGATCGTAATAAAACAATAAATATATTCCTATGTCATGCGTCGTATAAAATTTACTTGATGTCAAGTAGACATGTTGAGTTCTATTCTTTTCATGTTCTTTGTCCAGCAGGTCTCTAGATGGTGAACCATTGCCTCACATCTGCTCAGCAGTGGCTGCAGAAGAATGACCGGTCAATGGTCAAGCATGGTAAACCGTAGCGAACCTACTTCAACAAAGCGCCCGGCTCAATTTGTCAACCTTCCACAGACTGCGCAGCTATGGCGCTACCTTTTGAACTCAAAGAAACAATGCCTGTAATGTCACCGTTTGTAGGGTGATGCTGATGCGACATGATGCGACAACCAATCCAGACCATTCCCATCCTGCTTTACTTCGCTCTCATCGACCAGGCTTGGCCACGCCTTCCGTTAGGTCCTTGAAGATTTTCCAGACACTTCTGGACGAAAACACCATCCGCTTCGTAGCCCTGTTCCCGTTGAGGGTGCCTCACCTAGAGCTGACTCGGCCGACTCGGGGACCGCAGCACCGGGATCGTGGGGGATCTGCTACCGATGGTTCGCTCTAAGCAGCCAGGAGCAAATCATATCCATCGAGATTTGCTTGGGAAGTCTGAAGTCCTGCTCCAACCTGGATCGAACCTGGATCTCCAAAGCCAACGTTTGTGTCTTGGTGTCTCGATGTGTCTCGATGTGTCTCGTGTACATTGAGAAAATCATGTTCAATCAGACTTACTTGGCAGGGAGACGGCACCTTCTCTCACTTATCCTTTTTCCTCTCAATCTTTTCCTTACTTATCCTTATCCTTTTTCCAAAGATGAGGTCTCAGAACGAGGACCACATCACGAGGACCGCATCACCTTCGCGAAGCTCCAGGAGCTCATGGGATCTGGGATGCGCTTTGCATGGAAGATAGTCTTCAAGCACCAGCCAGGAGCACACAATATCCATCGAGATTTGCTTGGCTTGTGGGTCTGAAGCAGTATGAGCCAAGAAAGCCAAAGGATCTTCATCCAAAGCTTTCTCCAAGCAAATGAAATCCTGGATCCGGCAGGTCAAGAATTCGGCTGCCTTCTCACGCTTGGGGCCAACCGCACCGGCACTTCGGTCCAAACAGAGCCATGCGGCGCGTCTGCGGGTTGCGCTGCGGCTTCGTCTCAGGGCGGTTGCATCTCAGCGGATGGCTTCAGTGTTTGCCGGCGCCAATCATCTTGCAGCTTGAGAATTCGACATCCCTGCCTGGCACGAAACGCTGCAAACGACGCAGTTTGGTGTTACGACGCGTGTGTTCAATCCAACAAGCGGCAAACGAGCCCCGTCCATGGGGCCTAAACTCTTCTACGCTACGCTACGTACTCCTTGGCGACTGACGTTGCCCTCTCCTTTCGATCTCCATCTTTCACGACGCGGGCGCCAGGTTTGTGAAAAAGGGACACAAAAAAGGAACGGGACAAATAGCTGCTAAGCTCACTGAGCTGCTCATCCTTAAGAGCCTTGCATTGTTCCTTCGCAGAGAACCAGTAGTGTCTACCCATAACCTGAGCTGTGAAAAGATAGCCGGATGCCAAGGGTCAAGGGTCTTCTACAAAGCAGACATCCCAAAACCAAATCGGCAGTGAATGCAAGTCCACGCATTTCCAGGAGTCCCAGGCGCTGTATCAGGACCTGCACGTAATCCCAGCCTTTGTCGTGACGACAATGCATGCTGTCAGGGTCAGGTTCTTCACTACGGCCTTCAAAGTATTTCGAAGCTTGTTGGAATCTAGGGCCCCAAAATAGGAAGCTTGTTCTTTAACCTGGTCATTTGTTGTTTCCATGTGTTTCCAGGAAAGAGTCTAGTCATCTCCTTGCAAGCATGTGGCGGAAGCCTCCGATCGTGCAACTGTGTGAAGTAACGTAAGTCGGACTCCTGGCACAAGAAACAACTCTGAACCCCAAGGGTCATAAATGCACTTAGACCATTATAGAGGTCAGTCACTTTAAGCCCGCTCCTACTTAATTAAGTAAGCGCCTACTGAATTGAGTAGCAGGGCGACTAGTTGGCTTTTAGCTATAGTTATATAGCTTCTAGATCTTCTAGTAACTGGACGCAGGATAGCTCACGCTTGCACAAATGATTTGGTTGCTAAAAATCTACCAAATGTCATATATGCACTTACTTTGGTATCTTATAGGTTAGCTTTGGTGCATTTAGCGGGATGAGTCTATGTTGGATGGGTTGATGTTGGATCAGTCAGCAGGTCTCCTTGTCGGCATCGTCAGGGAAGAAGCTTGGATCAAAGAGCATGTGCCAAATGTGTTCGAACCAGGCGCAAACGCCCTTGTTGAAGGGATCATTCACAGACAAGTCGGTCCTTCTCGAAATAAAGCCCCTCGTGCCCGGCAGAAGCTCGAAGGAGGCGCGAGCCGAAATCACCTGCGACAAGTAGCGCCAGTACGCCGGGGAGCGGCGTGAGATGGCGCGGCGCGTCACCAGAAGTTGGGAGAAATCGTAGCCACCCAAGTCATCTCCACCAACAGGATCCAACTTGCGGCCGAACGCCATGCGCCACAAATTTTGCAGCAAAATCGGATTGTAGCCACTGTCGCAGGGGCCGATCTTGCCACCTTTCCATGGCTCCACATCACAATGGTACCTCAAATGTGATGCTACTCGACCCTCTGCAGTGACAGGCCCTTCATGTCTCCAGCCAAGATATAGAAAGTCCACATGCTGTGGCCAGGAACCACTCACCAGTGCCTGAAAGAGTGTGGATACTTTCCATGACCGAATGTGTTCTAGAAAATCTGGATGCAACAGGAGAGTGATATTGCCCAAGTTCTTGGCTGCCGATGCCCGTGCTAGATGATGTAAATATACAGCTGCATCTCCAGTGGGAACCTCTTCTTCAAGCACAGCCAGATGAAGTTGAGGTTTCAGGATGTCAACTGCCACGCTTCGAACACTTCGTCCTGCGGTAAAGAGTCTCAACAACTCCTCTGGCAGATCTGCAAAAATGCCCTTGGCCAGCCTGGCCACGTCCGCTTCGGGCACGGAGGCGTCCGGCTCGATGTGTTTGCCCAACAAGCCAAAGGTGCCACAAACCATGTAAATGAACACTCTAAACTTGGCGTGTCTCCAGTGACCCCGCAGCCGGTTGTACTCCTTCGCCCTGTGTGCTTTTTGGCTGTCTGGAGGCCAACCATCTGCATCATCCATCCGGGGTGGTAGGGATCGGCCCAGTAATGCGAGGCCGGAGTTCACGGCGTGGATCTCTTTGGGTGAACACAATGGAATCACCATGTCCGCCAACCAGGGTTGAGCTGGAGCAAAACGACTCTCTTCCTTGGACTCGAGTGAAGAAGGATTTCACAAACACGTACGTGCCCCAAGTTTGATGAGTCACCAGAGAATTCATCGGAAATCGTAGGACTGTGAGGCATGATGTCTTAAACAAATTCTAGACCTCTGGTGTTCGGTTCCTTAGGCAGACGTCTGCCTCGATTTGCTTATGCCGACCGGTCCTGCTTTCCATGCCGACCTGTCCCATTCGATTCGTCCCTTCTTCCGAACCGAGGAACCAGCTGCCGCACACGTTCCATGGCAGCGATGAGCACCTTCTCCCAACTTGGATGGTCTTCCTTGGAGTTCCATCTCCAACGGCCATGGAACTTCGCACTCTCCGCCAAATGCCGAAGATTCCTCGGAGGCGATGGCTTGTGGGCCGCCCGGCCCGGTTCCGGGTCATGGGTTTTTGTTTGGGCCTGTTTTGAGGGCGAACATACCGTGTGTGTGTGTGTGTGTGTTTTTGTTTAAAGTACAAAACACCCATCCTCAGTTGGAAATCAACCGAACGATGGCAATGGTCACCAAGCAGCCGAGCAAAGCGCCTGGCAGCAGGCAGATCCTCAAAAAGGCACGGTGCCAATGTTCCAAAGTCAATCCAAAATCACATTTTCGTCCAGACCTTTTTCGTCCAGCTTTGCAGTAAAAAACATTGTGAAAACCATCATTGAATTTTACCATATCGTATCGTGTAACTCTTCACTCATGTTTCGAAACTGCACTGAACTGGACAAACGGGGGTCTCTTTGCTCAAGTTCTTCTAAGAGTCTACATCAAAAAGCGACTCAGCCTTCAAGAGCCCAGCAAGCAATACAGCTGGAGGACACTCAGCAAGGCTGAAGGCAAAGTTGGAGATGATCTGGACGACCACGAGCTAGACACAGCTGGAAAGAAATCAAATGAATTATATTACAAAACAGTTGATTTACAAATGGACCGGCACTCCGGGAAGTCATTTATATAAGAGGGATTAAAAATGATTAAAGTCTTCTCACCCGTTCAAAAACACATGTACGACATGTTTTGCGTTTTGCTCATAGCACCCAAAAGGATGGGCAGGAGAAAAGCGCGTCGGCTCACTTCGCGCTGGCCGCAATGCGCGCGCTTCCGCAAACCAGTCCGTGGCCGCCTGGGTGAGTAAGGCCACCATTTCGATATCCCAGGTGCCTGGCGCTCTCGCGATCGCCAAGACTCTCGCTACTGCGCGTGAACGGGAGATGGGAGAAACATCCTCTTACAGCCGAAGGAGCCGTTCTCGTAGTAGTCAGCCGCTCTGGTGGTAAAGGTTCGAAAGCTTAGCGTTTCCCATCTCTTGCTGAGTTCTTGCCTCATGGCGCTTCTCATGGCGCTTCTCATTGACACAATGCATCACAAGAAGAACATCCGAAATCCTCTCTCAACGCACAAAAAGTTAAAGGAAAACATCCTTTTTCATCATCCTTTCAACATCTGTTCAACATCTCCTGGCCTCACTCGCTTCTCTCTAGCCTCTCTTTGACTTGCCTCATCCTCGCGGCCCAGCCCAGCAGCCTGATCGACTCCGCACGACACCCGTTCGCTTGTCAGGGTCGACCCGAAGACAAGCGACAAAGCCTGGGTTACTTCTACGTCCAGAAAGCAGAAAAAGGCTTAGAGGTTTTGAGGTTCTCACCAATTTTTTCACCTTTTTTGTTTGTTGTCTGTTTGTTTGTCTATAGGGGCTGCCAGCTGACCACCCTCCCTCCCACCCACCTCAAAATAATAAAGTTATTATTTTTAGGTGGGTGTACCCACCTGAGCATAGAATTATTATGGAGGTAATATAGTTCAGAAATAATAAACCACACAGCATGATAAGATAGGGGGGGGTGGTATAGACCACCCACCTAAGTGGGTAGATATATGGGGACAGCTCCTAGGAAAGTGTGCAGTAACAGCAATCGTAGGTGGTTCAAGCGCAACCACCTACAAAATAATAATCGCGCCCTCTTTTCTGCCATTCTCTCTCGGTTTCTCTGTGGTACCGTGAACATCTGTCCAGTCTTTTTGCCTTGATGGGGCAGCCGATCCGGGAGAATATATGGAAAAGATTGAGGACAAGCAAGATCTCTGTCCAAGGCAGGTCAAACAATCGCCGTATTTCAGGGGTGGGGCTGGCCTAAGGGACCTCTGAAATAATTAGTAGATCGACTGATTGACTGGAATGTGTGGATAGCGTGATATGGTCCATAAAATTATTTCAGGGGTGGGGTACCCCCTAAACGACCTGTTAAATAACAAATAAGGTGGGGGGAATGTTGCCAGTATTTGCCACTTATTCCATGGAAAATATGGAAAAGGTTGAAAACATTGAGGAGTTTAGTAGAAGGAACCAGTAAGGGGGGCAAGGCTTACCCCACAGACATCATTAATAATATTCAAGTAACTATTTATTTTGGGGGTAGATGACAGGTAGCCCACCTGCCAAATAATATTATGTTTGTGCTCGAATGGATAGATCCCAGATAAAGGTAGCCCCCTGATAGGATGGATCCCAGCGAGAATTTGATGAGAGTGTGAAGCCGGCTGCTTTGGCTACCAGAGTTTTGGATCAGGTGTGCCTTGGCTAGTTCAAACTGATTGCAGCGCGACAAACGATGACTTGGTGGCAAAGCATAGCTGATTGATGTGGGAGTCAGACGTTCACGGTCTGACAGAGAAACCGAGAGAGAATGGCAGAAAAGAGGGCGCAATTATTTTTTGTAGGTGGTTGCGCTTGCACCACCTACGTTTGCTGTTACTGAACACTTTCCTAGGAGCTGTCCCCATATATCTGCCCACTTAGGTGGGTGGTCTATACCACCTCCCCCCCCTATCTTATCATGCTGTGTGGTTTATATTTTATATCTTGGTTGTCTCAGCTCTGTGGACAAGCACATCAAATTATTTTTGCTCTGGCACACGTACCCCTCCACCTGCCAAATAATTTCCAATAAACCCTGCATCATACCTTCTTCCACGGGTTATTGTTATTCTATGTCATTCAGTGCTAAAAATTATTTGGAAACCATATATCAAAATAATACTTTGTTATTTTGCAACATGCCATACCATATTTTTTTCTACATGGTAGATATTATTTTGACCCACCACCTACATGCCTTTCCAAATAATACTTTATTGATATTATTTCAAACAAATTATTTGGAGACGAGACGGTCACCTCAAAATAATTTCGCTCGGCAGGGGCTATGTTTGTCTTGTCCAAAGCAAAAAAGGAACTCGGCATCGATCCGTCCATCGGTGTGGCATCGATTGGATCGGTGTGGCGTTCGCGCCTTGGACCAGCGTTCCGAGGTCGCGGGCAACAGGTCCTGGTGGAGGCGAAGGCGCGGAGGGCGTCAGCCGGCGTCACTTGGGAGAGAAAGAAAGAGAGAAACGATGAGAAACATCCAAAAAACACAGCGAGTCCTCCTAGTAAAGTAAACTGAAAAAAAAGGGGACCCTGAGTCGGCCACATGCATGAGTTCGCCGGTGTGTGGGTGATATGCAGGGCCGTGGAGGAGAGCCTTGCAGTCGTAAGAGTAGGGCACACATCAAGACATCAAGCAGGTCACCTGCATTCTTACTAGTAACAAGAAGCTAGTAGGAGCAAAGGGCATCGTTATTAGGAGCAAGGACGCTACTACAAGTAGGGGCTCCTGGCATCGCTACGAACGGACTACAGGTCACCTGCGTGTCTTAGTGTATCTTCGGCTTTGTGCGCCGCTTGGGCAAGGGCAGGCATCAAAGCAGCTGGAGCCCAAGGAAAGGTGGCATCACAGCCAGGATGGTGATCTTGCCATGGCCCCTCCAGAACCTGTACCTGGAAGCTGGGCAGAAAAAAAACAAGTGGCCAGAAAAAACAAATGCGACTCCATCAGCGAAATGTCTGCCTGTACCTTTTTGGATCTTCCAATCATGTCTGCCATGTCTGCCTTTTAGCCGGGTTTGATAGATGAAAAGGCAGACTTTTGCACAGTTGGAACATCTAAGGCATGTTGTTCCCAACTCCGCGTCTCCCCCAACTCCCACCACCCCTATAGTCGAGTGGTAGTGGCTTCGGTGGCTTCCCTTCCGAAGTGGCGATCTCGGTGACCGATGGCGAACTTGCCGGTTCGGCGGGGCCTCCTGACCCGGTTCCGGCAGCTTGCGGAAGAGCGGATGTGGACAGCAGCGCTCGAAGGAGAAAAAGCCCTGTGAGAAGCAAAGGTCCAATCCTCCGGAGTGGTCATCAGCCGCGTCGGCTTTGGGGACACACAAGTCATCACAGTCTGCCGGAAGGTTCCCAGTGCTGATGTTTGAGCGGATGCTACGATGAATTACAAAATGTTCACCATGTTGGCATCATCATGTATGTGCAATTTGTATATAATAGATGACTTATTGACATTGCTGATTTACCGTTTCTCCCAACAACCCGCAAAATCCTCCGCAAAAAAAAAGAAAGAAAAAATACAACGACAGGAAGACTCCCTCACTCGTCTCCAAAAACCGACTCTCTCGGTGAAGAAAACGGCAACGGCGCGTTGCCGACGCGGTCGCTCGGCCACGCGGTCGCTCGGCGGGTCCTTGGGGTCCATAGGCTTGGACGCTGCAACACTCCCGGTAGACCCAGTAGTCGGTCCAGCATAGCAGCTCCGCCATGGTTGCAGGTCCCCAGCCACACGGACCACCCGGTGAGGACGGACAGAGGGGGACGGGCCTTCGCCAGTCCGGGCGTGTAAAAGGTGGGTGCATGATTTGGATGTTTTGGAGCAGCTCCATAGAAATGCAAGGTGCAACGAGAGGTTCTCAACACCTAGGTTTGAATATGTACAAATGTTCTCATTGCTGCCGGCCGGTGAGCCAAGAGAAGTGTTGGCCCTGCAGAAATTGGCCCAAAGCGACTGCTGAATTCTAGAATGTGGGTCCACTGTTGGACATATGCCAAAAGCTCCTTTTGGCTGCACAGCTGCAATATGGAAGCACAATGTCTTAGAAGCGCAGCTTCTTGCGCAGGTAGAGGACATCCTGCAGTGCATAGCAGCAAAGCAAAACCATATACAACCCCAAAGAATGTGTAAAAGGCGAGAGAGAGAGAGAGAGAACTTCGATGTTCAATAATGTAGTAAACATCCTAAGTCCTAGTACCACCCCCAAACAGCAGTTCAAAATGCTCTCAAAAGAGTTACTTCGAACAACTAAGACAAAAAGTACACCGTCGCCCTATCTCTTCCGTTCTCAGTTCCAAAGACGCTCCTTGGAAGGGCGACCGGACTTGTCTGCTGGTGGTGCCTGGAACTTCTCCTGGAAGAGACCTGATTCCCACCACACGGGCGTTCAAAAAAAATGAAGTCACATCATCCACAACCCAACTGTGTTTGTGTGATTTCGTTTCAACAATGCGGTTCACCCAGGTTTGGAGTGAAGCACAGGTGGTTCCCATTTTGTTCCAGGCGGCTCTTGGCCATCTTTCTGGCTTCCTTGCGACCATCCAGAGAGTCCATCTGCTGGTCGGTGCAAATGGTGGCGGGGGACATCTCTGCAGGCACCTCTCTGGTGGCGAAAGCGCCAAGCGAATCAACAAAAACGCCAAGCGAAATAAAGCCATCACGAGTGGTGCCTGGGCGACTCGTCTTGCTTTAAATGGAACAAGGGACCGTGTTTGGCACTCGTTCCTGGCCAATCCTCCCGTGTTTTGCGGTACAACTGTTGAAACGGTGCTCTTTGCATTCTTTTGCCAATCACTTTGTTACAGCTCAGACTTGTTTGAAAGGTAGGTGAATCATGGTGAAACTATATCGCTAGTGTCGGAGAAGAGTCTGAGTCGAAAGTGATATGAGAACGTGCAGAAACATCAGATTCGACATCCCCCTGCCAAATGCTTCATTTTCACGAACCCCGTGCAGAATCGTCAGCATCGTTCCGGATGTTGGAGTCCCTGACACTCAGGCACCTGGTATCTGGTGGGCATGATGTGGTTGTAGTTCACATACTTCACGAAAGGCCTCAAAACAACGAGAGGACTGGAGACCAGGAGGAAGAACAGGGGCAGCCACCGTGGTTGCTCGGCAGCCACTAAGGCGCCCACTTCACCTTGGTGCGCTTCGTGATCTTCTTCTTGGACATTTGCCTGTCGCATTTCTTTCAACCCAAAAAATGCCCCCGCCGCGGGACCCTCGCGAGCGTCCGGCCTCGTCACCTTGAGCGGCGCTCGGTCGATGCCCGCCACCATGCAGTGGCCGAAGGGACGCTGCTTGGAGCCGTCATCAAAGGCCTTCACCACAATCGCCTGCGAACAAAAAAAACATTTAAAAAACGCCGTGTTTCGGGCTGTTTTTCAGCAGTTCGGAAGTGTTTCGGTGTCGTGTATTTCAGTATTTCAGTAGGATCGATGAAGCCATTTTGTTGCATGGCAATATTGAAGTGGTTGTTTTTAATATACGCTCAGGCTAGGAAGTCTGCATCCCGCTATGGGGAGAAATAGGATGAAATAGACAATAGGTCTCTTTCGGCCGCGTCAGCTGGCAGATTTGACTCAGCTGGCCCCGTCAACTGGCTCGATTACAGCAAAAAAGCTTCAGGTCAGGCTAGCATTTGTAGCCACAGTCTGTGTTGAGTGAGTGGCTCAAGACCTACCCCTCCACATTGCAGATAATCTAAGAATCTAATAGTAATGTCCTTCAAATAGAGCTGTGTGGAGCTTGACAATCCCCAAAACGGTTTTGGAGGGAATCTGAAGTCAGTCAATGTATATGCTTTATTTCTTCATATTCCTGGTCTTTCCTGCTGAGTGGAAATGATGTGGCGGACGAGGTTCAGCCCTGCCTTCTTCCCAGCGTAGCGGCCCTTGCGATCGACATCAAGTGTAGTTCATAAATATGTTCATATATATCCATTGCTCAGTGACCGACTAGCCTGCAGCATGACCACCACGCGCCCAGCTTTCAGAAACTTACCTTAGTACGCAAAATGTTCAGAAGGAACCTAACGAATCATCACGAATCCCTAGGCCCTATCCATATCCTTATTCATCTTATTGCCATGTCTGCCATATCTGCCAATATATGTCCTGATGTTTTCCACATGTTTCCATCTCGGATCCGCTCGGACCGGCGACGAGTCAGAACAACGCTCCGCTCCGCCGTCGCCGCCGAAACCGACGCTTCTTCGCCGTGGTGCCCATGGTCCGCGCTTCCAGCAGTGCTACCGTGCGTCCGACAGCCGGTCCCTCAAACGGTTGCGGCGAGCAAGGTGCACAAAAGTCGAGGGATGCACAGATGTCGTTCAATGTGGAATTACAGCATGGCTGCCAGCTGCCATTGGCTTGAGGAAAGACATGCACGTTTTTGGGGGGCTGAATCTTTTTGAAAGTCAAGCCAGAATGGTGGTTGTTGCCCGAAAAACGCCTGCAATGTCCATCTAATTACTTGATGTCATGCTATTTCTGCAGCTAATATAAAGAACATCCTGGCACTTGACGGACAGACCCAGGCAGTATGACATCAACCACGTACATGCATGCCTCCAGCATGCGTCGTTAATCGATAAAAGTTGTTCGAAGCTCAAGGCTCTTCGAGCCAAGATCTTCGACCGGGGCTCCCAGAGACCGCGACGATTGCCAGATCCATGCCACGCGCGTTCACGCGCGTGATCCGCGATGTGTGAACACCGCAGTGATCGTGTGGCCGCGATGTGAGCTACATGCATTTCTGAAGGCGGCTTGAAATCTTTAAATCCCTTATGATAAGTTGTTGTCACAAAGCACAAATACCAAATACCTTGACCTGGCCATCGGGCTGCTGGGGGTGCTAGGCCAGCGATGCGGGTGCATCTGCAGCATGTCTCCAAAAAACGCCGGTGCATCTGCGCGTTCGTTCATCTCGAAGGTGTCTCGTTCTACTCCCGTCCTTTCGTTTTCGGTTCGTTTCACCCACTGACCCATCTCGGGGGACTTGTTCGACTCCTTCGAGCGTCCACGCGTCCAGCGAAGACCCAAGCGTGACATGCGGGACGGAGCCCAACACGCCCATGAGACGACACTCGTGGTGCAGGATTGCGGGGTGGATCTGCCATCCCCCCGAAGACCATCGAAGACCAATGTATTCGACCGGACCGTACCTTCGCATCCAGCCTTTCACTGGTTCAAACATGTTCAAACCAAGTAGAAACCTGTCTTGTGCGGCAAGTAGCTCGCATATGCTCTGGACATCGTTGCCGTTCTTGCTTGACATGCCGTGGATGGATGGCTTGCTCCTGGCATCGCTACTACAGGTCACCTGCGTGTCTTAGTGTATCTTCGGCTTTGTGCGCCGCTTGGGCAAGGGCAGGCATCAAAGCAGCTGGAGCCCAAGGAAAGGTGGCATCACAGCCGGGATGGTGATCTTGCCATGGCCCCTCCAGAACCTGTACCTGGAAGCTGGGCAGAAAAAAGAAAAAGTGGCCAGAAACAACAAATGCGACTCCATCAGCGAAATGTCTGCCTGTACCTTTTTGGATCTTCCAATCATGTCTGCCATGTCTGCCTTTTAGACGGGTTTGATAGATGAAAAGGCAGACTTTTGCACAGTTGGAACATCTAAGGCATGTTGTTCCCAACTCCGCGTCTCCCCCCAACTCCCACCACCCCTATAGTCGAGTGGTAGTGGCTTCGGTGGCTTCCCTTCCGAAGTGGCGATCTCGGTGACCGATGGCGAACTTGCCGGTTCGGCGGGGCCTCCTGACCCGGTTCCGGCAGCTTGCGGAAGAGCGGATGTGGACAGCAGCGCTCGAAGGAGAAAAAGCCCTGTGAGAAGCAAAGGTCCAATCCTTCAGAGTGGTTTTGGAGTTTAAAAGAACCATGCAAACGCAGTCATCAGCGGCGTCGACACACAAGTCATCACAGTCTGCCGGAAGATTCCCAGTGCTGATGTTTGAGCGGATGCTACGATGAATTACAAAATGTTCACCATGTTGGCATCATCATGTATTTGCAATTTGTATATAGACGACTTATTGACATCGCTGATTCACCGTTTCTCCCAACAACCCGCAAAATCCTCCGCAAAAAAAATAAGAAAAGAACAAATACAACGACAGGAAGACTCCCTCACTCGTCCCCAAAAACCCAAAAACCGACTCTCTCGGTGAAGAAAACGGCAACGGCGCGTTGCCGACGCGGTCGCTCGGCCACGCGGTCGCTCGGCGGGTCCTTGGGGTCCATAGGCTTGGACGCTGCAACACTCCCGGTAGACCCAGTAGTCGGTCCAGCACAGCAGCTCCGCCATGGTTGCAGGTCCCCGGCCACACGGACCACCCGGTGAGGACGGACGGAGGGGGACGGGCCTTCGCCAGTCCGGGCGCGTTTGGAGTGGGTGTGGAGTGGGTGTGGAGTGGGTGTGGGTGGAGTGGGTCTGTGGGGTGGGCACCGGAGAGTGGCACGGTCCGTGTTGTGGCGGAGAATCCAAAGGTGGGTGCATGATTTGGATGTTTTGGAGCAGCTCCATAATAGAAATGCAAGGTGCAAGGAGAGGTCCTCAAAAGTCCTCAAACACCTAGGTTTGAAAATGTACAAATGTCCCCATTGCTGCCGGCCGGTGAGCCAAGAGAAGTGTTGGCCCTGCAGAATTGGCGCAAAGCGACTGCTGAATTCTAGAATGTGGGTCCACTGTTGGACATATGCCAAAAGCTCCTTTTGGCTGCACAGCTGCAATATGGAAGCACAATGTCTTAGAAGCGCAGCTTCTTGCGCAGGTAGAGGACATCCTGCAGTGCATAGCAGCAAAGCAAAACCATATACAACCCCAAAGAATGTGTAAAAGGCGAGAGAGAGAGAGAGAGAGTACTTCGATGTTCAATAATGTAGTAAACATCCTAAGTCCTAGTACCACCCCCAAACAGCAGAGAAACAAAGGAATTAAAGCTACGAAGGTGTTTTTAGGTCGAAGGAAAGAATGTGTTCAAAATGTTCTCAAAAGAGTCACTTCGAACAACTAAGAAAAAAAGTACACCGTCGCCCTATCTCTTCCGTTCTCAGTTCCAAAGACGCTCCTTGGAAGGGCGACCGGACTTGTCTGCTGGTGGTGCCTGGAACTTCTCCTGGAAGAGACCTGATTCCCACCACACGGGCGTTCAACAAAAAATGAAGTCACATCATCCACCACCCAACTGTGTTTGTGTGATTTCGTTTCAACAATGCGGTTCACCCAGGTTTGGAGTGAAGCACAGCTGGTTCCCATTTTGTTCCAGGCGGCTCTTGGCCATCTTTCTGGCTTCCTTGCGACCATCCAGAGAGTCCATCTGCTGGTCGGTGCAAATGGTGGCGGGGGACATCTCTGCAGGCACCTCTCTGGTGGCGAAAGCGCCAAGCGAATCAACAAAAACGCCAAGCGAAATAAAGCCATCACGAGTGGTGCCTGGGCGACTCGTCTTGCTTTAAATGGAACAAGGGACCGTGTTTGGCACTCGTTCCTGGCCAATCCTCCCGTGTTTTGCGGGACAACTGTTGAAACGGTGCTCTTTGCATTCTTTTGCCAATCACTTTATTACAGCTCAGAATTGTTTGAACGGTAGGTGAATCATGGTGAAACTATGTCGCTAGTGTCGGAGAAGAGTCTGAGTCGAAAGTGATATGAGAACGTGCAGAAACATCAGATTCGACATCCCCCTGCCAGATGCTTCATTTTCACGAACCCCGTGCAGAATCGTCACGATCGTTCCGGATGTTGGAGTCCCTGACACTCAGGCACCTGGTATCTGGTGGGCATGATGTGGTTGTAGTTCACATACTTCACGAAAGGCCTCAAAACAACAAGAGGACTGGAGACCAGCAGGAAGAAAAGGGGCAGCCACCGTGGTTGCTCAGGCAGAATCGTAAGGCGCCCACTTCACCTTGGTGCGCTTGGTGATCTTCTTCTTGGACATTTGCCTGTCGCATTTCTTTCAACGCCGCGTCCCGCCCCCGCTCTCGATCCCCGCGGGACCCCGGCCTCGTCACCTTGAGCGGCGCTCGGTCGATGCCCGCCACCATGCAGTGGCCGAAGGGACGCTGCTTGGAGCCGTCATCAAAGGCCTTCACCACAATCGCCTGCGAACAAAAAAAACATTAAAAAAACGCCGTGTTTCGGGCTGTTTTTCAGCAGTTCGGAAGTGTTTCGGTGTCGTGTATTTCAGTATTTCAGTAGGATCGATGAAGCCATTTGTTGCATGGCAATATTGAAGTGGTTGTTTTTAATATACGCTCAGGCTAGGAAGTCTGCATCCCGGCAGCGCCCTGTGTTGCAATAGGATGAAATAGGTCTCTTTCGGCCGGGTCCGCTGGCATCGCTGGCATCTAAGATCATCTGATTTAACTCAGCTGGCCTCGTCAACTGGTTCGATTAAAAGCAAAAACACACCTTTGCCCGGTCAGGCTAGCATTTGTAGCAGTCTCTGCGGAGTGAGCGGCTACTTGAGTGGCTCAAGTCTGGTGCTAAGAGATTTCAACAGTGATATGGTTGCCGCATGATCCTATAACTCGCTGGTAACTCGTGCACGTTGGAAACCTCCGCGACATAGTTGAGTAGATGACCACCTTGATACGCCGATCCATCCTACCCCTCCACATTGCAGATAATCTAAGAATCTAATAGTAATGTCCTTCAAATAGAGCTGTGTGGAGCTTGACAATCCCCAAAACGGTTTTGGAGGGAGTCTGAAGTCAGTCAATGTATATGCTTTATTTCTTCATATTCCTGGTCTTTCCTGAGTGGAATGATGTGGCGGACGAGGTTCAGCCCTGCCTTCTTCCCAGCGTAGCGGCCCTTGCGATCGACATCAAGTGTAGTTCACAAATATGTTCATGTCCATTGCTCAGTGACGGACTAGCCTGCAGCATGACCACCACGCGCCCAGCTTTCAGAAACTTACCTCAGTACGCAAACTGTTCAGAAGGAACCTAACGAATCATCACGAATCCTTATGCCCTATCCATATCCTTATTCATCTTATTGCCATGTCTGCCATATCTGCCAATATATTTCCTGATGTTTTCCACATGTTTCCATCTCGGATCCGCTCGGAGGACCGGTGACGAGTCAGAACAACGCTCCGCTCCGCCGTCGCCGCCGAAACCGACGCTTCTTCGCCGTGGTGCCCATGGTCCGCGCTTCCAGCAGTGCTACCGTGCGTCCGACAGCCGGTCCCTCAAACGGTTGCGGCGAGCAAGGTGCACAGAAGTCGAGGGGTGCACAGATGTCGTTCAATGTGGAATTACAGCATGGCTGCCAGCTGCCATTGGCTTGAGGAAAGACATGCACGTTTTTGGGGGGCTGAATCTTTTTGAAAGTCAAGCCAGAATGGTGGTTGTTGCCCGAAAAACGCCTGCAATGTCCGTCTAATTACTTGATGTCATGCTATTTCTGCAGCTAAAGAACATCCTGGCACTTGACGGACAGACCCAGGCAGTATGACATCAACCACGTACATGCATGCCTCCATGCGTCGTTAATCGATAAAAGTTGTTCGAAGCTCAAGACTCTTCGAGCCAAGATCTTCGACCGGGGCTCCCGGAGACCGCGACGATCGCCAGATCCATGCCACGCGCGTTCACGCGCGTGATCCGCGATGTGTGAACACCGCAGTGATCGTGTGGCCGCGATGTGAGCTACATACATTTCTGAAGGCAGCTTGAAACCTTCATATCCCTTGATAAGTTGAAATAAGTTGTTGTCACAAAGCACAAACACCAAATACCTTGACCTGGCCATCGGCGATCCTGGCTGAGGCTTCAAGTTCTTGAAAACCCAGTACGCAAAAAAAAGAATTGCTAAGACTACTAGACAGAGACTGACTCTGCTGGGGGTGCTAGGCAAGCGATGCGGGTGCATCTGCAGCATGTCTCAAAAAAACGC
The DNA here is from genome assembly GCA_963970005.1 of Durusdinium trenchii. Taxonomy (NCBI): domain Eukaryota; class Dinophyceae; order Suessiales; family Symbiodiniaceae; genus Durusdinium; species Durusdinium trenchii. The sequence continues at coordinate 144,402 of CAXAMN010026805.1, read as the reverse complement.
CGGTGCATCTGCGCGTTCGTTCATCTCGAAGGTGTCTAGTTCTACTCCCGTCCTTTCGTTTTCGGTTCGTTTCACCCACTGACCCATCTCGGGGGACTTCTTCGACTCCTTCGAGCGTCCACGCGTCCAGCGAAGAACCGAGCGTGACATGCGGGACGGAGCCCAACACGCCCATGAGACGACACTCGTGGTGCAGGATTGCGGGGTGGATCTGCAATCCCCCCGAAGACCAATGTATTCGACCGTACCTTCGCATCCAGCCTTTCACTGGTTCAAACCAAGTAGAAACCTGTCTTGTGCCGCAAGTAGCTCGCATATGCTCTGGACACCGTTGCCTTTCTTGCTTGACATGCCGTGGATGGATGGCTTTTCAGGCAGGTCGTCAAATTTTCTCGTCTCCCTTTTTGCAGCATCGCCCCTGCAGAAGAACGGGGAGTACGTCGGAGCGGATCCGCGGATGGAACAGCGGTCACTCGGCATCTAGAGCAGCAAAGGGATCCAGAGGCCAAACATCAAAGAGACCACCTTCGAGGCGATCAAAAGCGAGTCGCCGTCGACCGTCCAATCGGCAAGAACTCGCAACAAGAAAAACGGCGGTGAACCACCGTGAACCACCATGCAGGCCAAGCATCTTTCGCGGTATTTGATTGTGGAAGCCTAGATGTTGCCAGATTGAGAGAATGCATCAATCTAAAAGGAGTCTCATCAAAATCTGTTACAGATTGGCATAGGACCACTCATAGGACCATTTACTTAGTCAATCTGCATTGCATTGCAAGCAGGATCTATTTCTGTGACCATTTTGGAAACACCAACCAAAAATAATGAGAAAGAACAAGCAAAAACCAGAAGCACCCAGGATTGAAAAGAACAATATAACATAATATAAAGCAATATATTAAATGTAAATTCAGTACAATATCAAACTCAAACTTCGGCCGAGCCACGTCAACGTGGAAGAAGTCTCCACATCTGCCGTCGTGGCCTGAGCGAACCGCGAACCGTTCGCCGGACCGAACCGGTTGACCGACGGGACCGGTGTCCTGAGGACCCCCAACGGTGTCGCCGTCGCCCTCGTCGCCCTCGTTGTCGAGGAAGACCGTGTAAGCGACCAGCGTCTTCGTGGAAGAGCATTTCACCAGACCTCGCCACAGAACTTGTGGCATCTGGAGAAAAGATCTGAGAATGGAAATGGTCACATGATCTGAGAATGAGGGAGGCTGGATTCACAGCACGAGCACGACAGCAAGCCAGAGTTGTGCAATGATTTCAAGATGTTTCAAGATGAATCCGTGTCGCTTTTTGTCCGGGTGTCTGGATATGTGTGTATGGCATAGCGTCGCAGGTTCTGGGACAAATGCAAAAGCAAAAGCAGGAGCAAGAGGAGCCAATGATGGCAACAAATGCCAACAAAAGGCAGCCAAAGAAGCCACGGGCTATGAATTTATAAGCCTATCAGCATCTATCAACCCTAATCAAATGAGATGATGGATACGTCTTCGGCTTTTTCTCGCCTGCATCGATGTCCAGCTCTGTTGAAACCTTGGATGTCGCCAGTCTGACCTCTTGAATCCTCTGGATGGCCAGTCTGACCTCTTGACATCTCTTGAAACCGTCTTTTCAATTCTTTTCACCTTTTCAATCCTTGCTCACGCCATTCTTATGTTCGCTCCGAAACCATGGAACCCGAAGACGCCATGCAGGGCGACGTCAAACCCAACAACGGCGTCTCCTTGCTTCGTCCTCCGTTCCGGTCCCGCGTCGGTCCGCTCAGTCCATCCGTCGTCTTGTCTCGTCTCAGTTCCACACTTCGAAGATCGTCCACCCGTCGATGTCGTGATCGAACCGGGCGCACTTGGGCACGACGCGATCGGCGCCTGGCCGGTCGAAGGATCGGTGTAAGGATCGGTGCCGAAGGAGAGAAGTCGGGCCTGCGGACGCTTCGGGTAAGGGAATGGACACCTGCGGCGGAGTGGACGGATGTGCTGTGTTTTTAAAGCCCACTCCACCCCCTCCCTACTTCATGAAGTAGGCACCTATACTTGATTCAGTAAGGGAGAGGTAGCTAATACTAACCTTACTTGAGCTACTAGCATGGAAGCAGAATAGCTCACGCTTCCTTGAAGAAGCACTCGCACTATTCATTTGGTTCCTAGATTTTTTGGGAAAATTGACTCTCATCATCCTCAGACTCTCATGGATTTCTTCCAATGTCGTGTCAATTGAAGTCTTGGCTTGCTATGGCTTGCTCAGGCTGCCACTGTGGTGGCTTGCAACAGTTCCTTGCAGTTTTGCTGAAGGCGAAACGGACAGGGGAAACAAAGAAACACTCTGACCAAGGAGCCAATCGGGAGCAAAAGTCAATCTTCACAGATACCACATCCTGAAGCATCACAACTGTCGAATTGGAGTGCTTGTATTTCCTTGGGATCTCTTGAAGTCTTGATCCAGTTGTCGCTCGGATTCCCTAGATGTCTCGCTCTGACCCGTCCAGTAAGTTCGGGCCGAGCTTCTGCGTTGGTCGCAATCGTGGCAGTGGCGCCAGCAATGTCTGTTCGGTAGTTATATGGGTTGGTCTTCCTGACAGTTCTCGAGTTTTCATGGAAACAAACAGATCATATATCTATGCATATCGCGACCGCACCAAGTACATCATGCTTGTGAAGCCGTGGGCCCTAATTACAGTATGCATGATCCAAAAAAAAAAAACATGATCCTATCACAATCCTTATTCAGATACATCGTTTAAAACGAGGCCCTAAACTACAGTATGCATGATCCTACAAACAACACTCAAATCACGATCCTCATTCAGATACATCGTTTAAAATGAGGCGCAGCCATGTTCCATCACACGTTCCAGCTCGTCCTTCTCTCGTCCTTATCTCTCCGTGCACTATGCCAAGTCGCAGCCACTCCGTCGCTTGAACCGCCAGACTCTCGCAGCCATCGAGTCGTCGGCCCGCGACCGCGTCGCCCGGAATGGACAGCGTGTTCCTTTGGAAGCAGCAAGCAAACCGTACCACATCAGAGTACCGTTTTTTCATGTGTTTGTTCTCATTTCAGCTCGTTTCTGGTGCTTTTTTGAATTTGTTTGGTGTTCTTTAAGAATCCTCTCCTTCCCTTAAATGATCCTTAATTTAATTGTCATCTGTCAATCAATAGACTTCGGTCCCTTCTCGGGGCGCCCTGAGTGGCCTCTCGGCAAACGAATTCGAAGCAGTGCCAAGGGGCAGCTTGAAGCCATCAACTGCAGCCTTCCGATTTCAAGGACGTGTGTCTTCAGCATGCATCGTGCCATACCCCGATCGAAGGACGTCCGCGCACGGACCCGACATCAACCGACGGACCGACGAAAGACGGATGAACCGACCGTGGGGACCTCGGAGGGCGAAGGCTTCGCCACGGCCACTTTGATGCCCTGACCGCTCTCGTCCACGGAATTGATCTCCTGAGCACAATGCAGTGCCACATGTGCCACAGCCTGTCCCAAAAAAGGAATCTAAAACAACCTACTGGTAACCTACTATATATTGAACAGAGAGAGAGAGAGAGGTTTAGCAATGTGTAGCATAACATGTACTTATAGTGACATGTTAGCTAGTAACCAAATTTGAAGGATCATGAAGGTGAACAATTGGTAACACACCAGACTCAACAAGACGGCCAGAAATCGGGCCAAAAGCATCTCCTCTCCTGTTTAGCTCCATCTGCCAAGGACGTGATGGCAGCCGTTCCCAAGTCTGCCACTAAGGAGACCAACTTCGTAGACACGGATTTCACCTGCCGCCACGCGTGCGACGCGCACCAAACGCCCCCCGTCGCGGTCCGTCGTGTCGCCGGACCGGACCGGGCCTCGGTGGTGTCCTCGGAGGTGCTGGTCTTGCCGATGGCGGCAATACCCCCCAGAAGGGAGGAGCCAGCGGCGGCAGAGAGACCCTTCCCCGAAGTCCTGAGTAGGTAGGCCAGGCCAAACCGGTTTGGCCAAGGCACAGACGACGTGTCATGGAAAAAAGTGGAGCATCGAAAAGAAAACGAACAAACACGCACGCCCGCACGCCAAGAGTCAATGCCAATGTCAGACCTGGGAAGGCTGTCAGGTGTCGGCTTCAAGAAAACAGGTTCATGGAAAGAAGCAAAAATATGCAGCTCGGGACAAGGGCAAGTGGCTGTCACCCACGACATCAGCAGCTTTGATGAGAGATTCTGTGTCCAGATTGCCTCCTTCTACCACCTGCGTGCCAAACACACAACCTGTTCAAGACTCCAAAGCCCATGCCATACGGCTATGCCATCCAGCTGTGCGGATGCTCCGACGCCCCCGATGCCTGAGCCACCGCCCCTCCAAGTTGTTGCAGCGTATCATCCGTGGCTTCGACCTGAACGCTGACAGACCAAGGCTCACGTCGAAGTGGCTTTGGGCATCTCCGTCTACATTTGTCATGGCATTACAGGCAAAGCTGATCCCATCTGCACCATGAAACGATCTATTCATGGACAGATGTACAGTGTACAGCTTTGAATTTCCTATGCTTCCCATTCATCAGTATTCTGTTTCTTCTTTTCATTGCAGTTCGTATTGTATTGGGATCTATCTTATTACCTGTAACGGTGGATGATGGTTCGGTTGCAGGCCTTGTGCAACAGTGATTTGCTTGTGTACTGACTGTTGCAGGCGACGAACGGACAGATCCGACGTACCAGTGGCGACGAACATCGGGGCACCACGGCACCGCGGTGGGCTGGAGAGGGCCAGCGTTCTTCCACACCGGTGTTCTGCTTCACCGAAGACCCGGCGCTACCATTGCATGAACAGGTTCTTCTTTTACACATCCTGAAATGTTTCCAAACCACATTAATTAGGCGCAAATCGGCACATGGTCTTGAACAGCTGCTGAGATGGTCTTGAAATCCATCGGATTCACACGGTGTATGATGTGGTGTATGCAGATGTGGTGTGTGTGTTCTATATTTGTTTCCAATTGTTTCCATATGTTTCACCGAGACACCATCGTGGTGACCTGCGCCAGTGCATCCAGTGCCACACTGGCAACAGACGAAGACGTGGACGTCGCATCTTCGCCTCGATGTGGACTCGACCGTCCAGGACGGTCTATAAGACATCTGAGAAATGCCCGGAAGTTCTGGCTAGGCATGCGCTAGGCATGGGCTGGAGCATGTTAGGCTTCCGGGCTTGACATGCTCATCACCACCTGAATCGATGTGAGGATCTGTGCCGGATCGTTGGACGTCTGAGACTCAGCCTTGGTCGAACCGACGACCCGTACCGGCTCTTGAACCATGACTCGCCGTGGAGAGATCTCCGAACGAAGACCCCTCCATCCCTCCCTCCTTCTGTTGGTTGATCTATGTTGATCTTCATCCACCTGGAAAAGAAGAGAAGAGACAAAAAAGAACGAGACGGAAAAAAGATGGAAAAAAAACTCAAAAAGCTCTGCATCGTTCTGTCGACCGGGTCGCCAAGGCATTGACCAAGTCTGCCTGGGATAAGTTCGTGGGAGTCTGCACCAGTGGCCCGAGCATCGTCGTTTGAGCGACGCCTCCCAGCCGGTCTTTCGCTCCTCAACACGTGAGCGTGTCGGTGAGTGGCGCGGTGACGGACGAGAGGAAATCCCCCATGCTTTGAGCCTAAAAAGGAAAGCAGCAAGACCTTAAGACCCCTTGGGGGCCCCTCAATCTCGGGCATTCCGTTCTTCTGGCTACGAGTACTGCTTCTCAGTTGGAGGCTGAAGCTTCGGGGCAAGACATGTTTCGGGTTGCAGCTTCGGTTTCAAGTTCCTGAGGGTGTCACTCAACGGATCTCCAAAAGCTGTGCCGCCAAGAAACTCACCACGGTGAAGAAGGCGTTGTTGGACAAGCGACGTCCAGACACACTCGGTGAGGAAGCAAACAATCGAACTGTCAGACCCTGCTTCTTCGTCCAAAACCTCGTGGAATCCAATGAACATCAGGCAGAAACGCGGAAAACACACAACTGTGGCGTCGAATCTTAGTCTTGCAGTATAATGTCTTATACACCTTTCAAACAGCAACTGCTGCTGCTCATAGAGTCTGAATTTTTGAGACGTTTGTTGATATGCCGGCCCCAGTGTCCATGGAATTTCGATCGTTTGGCATCGTCCGTCTTCGCTTTTGTTGATCGTTTGGATGGACAAAAATACTCCGGGCAGAGCTGCTCGTTGCTGCTGGGATCATCAAAGTTGATCTGTGGAGGCCTCAGGGCGCGCAAGCGCGGCGCCCCAGTTCCCCCATGGTGGTGACGCCCGTCCGACGTGTCACGCGTAGAGACACGGGCAACTTGGACGCGACGCGTCGGAAATGTTGAGACGTCCAAGACCAAGCCGCTGGAAGGCTGGACTGGACTTGAGATGTCCATCTTCGCCTGGGAGACCGTCGGAGTTGGAGTCAGCTGGGCGAAGGGGAAGGGCGACGTTAAACGAGCGAGTGAGGCGGGTCAGCTGTCCTGGTCAGCTGGACGCACTGCCAAGTCGAGGCAGTTCGATTTGATTTCAGCTGGTGCCCTGACACTGCCTGGTTATGCAAGCATGTTCTGACAACAGAACATCTATAAGATGACCTGAAGCCCAGGGAAGCCGCAGAATTTGGAATGTAAGGGAAGGCAACAGAGGCATGCTGAGAACAAGACCCATGCTGACGGTGTAGCTCGTGTCCACGGGAAAGACATAGTACGCAAATTGCAGAGAGTCGGTGTCCTGAGAGAGTCGTAAAACGGTCAGTCGATGGCGAATCTTTCAGTACCCTTCCTTCCTAATTTCGCCTGACTAAGTCGGTCAATTCTCTTTCTCTCTAAATGTTCCTTTCAATCAAACGCATCTATCTCCCCTCCCCATATTTTCTCCCCCTCCACCGGAAAATAGATAGTTCGACTAGTACTTCGGTCTCCTCATCGGTCCAACCACTGGTGCTGAAGGTGAACTGCGTCTTCAGAGCCTCGCCCTCCTGGGGAATCGCCACCACGACTCCCGGTGTCGGAGCTGCATCCACCACGAAGGGGAGGGACCTCAGCGAGAAGCAGCTCCGTCTGAAGGAAGCAACATTCAACAAAAGGAGCCAACAAAAGAAACGTATGTAGTCTAAATCCTTAGTGAAACAGTGTAAAAACATGTAAAAACCGTGGCTCTCCAGGATGGAGGCTATGATATACAATGCTGGGCCAAGCCTTTTTTCGGGGGGGCGGGGTAATGCTTTTATGGCACCCCCGCACACGTCTGCAGCGTACGTCACGGAGCCTGTCAGCGTACGTCACGGTCATTCGGTCCCCGTCGGGTGAGGTGGCGCCCGGTGCGACGATCCACTGGGCATCCGGGCATTGAAATCGAGAGACCCAAGGCTGCAGCATCTTGCAAGGAATCGGATTCTGCCCCCTGAAGCAGGAGTGAGAAACTGTCAGCACCTTGGTGTCAGCTCTGTTTGAAGGATGGGATCAAACAGATCTGTTCGAGCTGCGATGCTGCGCTGCAAGAGAAACTGCACCAACTGCACGAGTGCCGTTGAGTTTGGGCTCTAAGCGCAGTACGCAGGAGTGCATAAACGTAGGTCATCGAAGGCTCGAGGGCACTCCCATCGAAGGAAGATGTCGTCACTAGAACGATGCCTGCACCTAAGAAAACGAAAACCAGGAAAAAAGTAGCCGGGGACGTCCCAACTGCAAAAAGGCAAGGAAACACTGCCACTGCAAACGTCCAAAGTTTGGCAGCCTCTCTTTTGATCTCTGTAATTAATCACTTTTGAAACCCGATCTCTACGCCGGGCTGCTGGGCCGCGAGGATTCCGCGTTCAAGCTTGCCACGATCCGATTGGTCACCTGATTCCGCCGGCGACCGACGCGCGACCGACGGCGCCCGACGCCGCACGCCGAAGCGCAGACCGCGCGCTCGGTCGCGCTCGGGGGGCCGACTCCATCCGTGGCCAGCACCCACTGGAAGACGGCGGAGCTGGGAACCTGTTCTGTGGCTTCAAAGCGGGTTTGGGGCATGAGGATGGATCGTGGTGTTCCAACAGAAGGTGCAACTGAAGAGATACTGGGAGATAGCTGAATAAGTTACGTTCCATACTACAGCTTCAGAGTTTGGCCAATCATCAAGTTGGGCAGAGATTTGGCGATCACAAAACAACCTCACAACCGAGGCGAACTGCAGAGTTTGTGCCTCGCCTGACACTCTGAATTTGTGGTGCCAACTCGTGCCAGGACCGGACTCACCAGGCTCGTTGCCTCACAGCGGCAGCGCGGTCTGCGCGCAGCGCGGTCTGCCCGAGCGGCTCCGCCGAGTTCCGAACTCGGTGCATCGGTCCACACAGGCCAAGCTGGTCGAAGCCAACTACCCAACAGCTTCTCCATCAACCTTCACCAACCTTCTCTCTCCAACACCCCAACCACCACGCGGCTCGAACCGGCACTGCGCGCGTTGGCCCGCTGTACCCGCCCCGCACCGGCTCTCCGGCCTGCTGAGAGAGAGCTTCGAGGCGGCTCCACGGTGAGGAGATTTCCACCGGCAAAGGTCCACCTTCGGCCACGACCACAATGGCCTCCACGGTTTCGGAATCTGTGCGGGGAAAAAACAGAGATACAGTCAGGTACAGGACGTCATGCGTACGTGGATTTCGGAATGAGAATGAAGAGACAAGACATTGAGTCTATGTGTGCGTGTGTGTTTAAACAAGCATGTTTTAGGCATCAATCCTTGTGTCGTGTATCTTGAACCTTTATAGTGTCACATGCCAAGCCTCCGCGTACGATGATACAGAAGGCAAGTTGGGGATTTGTCGGGTCACGGTCACACCTGAGCGACAAGGATTGCCCACAAAGCATGTAAAAGACTATTGTAAAATAGATCACAACTGCAGCCTTACAAGTGCATTGAATGCCAAGACACCGAACTTGTAACTTCCCAAGACAGCTTGAGAAGAATCCACCACGAGTCGTTTGCCCTCGAGTTCTGGGCCAATTGTAGAATTGCAATCTGCCGGGAACAAGCAAATCCATTTGTAGCTGAGAGTTGCTTCAGGGTGCAAGCTACCTGCGACAGCACAAGACAGCTCAATTCCGCAACCTGCTCCCACTGAACGAGGCCCAATGATTTCCAACTCTGGCAAAGGATCAGTGACAAGGACCGTGTATGTGATTGAGCTGCTTTGAGATGCAGAGCCATCCACCTCCACCATAGCACGGAACTGATGACTGCCAGGAACTAAGCCATAAGCCGAGAGACGCAGAGTATTGGGCAGTGGGGAAGCATCAACAAGACCGGCGTCTTCCAATGTCTGCCATGCAGAGGAATCACTCGCTTCGCTTGCTTGATATCGCCAAGTCGTCTTCAATCGGATTTGACTTGTATCACTCGAGGCACAGGACGATGTGAGGCTCGTGACCACCTCAAGACGAAGTTCCTCTTCAAAGTTCTGACTAACTTCAGTGGGACCCGAGGCCATAATGCTTGGAGTCAAGTCCTCCGTCCCAGCATCGATTGTGAGAGAGGAAGTCACTTGCGTAGAGTCACCACTGGAACTGGTCAGCTGAACGATGAAGTCAAGCACCAAGCTTTCTCCAGAATTGGCGGCCAACAAGTCTTGCAGCAACTTGGAGGAAAGCGTCAAGGTTGAAGCCGATGCAGCGGTGGCGCCTTCGAGCACACTTTGGAGGATGGAAGAGAAGGATTGGGATCCGGAACTCAGCGTCCACTGCTTCTGAATGGGTTCAGCAGCTCCCGTGGCAAAGAGCAGTAGAACCACTTGGTCACAAGGCCTTGCAACTGATGGTTTTGCAGTCAAGGTTCCACCCAGTACAGCAACCGGTGCGGAAGGCCATACATCACTTTCTTCAGAGAGATCACTGTTTGCCGCAGGATTGCCACACATGACGTCCACCGTGAACCTATGTGAGTCTGTCTCATCCATGCCAAAGGCCACGCATTCCGGTTTTGAGAGGTTGAGCAGCTGGGTGCAACCAGCCACTGGAACCGCGGTGCTTCCAATGTGTGCCAGCACGTGCCAAGCCAGGAAATTGCAATCTCCCAAGGGCAGCACATTCCAGTTCAGTTGAAGACGATTGTCTCCCAACTCCTGCCAAGCAATCTTCTCCGGCGCAGTGGCTGGAGTTAGGCTTGAGGTACTTGTCAGGGCCAAAGTGGCAGTGATTCCTGCCTCGGCTTGGAGCGCACTGGAGACACCAAGGATCACATGATTGGACGTTTCGTTGTCACTCTGCGTGGCGCCCTCCACCGTCACAGCGAAGACTGTGGCGGCGCCCGTGGTAAGGCGTCGGGAGGTGCCAGAGGCCTGCCCGGCCATAATCTCCACTTTCACCCTGGATGCTTGCACATTCAGTCCTTCGGCAGTATGACTCACGATGCGTGAGATCACCGCGTTCTTGAGCTCCGCGGATGTCATGACATCGTTGTAGCTCACCGGGGAGATCATGTTGATGGACAAAACACGGCGCTGACTCACTTCCCAGGATTGAAGTGTGGCCAAGGTAGATTCTGGAACACTTGAGACACTGTAGGGACTGGAAGCCAACGGATCAGTACACCTGGATTGTACACGGAAGATATACTGAGTATCAGCATTCAAACTTTCGGCTTGGCAGTGGTACGCATTTAAGCTCAGTCCTGTGCACCCCTGTGGCGCGAACCAAACGCTTTGCCCTACTTCTTGGGCCTCCACGCCAGACTCCACGAATTCGCAGTCATTCAGCACTCCAGAAAGCCAGGACACCAGCAACCTCGGCCAAAACAAACAAATGGTATCATAATGGTATACTCTTAAAGCTTCAGAGCCGACCTATACTATACCATGTCTTTCCGCCGCAAGACACATTTCAACCCAGATCAATTCTGTCGAGAACCCTACTAATGTTCACTGTCCAGTGGCCTGGAAGGTGTGTTTTTGTCCTGCGATCTTGTTCATTCATTCAACGTAACTGTCAGCACCACGGCAGTGACTGGGCTGTCTCACGCGGTCACCACCCCCTTCTGTTTGCACCCCGTCTCTGACGCGTCTGCCCAAAGCGACGCCGACGGACCCGTGGGCTCGGCACCGCGGGGTCGGCAGCACCGGTCCGTTCGAACAGACGTTGGATTCAGAGCTTCTGCAGGTCCGTTGGTGAGCCTGCTCGTTCGCTGGCCCGTTGTTGGGCCTGGCCGGGCCTGGGGCCTGGCCGGGGCCTGGACGATGGACTTCAAGCCATCTGTCCCAAGAAGAGGACATTGACTAAGCCTTTTCTACAAGAATATTGTCAGGGCCAATTGAGTACGCCCTTGTAAATTGTAACATTAGTTCGAAGAAATAGTTCGAAACGCCATCCTCGAACAAGCGTTCCACCTTAAAGTTTGAAGCTTCGGATCAAAACGGTGTCGGGTGCGTAGCAAGCCCGGCGCGATAGTCACACTAGTCATTGCAGCACTTGCAGCGCCCAAATCACTCCGCTTAACCCCGGGTACTACCAGTAGCAGCATACCTTGGTGATCAGCAGACGGCTCAGCAGACGTCGATAGACATCGCCCAACATGGCGAGAGCATCGCATCAAAGCACCTCAAAGCAAACTTCACCAACCCACCGAGAGCGCGCATAGCATGAACGCCTCCCGGACAGTGACCAGCAACCACCAGGGCAAGCTGAACGGAAAGTGACGGTCTCTGGAGGTGGAGACTGACCCGACCCCAAGCCAGCCGGGCCCAGCGCCAAACGACCCAAACCGGCCGCCGGCGGCACTTTGGGTGGTATTTCCCCGGTGCTTTCAGCGTTGCTTCCAAACAAAAAACACGATAAGAGAATCTTGTTGGATGGTCGAGAGACACCAAGAATGAGTCCAAGAAAGATGGAAAAACAAACAAACATCTGGCACTGTCGCAACATGTTACAACTAAGAGGGAGACGTGCTGGAGCCTGGAATTCGAGCTCGAACTTCTGTGGGAGCAGCTGCAGGCGAAGGCAAGGTGACCACTGCCGGTGAGATCTCACTCCACAAGCTCTGAGTCTCCTCCAAGCTGCACAAGACACGGACCTTGAACTGATAAGGAGTTCCACTGCTCAAGCCTGAGGCCAAACAGCTCTCAGAGGTCTGACTCACTAATCCTTGACAGCCACTTGGTTCAAACCAGGACTGCTGTGAATCACTTTGATCCACCATCTGTGCGACGACCTCATAGCGCATGAAAAGCCCAGTACAATCATTGAGAGCTCCACGTGTCCACGACACCGTCAACGTTCCGGTGCTGGGCGCACTGCCCAGGACCTCGCTGGGGGACGTGGCGCGATTGGCCACGCGGTGATCGGCAAAGGCCTCGTAGTAGCCGCTGGGGTTCAAACCCAAAGAGTTCCAGCCATGGATCACGAATCCCGTCGCATCGCTGGGAATCAAGGTGTTCTCAGGCACGTGGAAGGTGGCGTACAAGCCGCCGGATACCTCGAAGTATTCCCAAACACTGCCACCATTCGTGGCACAGTCTCCAGTACAGTCTGCACCGATGCGTATGCTTTTCGTGGACTCGGAACTTGAGATGGCTTGTACAATCTCTGGGCATCCCTGGTTGTCGGCAAAAGTCACTGAAGTGGCCCGCACAGTGATAGTCACTTCGAACCATGTGCCCAAGGTGCAAGGTGCTGCTGCATACACACCCTCGGGAGAAATCAAGACTTTCTGAGTTCCGAGGAACACCGCACGGATCCCACCAGAACCAAAGAGATTCACATCGGTCCCACCAATCTGCACCACCATGTGTGCCAAGGCACCACTACTTTTCTTCACTTTGGTCTTCACTGTGAAGGGCGGCGCAAAACGCCGGGCCAAGGTCAAGTGAGCGTGGCTGTATTGGTTCGAGAAGACCGCTGCCCCGTTGGAGACCGAGACATTGGTAATCCAGGAGGAGGGATCACTTCCATGTGGAAGGGACCAAAAGGTGGAGTCGAAGATGGCAAAGTCATCACGCAGAACGTTTCCGGTGTCCAGCGCGGCCAACGGAACATCGAACAAGCGGTTCTGCGAGCTTCCCGCCCAGAAGACGTGGTATTGCGAGAAGGTCGCTTCCTGCTCCGGAGTGGCACGAGTGATGGTCAGAGCACCTGAGATCATGCCCCGTCGACCATCCACATCTGCGAACTGGAGGTCCGTGGCGCCGAAGGCTGGAAGTCCAGTGAAGTTGTGGAGGGTGTAGAGGATGGGCACCTCGCGCGAATAGAGAACCTCATTGAAGACACCCCAGATTCGCAGCCGAGCACGATACTCCCCATAATCTAGGCCAGTCCCACCCAGTTGCAACACCACTGTAGTCGATCCCTGAGCTGGAATCGTCACGGTGCCAGCGCTGATGGCGCTGCCGAACATCCGAATCCATGCAAACTCGCCGGCCATCGCCAGCGCGGCATGGGCATTCAACAGCGCTCCGGTCGAGACTTTGGAGGCGAACTTGGCATAGGGCACCGCGGAATTCAAGATCACATTGCGCAGCTCCGTGAAAGGCATGTTGTGGACATAGTCCAGGACCAAGGCTGCCACTCCAGAGACGTGAGGCGTGGCCATGGAGGTTCCGGACAAGGAGACGTACTCTCCGTTGGTGTAGGTACTCAGGATGCTGGAGCCTGGAGCTGCGATGTGCACATTGTTCACACCCCAGTTGGAGAAAGATGACATGTCATTGCTTCGATCGGTGGATGCCACGCAAATCATGTTGGGCAAGTTGTAGTTGCAAGGGTATGTTGACACCACATCATTGTCCTGTCCATCGTTTCCAGCCGCCACGATAAACAATTGGTTTGCAGCCGCTGCTTCATTGATGGCTGTTTCAAGACCGACGGAGAAGCCACCTCCACCCCAACTATTGGAAGTAATGTGAGCTCCCATTTGCACCGCATAGTCTAAAGCTCGAATCGCATCGATGGTGCTACCACCATTGGGACCCAAAAAGCGCAAGGCCATGATCTGCGGCTTCCAGGTCACGCCCACAACCCCGATGGAATTGCCACCTTCTGCACCAATGGTGCCTGCACAATGTGTGCCGTGCCCATTCCCATCCATCGGATCCCCGTCATCCTCGTAGAAGTCGTAGCCATAGACATCATCCACGAAGCCGTTGCCATCATTGTCGATGCCATCTCCAGGAATTTCTCCAGGATTTCTCCACATCTGATTCCTCAAGTCTTCATGGTTATAGTCTACTCCTGTGTCAAGGACCGCAACAATCACTCGACCAGACAAGCCCTTGTGAATACTCCATGCCTCTGGAGCATCAATATCATTGTCATTGGACTGATGCAAACCCCACATGTCATCATATTCTGGATCGTTTGGATGACTCGCTCTAGCGGTCTTCGAACCACAGCTTCTACATTGACCTCTTCGATGCATATGGCCTCGGCGAAGCTCAGACTTTGGTGCTTTGCCACCAGGGAGGAACAAATCGAAGTCGGTCTGAGCTCTGCCAAGTGGAAACCATTGCTGATCCTGTGTCGGTCACGCTGATTTCATCGACGTTCGTGACGTGAAAAACACAAACAGAAAGACAGCCAGCAACCGCCAGCAACACTCGACCCTTTCGGCCAGGATCTCGGCCTTATTTAAACACTACCAGCGACTTCCCCCAGCTGAAATGAGGCAAAAGACCATTATATAGACGGAAAAATCATATAGAAAGAATCTTCCAGATTCTTCCAGCATTTTTCTTTACAAAGCAAGACCCCCAGATGCTTCAGAGGGCCCCATGAAGCGTTTTTGCCAGGGATGAGATGGGATGAGCAAGATGGGACAAGTAAGAGATGTGATCGAAGCATTTCGAAGCCGTGTAGCTTGCAGGAGCTTGCAGGAGCAGCACTCAAGAAACTCGGGGGGAAAGAGACATGAAGAGACCAAGACCTGCGGCAGCTGCTCCAGACATCCTTAGGCTTCTTGGGGCTGACTGCGGACTCCGCCGAAACGACTTCCCCGGGCACCAAGCATTGCTAAACCTTCGCAAGTGGGCGATTGATGAAAAATTGTGAAGTGGTTAGTTTGACTTCTTGAAATGTTTTGTCTAAACCTCCCAATCATGCAGCCAGTGTTTTCTTACTTGTTTTTCATGTCTTTGGACTGCCAAACTTGACGTTTGTGCGAATAAGACGTATCAGGCTTCCGTCGACCACTCAGAGTGTCCTCTTCAGAGGACAGAATGACCACGCGCGCGCCAGCACGCAGTGCGCAGATCAAAGGCACTGAGGGCCAACGGCTTTGGTGCTGACCAATACCAACCAGAGAGATCAAGCGACAGAAACAGCGGAGTCCATCGTTTTGCCGATTTGTGGATGCACTTCGCTGGCTCTCCGGAGCTTCCATCCAACACAACGAGGCTCGAGTCTGGTTCATTCTGCGTCGCGTCTAACAGGGATTGGTCTGGCCTCAAACTGGTCAGCAGTCGCAGCAGGGTACAAATCAGGATCTCTGTTTCTCTTTGCAAACTTTGCACCGTCTTTCTGCTTCTTCCGCTTTCTTGCTGAATTTGTCCGGCCAAGTCTACAGAAGTTCCGTTCCGCATCGAGGACATGCCCGGTGGCAAAACATGGGGATGCAAATGGATCAGGGACCTTGAGATGGATCTGGGGGGATCGGGAGCCAACCTTAGAGACCCTTTCTGTTGATTCACCAAGTTTGTATCATTTGGTGCGCAAACAGCTTAATCGTTGGTAGCAAAGGTCAACTGAGGACAACCTCCTGAGCATGACCAAAGTTCAAAGTCAACACAAAATGCATCAAAGAAAGATAAGAGAATACAAGAGAATAGAGGAAAAGAGAGAAGCAAAGGGGAGAACATGAAAATGGTGTACAGTAACATGGTGTAACTCAAGCAACATCAGCTCGTGAAACATGGCAGACTGCAAGGCAGTCCTCTTCTACAAACTCTACCATGGGGTCATTCCTGAGTTCTGCATAGAGTCTGCAATAGCTTTGCACTGAACGATTCTTGGTCTCGGCAAATGACAGCTGGCCAATGTGCAAGTTCTTCACTTTG
Organism: Durusdinium trenchii; assembly: GCA_963970005.1. NCBI lineage: Eukaryota > Dinophyceae > Suessiales > Symbiodiniaceae > Durusdinium > Durusdinium trenchii. Next base: position 128,385 of record CAXAMN010026805.1, on the reverse strand, counting down.
GCTCCATGGGTGCTTTCAAGCTTGCGCGCATGCGCTTCACGCAAACGCCGAGCCGTTCCAGATCCTTTGGTCACTCCCTTCATCTTGTAGATGAGCCGGTGCTTGGAACTGCTTCCAGCGTGCGAGGCGTCCAAACATGCTGCGGGCAAGGAGCTGGAGGAGAGGCTGGAAGCACCGGATGTCCCTGAGTTGGTCGAAGCGTCACCACTTTCGGCCGAAGCATCTTCCATGATGAGCTCAATGCTTAGTGTGGTGGCTGCACTTGCAGCATTGCTCAATTGAATGGAGACATTGTGGAGGGAGTTTGGAGTTCCCAGCTCATCTAAGCTTTGCGGTGACAAGGTCAATCCGATGTTGTCCACCAAAGCTGTTGATGCACCACGAGCTGCGATGCCACCCGCACCCACCGCCACGGCCACCAAGTGCGAGGCACCCGGCCTCACGGCCACGCGTGGAATCGTGACCACGGCAGATGTCCCGGTTAACCCAGTGACAGCCAAGCGACCCAAGGAGCCTAAGGCGACCCAAGGAGCACCGGTCACGTTGCCGAAGAAGACCTCATAGGCGATCACATTGCTTTCATCACTGGCGCGCTCCACGGTACAGGTGCCCTGCAGATATCCGATGCTGTTGTCACTATCGACACATTCCACCGATTCAGGCACCACCTGAAGGGTAGATGTTCACAAAAAGGATATCAAAGGAATCGCAAAGTAATGAGTTCTGCTGCATCGAAGACATTCAAACACCCTCCGGGCCTAATGGACTCCGGGCTTAATGGACTCAAGGGGCCCTGAAGAGAAAGACGGCTTTCTGAGGTGAAGTGAGTACTTCATCCCATACTTGAAGGAAGTCTAAGTCACATATCTTCCATTTATATAAATTAAAGGGGCATTCGCTAGTAGTAACAAGGGCATTACTACTAGTAGCTAGCTAGGCTAGAAGCTACTAGTAGCAAGGCGTTTTAAGGTCCTTTTTGATCCATGATGATCCATCTATATCCATCTCCCATCAGCTCCCCACCTGTGGCGGATTGTAATCTACCAGTGGCGTCGTGGCTCCCTGAGCCATCTCTCCACCGCTGGAGCTTGAAACGATCAGCAAGTCGGTGGCACCTGCGGGGATCGCGCTGCGAGGCACAGGGATGTTCAAGGAACTTGTACTTGCAGACTCATAGAGGAACACCCAACCGCTCATGGTCACCGAATAGTCCGAGCGCCAAGTAATTTCATGGGTTCCTTCTGGGATGTAGATCTCCTCTGGAGGACCACTGGGTTGACCACTTCCACTGTAGGGGGTGCCCATGACGGTCAAAAAGTCGTAGTTTTCCTCCGTAATGAACAGGGTGAAGCGCAAGCGCCCCGGCCCGGTAATGGCCATGTTGGCAAATTCTTCATTGTCATAGGACCCCCTTGAGACCTGGAAGGCCCCTGCCACTTCGTTGATGGTGATATGCGAGCATGTGATGCCGCTGCACGTCGGCCGCGGCAGGATGCTGGTGGAGGGTGCGGAACCAATGAAACTGATCTTGGTCTGACCACTGGAGAAGTACAACTTGTACTCTTCGATCGTGGACTCGTCTTGGGCCCTGATCCCATAAGCAGTGCCACTCACATAGCCAGCACTTTCATCCTCATCGGTGAAATTCAGACCCTGCGGGCCCTCTTGGGCCGGGTGGTAATCAATCACCTCTGCGCTAACGCCAGACACGGATTCGCCCTGGCTGGAAGCGGAATAGGCCAAGAGATGCGTGGCATTCGTTGGAAGGACCGTCTCATTGAGGCTCACAGTCAAGTTCGTGCCTGCGGTGGTGGCAGGCACAACGAGCACCACAGAGCTTCCGGGCAGAATTGTGGAAGAGTTCTGTCCCCAGTACACGCGATATTCTGAGACTCCAGAATGACTCCGAGCTTGCAGAATGGTCACGGTGCCTGCCACACGCCCACTGGAAGGATTCGTATCTTCGAACCAGAGATTTTGAGGACTTTGGTTTGGAGGCGCAAAATCAGCGACTGCCGTTGCAGCACACGACGCCGTATATTCTGCTCCATTGGCCACTGAAAACACGATCATGCTGTTCACGGTGCCATCGAAGGCCGTGGAGGGTAAACTATAGGAGATGTCTCCAAAAGTGCTGTAGGATTGGAAGCTCAGCGCCCATCCGCGCATCGTCACCGAAAAGTCCGAGACCCACTCGATCTCCTGCCGCCCGGCGCCCAGCTCCACGTCCGCAGGCACCGTGGTGCCCGAGAAGCTCGCGGAGCCCACGCGGAGGATGTCGTAGCTGCGCTCGGTCTCGAAGCGCGTGAAGTGCACCAAACCGGGACCTTCCACCTGGATGATTGCATGCTCATGGTTTTCATAGCCATCCATGCCTCGACTGATGACCCATTGACCTGCTGTCTCTTGAAGAATGGTGATCATAGCACAGCTACTGCCCTCAAAGCAGGTGGGACCACCACCCGGTGAGACGGGGATGTTGGCAATGGCACTGCCCACCGCAGTACAAGCTCCGCTGCTGAGGTACAAATTGTAGGCGGAAACTCCAGAGCTGCTGGCTGCCCGCTGGATGGTGACGGTGCCACCGATCTGCATGGCGATCGCATCAGTGTCTTGGAAAGACAAGCCACCTGAGGGGGTCCACGACGAAATGTGTGGCAGTTCAAACTAAGAATAAACAAAAAAAACTGAGCTATGGAGGGGGAGATTGAAAGCATGTTGCTCCCAGAGTCTGTGCGGGGAAACATGTCACAGATCTCATGGACATGTCTTCAGGTTGATGTCTGCCTTCGCACCTCAACATGTTGCCACGCATTTAACATGCCAGTTTTCTCTTTGTTGGCGTCGTCGTCTTAAAGTGCTCATACAGCGTTTGGGCCATGCAGTGCCGAACCCCTGCGCCAGGCTGTCTTGGTGTTCACCACATCTTACGGCGCTACGTCTTAAGGCCTGACCATTACTCCTTGAGTTTGTCTGACCATTACAGTGGGCTCAGAGTAGATGGCGCAATCCCCAAAAGGTGGTTGTATGGATCCCCATCCAAAAACATCTTGGCGGTTGGGCCATCTACTCTGAAACCATTGTATTGTCCTTCCATTTGGACGAGTTTCCTATCTGCCAAGCAAACCAATCGCGAGTTATCTTTACTGCGCAAATTCGAATGTCGTCCACATGCGCCTTCCTTGCTCTTCTGTGTTTGGCGAGTGGGTTAGCTTAAGCAGCAGACATGCACCCGGTTCCTAGTAGCGTCCAACCGCTCCTAGTAGCGATGCCAGGAGCCCCTAGTAATAGTAGCATCCTTGTTCCTAGCAGCTTCTAGCTACTATATTGCTTTCTGGAATATCTTGATATTTTCCTAACAAGTATTTCTGACGCAAACTGCTCACTGAAGAGAAGTACATCAATGTCTGAACAGTTGTTCTTCAATCATTACACAATAATCCACAAAAATGGCAACGGTTCCCCCCCCCCTCTGCGCGACTTCCCAAGTGTCACCAAAGAAAAAGAGAGATATTCAGAAATGCGGAAATGATTTGAAGAAAACTATTCCATATGTTCTCAAGGCACAGATGATGTAGAAACATTCAGAAGCATAGCTTCTATTGGATATGTTATTGTCATGATATGAGATAAAAAAAAAAAAAAGAAAACTCACCTGGCACCAGCAACTCATCAACATCTGTAATCTGCACTGCAACATAGTTGGCACCCCTTCCATCACTAGCTGTTGTGAAGCCAAGGAAATGAGTCGCTCCAACAGGCTTCACGGTGTTCGGCGCCACCAAGATCTCCACGGCGCCTGAACCTTTTGGAACTTCACCCACCAAACCTTGGATTGGCGGCTCCGTTCCGGAACTCTGGGAGAGAAAAGAACAAACAACACATGCATCTTCCCCAGGTTTGGGGATTCAACTCCTATTTTGGAGGGGGGAAAACAACCCCATCACCTGGAACCCGCAGCCAAAACCAGGAAACCGTAGTACGTGGTGGTGGAACTCCCAACTCCGGAGCCCCAGTACACCGCATAGCCCGTGACCTCCGCCTCGTCGCTCGCTCGTCCGAGAGTGATGAGGCCCCCGAGCTCACCGGGGGAGGCGTCGGTGTCCGTGAAGGCGATGGAGGCCGGGGTCGCCTGGATGGGTGCGAAGTCCACCAAGGGCACACTGATGCCACTGGTCATTTCCAAGCCATTCATCGAAGTGAAGACCAAGAAATGCGTCGCAGTGGCTGGAATGGACTGACTGCTGATGTTGAAGGTCAGATTGCCATCACTCGATCCGCCCGAAGGTGTTAGGCCTGCCACTTCTAGGACCCAAGGCAAAACGGCAGAAATGCGCGCGTAGATGCCTGGGTATTGTGCGTCAGCACAACCATATCCCCAAGAAGTAGCTCCATGCAAAACGTATCTGCCATCTGGTCCAGCACAAACTAAAGGCCCACCACTGTCCCCTTGGCATGCATCAACAATACCAGAGGAGGAAGTCCCTTGCGCGCAAAGCATGTCTTGTGTAATATCTTCATTGGCATATCGAGAAGCGCACTCAGAATTGCTAAGGGTCAGAACCATTCCTTCCTGCACAATTGAAGGTGAGCTTCCACCGCTCGACAGAGTCCCCCAACCAGTAATAAAGCATTCTTGCCCGACGATCACCTCTTCACTTGGCAAGCAAACGGAAGCGGCGCAGTCACCCATCTCTACCTCCTGTTCAAGTTCGATGAGTGCAAAGTCATGTGTAAATGACGAGGAGGTATAATTGGGATTCACAATGGTACGAAGCACCGCATGCTCCCGCTCATGCTGATCCTCAGAGGAATCCTTGTTGTGGTCTCCGATGACCACCGTGAAGCTGGATCCATCGATACAATGAGCCGCTGTCATGGCCCACTTGGGAGAAAGCAGTGAGGCGCCGCAGAAATGATGGCCACTGATGCCTCCCCAACGAAGGCTGATTTGCCATCTCCATTCACACTCACTGGCAGCCTGGCCATTCACAATCTTGGGTCCATTCACACCATTCCTCGAAAAGCGAAAGGGAGTGGTATCTGGGCCTTTCGCACCGCAAGAAGTCGACCCACCACTTCCACTGCCTGCACTCACTCGACCCAGAAGACTGAGCTTGCTCGTTGCTGAGCTGCCCCAGTAGATCACGTAGTGTGAGACATTGCTTTGATCCGCTGCCGGCTGCACCAGAATGCTACCAGCAATCTGCCCAGAAGTTGGATCTTCATCTGTGAAGTAGATTCCACTTGCTGTAACTGTGGGTGCAAAGGCATCCGAGATTTCAGTGGAAGACACATTGAATCCCTCACCCTCAGCGGAATATGCTTTCACCAATAAGTGAGAGGCTTCTTCCGGTACGGCTAGGTTCTGAATCTGATAGACCGTATTGCCAGACGCTGCAGCTGCAACCTGCCCGATGAATGCATTGTTCAAGGAACCATACCGCAAGACTCGTGCGGGTACAACGACCTGCTGATTGCTGGTGTCAGGGCCACCGTATTCCAGAACAATGCCATAGGACCCTGCACCGTTGAAGAACAGAACTTCCAAACTGTGCAGGCCAGACAAGAGGAACAAATCCCCACTTCTGGACTGCCAGAAGTGAGTTCCGCTGTTGTCCACCAACATGGCACCGTTGATGAAGAGTTGGCTACCATCATCCGAAGAAAGGGTGAAAATGTAGGAGCCTGCAGTGGTGATGTTGATGTAACCCCTCCAGCGAGCAGCAAAATTCTCGGAGCTCGTCAGACCGGGCCAAGCGGTGGTCGTTTCAGGTTGATTCAATTGGGTCTCAATCTGCACCACATCTGGCGACAGCGAGGCGAAATCGGGCATGGCACCGCTTGGGGCGCTGGACAAGTAGAAGTACTCTCCTGACAATCCGGCACTTCCAGGGAGGATCTGGTTGTTGCTGTCCCTACCCCAGTAGATATTGAAGCCAACAACACCTGACGATCCTTCTCCAATCACAAGGTCTCCACCAATGTATCCAGCAGCACTGTCGGTGTCCATGAAGGTGACTGCGCCAAGCCCAAGGTCAGGAGGGGCCAAATCCTCAATTTGGATGGCGACCGAGGCGTCACTCTCGCTGGAATTGTAAGCGCTCTTCACAATGAAGTGACTTCCCAGAAGACTTTGCCTCTCCAATAGCACCGAAATGTCTTGGGATCCTGAAGGCTTTGGTACCAAAGCAATAAGACCCGGTGTACTGGACAATGCACCTGTGTACTGATATGTGAAGCTCCATCCGTTGCTGGTGACACTATAGTCACTAGACCATTCCACCGAGTGAAAACCATCAGGCAAGGTGATGGGGTCAGGAAGCTGATTGTAACCACTGATGGGCGAATGATCTGGGAAATAAAGCTTGTCACAGCAAGTCTCCGTTGACAGAAAGCTGAAGTGGACTTCGGCTGGACCAGTCAGGGTGATGAAGGCTTGCTCATGGTTTCCATACTCGCCACGTGAAACAACCCACTCATTCTGCTGGGAGCCATCTGCTATCACAATGTCCCCACAAGCAACACCTGTGCATGATGGTTGCATGGTTCCGGAAGAAGTCACCAAACGCCTGACAGTTGTATCCAAAATCTCAGTGGCACTTGAACCCCAGTAAATCTTGTAGAAGTTGATGTCATGTTCATTCTGCGCACGCTTGATCGTAATGACTCCCTGAATCATGTTGGGCTCCGGATCGTTGTCAGTGAAGTTCACCCCTTCAGCTGCCACGCTGGGCGTCACCAGATCCAGGAGCTCGGTACTGATGGAATACACGGAGTCAACACCACCAGCCGCACGTGCAAAGGCCAAGAGATGTGTGACGCCTGCCGGAATCACGCTGGGAGCCACCACAAGGGACAGTTCTGCACCCGCCTTGGGAGCGGTGGCCAAAGGATCCTGGCTTTGTGCCCCATGCCTGGCAAAGGCCCAAAGGCTTGACTCAAACCAGCTGGTGTCTTGACCGGAAATAAAGGCTGAGATGTATGAGGCGCCAACACATTGGAAATACTGCAGTTCGATTTGATGCAAACCGGCCATGAGTGTCATGTAGCTATAGCCACCCATGATCTCGACGCCCGCGACGTAGAGTCGGCTGCGGTCGTCTGATTCCACTCGAAACCAATAGTCTCCTGCATTTCGAATCTGAAACCAGCCAGTCCAGCGTGCTGCAAACAGCTCAGACCGGTCCAGACCCGGCCAGATGGAGAAACTCCCACCTGGTCTGGCTGCAGTGTACGCCGAAGTGTTCTCCACTTGTGTGAGGAAAGGGGTCCCAAGCGTGGAGAAATCTGGGAAGCAGGAGGAGCAAGGGCAGGTGGAAATCGAGAAGAACTCTGCACTCAATCCAGGTGCACCTCCTGGCATTCTCAATGTTGAGCTCACACCCCAGTACACTGCATAGTCCACCACTCCGGACTCATCTGAAGCAGCTCCAATGGTCACAGTTCCACTGATCTGATTGAGGGAGGGATCTGTATCATTGAAGCTAATGCTGGAGGGCACCACGGAAACTGTCACGTAGTCTGTCAGCAAGACTCCTGCGCCGGTTTGCATGGAGCTCCCTCCGTTCGCACTCACCACTACCAAGTGAGTCATCCCCGTGGGTAGCGCAGAGGAGTTCAGCACGATCGAAGACATGAGCACATGGCTCCAAGCTTGAACACTTCCTAGAGAGCCAAGGGAAAAGTCCGGAACAGAAGAGCTACTACCCCAATAAAGATCATAGTGTGTAATGGCCGACTGATTTGGAGCCACCGTGAAAGACACAACACCGGCAAAATGACCTGCCATGGGATCGGTGTCTGTGAAGGTCACACCGGAGGGAGCGCTTGTGGGAATGATCACGTCCGAGATGCTGACAGCCGCTGGCTGCAGGTTCTCTCCACCAGCTGAAGAACTGAAAGCCAACAAGTGGGATGCATTGGATGGCAAAGTTGTAGCTGCTAGATTCACTCCCAATGGACTGCCAGATGTGGACGTGCTCACGGAGGCAAGTACCTGCCCCAGCTTGGCCAACGCACTGGTCCCAAAGTAAATCCGGTAGTCTGAGATCTGCGATTCATCCGCTGCTCTGCCAATGGTCACCACTCCAGCAATGACGCCTGCAGCGCCATTCGTGTCATCAAAGGCCACCGAGCTGGGCGGCTGCGCCGGCGGCGCGAAGTCAACCAGGACGACCCAGCTCGCCGCCGAGGCGCTGCCGCTGGTCAAGCGGGCGAAGGTCAGGAGATGGTCTGCACCACTGGGTGGAGTGGTGGGTGGAAGGCTCGTTTCGAAGACACCACCCCCTGAACTTCCGGTGACGGTGAAGGGCAGGTCCACCGGAAAGGTCTGTCCATCCGAGGACAAGACCACGGTGCCCGCCTCATCTTTCAGTGCCCAAGAGATTTCGGAGGGCCAGTTTCCTTCCGTCACGGTGATGGTCAGCTCTGTTGATACCGGAATGTTGGTCAAAGTGTGTGCTGCAAAGTGACCCGTTTGGAAGGTGCCGGTTCCAAGTGTGACACCTCCTTGTTTGATGGTGTATTCAGCACTGTTCCAACCATCACCGTAGGAATCATACATCTCAAAGACCATTGTGACAGTTAGGGATCCAAGCGACAGCGACTCCACCAAATCAAGCTGTGTAGGGGCCACCCCTGCACCATTGCCACTCGCCCAATAGATCTCGTATGCTGTCACATCAGCCTGTCATATGTACCATGAGAATGCCATGTACAAAGCAGCAAAAAGAGCTTTTTTGTACCCAACCAAGCGCGTGTTTGCATCGGACTACGTTACGCGGAACTGTTAGGAAAGCAAAGCATCATAGTAGAGAGCAAGGGAAACTGACCCAAACACAACCGAACGCAAGGCATAGCAACCTATGAACACTCAAAGTCACGCATTCCCTGGACCCTAAAACCTGCGAAACGATTTGCTCAACTGACCTCCAGCCATTGAAAACAAAGTCCACTCCCAAAGCAAATTATATAAGTGAATGTGTGCTTTTCTGTGCTTGTTTTTTGTGCATTTCTTGTGCTGACCTTCTTTCCGTGCTGTTCCAATGGAGATTTCTCCACGACCGGTCGCTCCGCCTGTCGACTTGGCGGACCAAGCAGTCGTTCGTGAAGGATGCGGTGGAGCGGATGAGACCGGTTCACTTACTGTAATGACCGCGGTGGCCCTTCGAGTTCGATTCTGTTGCCGTTGCCGAGTTCGCATCTGCCGACTGCGTCACCAATGATTTTTTCATACCGACCGTCTTAGACTCGTGGCATGCGGTGGCCATAGGGTCTGAAGACCCCGGCTTGGCTCAAGTACTTCAGCGACGTACGTTGCTCAAGTACGTGCGGGCGCCCCTCATTGCATTGACGCTGGTTGCACAGGCACCCAGGAGTTTCTTGGATTGACCGCAGTTGCTCGCTTCCTTGACCCGTACTGCGACCGGACTCGCGCCCCGCGTTCTCCCCCTCGGTCGGCGAAGTTCGGCTAATCGCCCTCGGCGTTCGGGTCCAGGACTGGACTCTCAAGGCTTCGCAGGGCTTCGCAGGGCACAGGGTTTGTCATGCGAACATCAAAGGGCACACGAGAACCAAAGAATCTTCAGTGTTGCGCCTCCGAGAGAGCTCGTTGTATTGTGATCGTCCCTGCAAAGGGCAACGTTCGCTGGTCAAAATCAGAAAGAACTGAACTAAATGCACATCAATCGTCACCATCCGTCACCTCCAGTCATACCCATTAAACCAAGACAGAAACAGAGACTCTGCAAAGAAAAAGGTTCAAAATTTATCAAAAATCAAAATGATCCAATTGAACGCATCTATCTCAGCCATCTTCTCTGCCTCTCTCTCTCTCTCTCCCGTCCCATCAACCTTCCACTCGCATCCCTTCTTTTGAGCCAACCGGGTTCTAAACCAGTCTACACTCGGATCACGGCGCGCCTTGGAATGAACCAGACAGTGAATCGATATCTTCAAAGGCGATACCCTGCGGCATATCCAGGGCTGCGTAGTCGAGGCTGCTGGTGGAGACCTCAGCACGCGGCATGCGACGGCCGTGCAGCGGGTCACCGCACGGCGAACGAGGAAGAAGCATAGTAATGTCCGATTGAGAGAAAATGTGTCTGAGTCTGAGTCTGTCTGAGCAACGTTTTTGACGATGTCTTGCTATATGTCTTCCAATTGTTCTGTTAATGTGCGGATGTCCAAGGTGGATTGTTTTCGCGAATCTTCTATATATATATATATAATTTACATATGATATTCTCTGTGAGTCATAGGATCACACACGGTCCGATTTCGGGACACAAAAGAGCTTGAGGAACCGACTCCAGTTTGTGCTTCCCCTCCAGCACCCTCGAGCAGCACCAGAATGCTCGTGGCATTGCTCGGAATCTCCACGTCGGTCAGCGTGAGGGTCTCGGTGAGACAGCCGCCGGTGGCGCGCCGTGGCGTCTCGCAGGGCTGGGACCCAAAATGATGGTGCATGTTTCTATCAACGTTTTCATACTACCTGGAGTCACCGGAGTCACCCTCATTCTGAGAGAAAGCCGCAAGCAAGCCAAGGCTCAATGTGTGAAGATGATGTTGGCACCTTGTTGATTAGCGTGAGTGGCGCCGCATTGGTGTCAGCGAAGTAGAGGTTGTAGGACACCTGAGGTTCACAGGTCTCATGGCCCCTCGACTTCTTCATCTTCTTCCTTCTCAACCGAACTCTGGGTTCGCAACCACTCCGGACTCATCGCTGGCCTCGGCAAAGACCCGGGAAAGACAGCTCTTGCTACTAGTAGTAATGCCCTTGCTACTAGTAGCGAACCTTGTTCCTAGTAGTAAGGCCAGGAGCCCCGAGCGTAGCCGCTCCTTGTACAGCATGCAGAATCAGTCGAACACCCCACGAATCTCGCCTTCCTGCAATATCCTGCAATCCAAGAAGACCCACCTACTCATCTTGCCTCCAAAAACGCCAGGTGTCTTTCCCCCAAACACAAACCGATGCGGCGCCCTTCACCGCTCATCACCGAGGGGCTCTCGTCACCTGTACGGTGCCGGAGACCTTCCCCAGGACTGGGTTCGTGTCGCTGAAGCTCACCGCTTGTGCCAAGACCTCAACGGCGGGGGGTCTGGTTGCGCAGGAGGAAGTCGCTGGGTCCGTGGTTGGGACCTGGGAAGCTCTCTACGCACGTCCAATGGAAACATGAGGGTTTTAAAGAAAAAGACAAGGACAGAAGATTTAAACATGTTGCAAAAGGAAGTTTGAGGGGTCTTACCTTCCTTTGTTCATCTTTGTTACAGTAATGGTATTATAGTGTTTTTCTCACAGGCGAATGAGGACTTGCCCTGCAGCCGCGACGCACTTGGAGGCACATAATCTTGGTAGGCGAGACCAACACCTTGTGAGCTTTCCTGAGTGTCGACAAGACCCACTGACCCACAGCACCACGAATTCTTGGAGATGACTCGACAGAACAGGGGTGTAGTGTGGCGCCAAATCAAGCGAGCATCTCCGCTGGCTGGTGGAACGTTGATGGAAGACACCACCACAATGTGGCTAGCTCCAGCGGGCGGAACGGATCCAGCGCTCCTGGGATAGTCGGTTTCTTTGATGTCAAAGCTCAACCATCGTTCTCCAAGAAAGCTTCACCGGTCCCCTATCACCGGTAGCTCTCATTAAGCTGAATGTCACTGAGATCGAAAGCTGCGAAGAAACATGCCCTGCCACGTCCACATACCCAAGGGCAGCCGTATTTGAGAGCTTAGTGGTTGAGCTGGAGCCTCGGTGTTTGTTCACGCGAAATGCAAGAGCTGCCGCTGAATATGTCTCGGAAACGCACTGATCTTGAACAGGGTCCAAACGCTAAATATATTGCATGTATTTTGATCCCAACCAATGGGTGTTGGTCTATTCTCCTTCTTCCAGGGGTCTTTGGGAGGTCTCCTTAATTTATGCACACCCAAATGGGTGTCAAAAGGTCAAATACTCCCCCAAAGCACCACCCCAAAGGAATAGATTGGCCAACCATCCACCCATTACGCATATAATGGTGTTGTTTTTGAAAGGCTGCAAATTAGGATCGTTCTGCCAACCAATACATCAACATATCTCCAAGAAGTTCTTGAAGCTGGAGGGTGCCAAGAGCAACACGCTGTGGAACCCCTCACGCAATTCACGCAAACTGATCCATATTGAAGTCACTAACAAGCTCGATCTATATGTCAAGTTCTTCGGAAAGTGACAGCGGCACCGTGACATAGGATGTGTTCCATTTTGTCGGCGCTCCTTCCATTCCACCCCAGTCAGTCGGTACACTTCACATCCGTTCGAACTCGCGCTGCGGTCCGGGCCGCCCCAGTACGCCACATAGCGTGAGATGTCGGACTCATTGAGGGCTCGGGTCACCAGGACCTCGTGGTGAACGAAGAAATGAACGAATTCCAGTCTAGGGCAGGAAGCACCGCTCAAAGCGAATCTAGAACCGGAAAGCTGTACGCTTCAAAAGCTGTTGACCAAGGCTCTTTACCTAGACCTAGATACAGATATACCCATAGATAGAACATGATCGAGCACACTGAGTTGGGTCAGGTTTAACGGTTTAACTGCTGTTTAACTTCAACTGCATGACGCATCAAACATCCTCAGACAAACAACCCCATAGTCTCGATGCAGCCACAAGGACCTGCCCGCCATAGCTACCAGCAGCTGGATCGGTATCTGTAAACGAAATCCCTTCAGGAAGATGCACTGGTCTTGCGCTGTCCTTGGAAGTAGGAACAAGTGCCACGCTAGTAGTAACAGGTGCCTTACTAGTAGTAA
>CAXAMN010026805.1:90397-103705 GCA_963970005.1 Durusdinium trenchii | reverse complement strand
ATTCACTTCCGACTGGCTTTCGCTTCATGGGTTTTGATCCCAACTTGCTCGTTGTGCAGATACCTTCGGCATCGCAAACGTCTGCAAACAGCCAGACCTTTTTTGAGCCATGCCTTCACGTTTGTCGGGATCCCACAAGAAAGTAATTTAATGCCTGGGTGGTACCCCCAGGAAGGGGTGTGAAAACACCATCCTAACTCTGGAATTATACCTGTAAGAAAAACATCAACATGGCCTCTCGGGCTTTGGCTCAATGCTTAAATGGGAACTCGCTCATCCAGATTTTCACCCGCATCCTTGTCAGCGCCTACCACTTGTGACATCTCAGCAGAAGCAGTCTTGGTTGTCTTGGCTGCCTTGGGCTCTTTTCTACCCTCATAGCGAGCCAAAAATTGAACCACAACGCTCACGAGGCTCACAATCAAACCATAAGCTCCACCAACCGCACCAAAAACGTCCCACAATGTTTGTCCAGGCGTGCGGGTGTACACATGTGCGGAGCGCAGCAATCGGATGTTTAATTTGCCACCTGGCCATCCCGACACTCGGCCATCATACTGCATACTTCCAAGGTACAGTTCTCGCTGAAGATTGCACTGTGCCGAGGACGTACAGCCTTCCTTGTCGCGGAAGACATTCATGCCAAGCAGCAAGGTCTTTTCATGCCAGAATTCCAGCGGGGTGTTGACCACCAGTGACGGGCCCGTGACAACCACGTTGGCACGGTTTCCTTGGCCTCCAGTCGTCATATTCCACAGCGAGACCACGATCCCCGAAGCTTCGGAGATGTCATCCGAGCTATAGCAAAGCAAGGCGTCTGAAGTCGTTTGATCAGCAACAGCAAGACTTTCTGGAGCACCGGCACAGTGAGGGTAGTCACTTGCACTGTAGCCATGCCAAACGCGGAACTCTTCTACGACTGAATTGGTCAAGGTCGACTGGTAGGGAACACAGCTGGGGCAAGAAATGTTGAAACTCACTGTGAGGATGCCGAAGTTCCGGACGTCTCCTGCACTGTATGTCTCCACAATGGGAGCAGTAGCCCAAACAATGATGGAATTTAAGGTATACGCAATTACCAGGCCAACAGTCAGGATCATTCCACATGCGTGTGAGCCATGAGATTCCACTTCTTGCTTAAGCGGCTTGTGAAAGAGGCTATGCTGCGCAACGGCTGATCTCCAAGCTGCCATGACTGAGGACGAAAAAGATGAACGAAGAATCTGTTTGAGCCATCCGCCTCAAGATTCCGGACATCCTGCTTAAACTCCTCCAGATTGCTGAAATTTCTCCAAGGATGGTGGCTGCCACAATTGGGGTCAAAATGGGTTACAATATCTGGTACCCAAATCGATTCTTCGTCACTAGGATACAAGACCAGAGACCTGGCCTCCACCGCATCGCCTCCACCGCATGGCCTCGGTAGACCAGGCCTCCACCCGTTCGCCATGCCAGCGTCGTTGTTCGTTTCTCATAACTTGACTCAAACAAATCATCACAACTCACAGATCATCACAAATCATTACACCTCACCAAAATACAAATCATTACAGATCATCACAAATCACAATCCACTTTTTGAATCACTTTTTTGTTGCAACCCTTCCATTCTGACAGAAAAAGCTGTGACCCGGGACCGTGGGCGCATGGATCCGTATCTTGCTCACGGGATCCTTGGCAGAAATGGATCTGGTTGCTTGGAAAGAACTCAAAAAAATGTGGACCCAAGAAATTTACATTTAAAGGACATATATATATATATGTAGATTTAGTATAGATGAGATGAGATGATATCTGTATCATATGATATATATATATAATGAGATATATATATTTGTACAAATGAAGAACATCCATTTGAAAGCACCGAACAATTCCCTTTGCGTCACCTTGTCTTCCCCGTCAGCATCCGTGTGAACCTCACAGATCATCCCTGAATCAGCATGAAAGCCATGTTTAAAGGAAACATGGTGGGAAAAAACCGACCAAGGAATCCCGTGCCTCAGTACTCACGCGCGACTTCCTGTTTCCTCCCGTCTCCCTCGTCGCTACCACCTGGGCCGGAGCAGGTGGCACTCGACCGTCCCGTCGCTGAAAAACGCCAGCGCTGGCATCCAGGCCACTGGGTCCCGTAGCTTCAGTCGTGGATGATGACCTCAAGCCACGGCAGCAAAAGCTTCACATCAAAATGATTCAATTCGCCATGGAAAGCGATGGTTGAACCGCAAGAGGCTTAGCTCCAAAAAACTGACAAGTGTTGGTCGTGTTGGTCCCAAGGCTCAGAGTTCCCGTAAAGGATTCCCAAGCGCTGTACAAGAAGTCCAATGTCCATCTCAGTCCTCAGGCAGGTCGAGTGAACAAAACTCCATCACACGACCCGAACCGAACGACCCGAAATCGGCCGATATCGGTGTCGTAGAATTGCGTTCGAAGGGGTCCGTTTGCGTTCGAAGCGATATGAAATGATGATTGTTCTCAGGAGAAGAGGACAGGCAAATGAAAGCTGCATCATGGTATGTGAGTGCCGTCCATGTGTTGGTCTTCGTGGAATATTGTATACTAGGCGAAGCTGAGTACACCAAGATATGATCACAACACAGCAAACGACGAAGTTCGATTCTCATCGCTGTCAACAATCAGAACCCGAACGCAATCTCCGCCAAGCTGCACTGCGCAGCCAGGCAACTGCAAACACCATGATGGCCTGCAAAGAGGAAATTCTGCTCTAAATAGAAAAGAAAGAACAGAAGCTAACTATCTTGTAGCTTTGACAATCCATCAAAGCTTGGCCTCCCAAATACCCTCCAGTGTTGTGACGCTGCCGCTCTCCCAAATTCCGTGGTAGTGCAGGCACACTCCAACACTACACCGACACTAGAATCCTGTTGTACGACTTGGATTCTCTTGGATTTCTGACCTGTTCGTTTCTGAAGTGAATCAACGCAACTGGGTTCTCATGCCATGAAAGTGAGAATGATACTATGCAAAGCACATTGATGAATGTCCGTTTGGTGGAAGCAAAACATCCAGCTGGAAAAGTCTGTCTGCATGTTAAAGGAAACTAAACATCGAATATGTTTCGGATGACCACGCCCTGTCTCCAGCGTCGAACATTCAAGCCTTCATGCTGAATTGCTGAATGTGGACAAATACCTCGTTCATGAAGACTTGCGCCTTGCGTCTGCAATACAGTGCAAACATGAGTTGAACCAGCTGTTGAAATATGTTGACATGTGTGGAATTAAGACCCCACAACGCTGTGCGAAACTTCATCTCTACAGCTAGTCAATTCCCTGTCAGAATGAACGCCGAAAAACTCGAGTCAAGGAACGAGAAGGATTGTTCAACTGTTCGTCACATGTTGCACAAGGTGACTCATGACCGCCTCTGGGGGACATTGGCCCCACCCCACCCTTCTGTGCCTGAGCCGCCGGAAGCAGCTCGCTCGGCGTTGGTCCTGGTGTCAAGAAGGCTAACTGCCCTGGGAGCAGCTGCAGCTCAACCCATGGCCTTCGAGTCTTGAGCAGGAAAGTATCTTTTCCACTATGCAGATTGGACATACGTCACTTCACGGAGGGGTTTCCTAAATCTTGCTTATGGAGTTTCCCACATGTAAGTTGGAATGCCCGCCAGTCTTTGCAAAACCGAATGTCAAAAGTTCCACTGGTGCCTAATATGTGCAGGTTCACACGCTTCGAAGCTGCTACAGCTTGTGAGCAAGCAGTGAGTGAGATTCACACAAGGACGTGCGCCAAATGCATTCTGGATAATTTGTCTTGAAATTGTTTGGATTTTCCCTCTTCCGCGTCAGGTGAAACTGCTTAGATGGCGCCAGACACCCTACACAGAAATAACAACTATCGACTTGCAACCTTTGATATCTGCTGAAGTCATAATCTTTTCCTTCAGCGGCGAACGCAGCGTCCCAAGATCAGCCCTACTCATGACAGCGCAGCTTGCGCCTGCGAGCATCTAAAGCGTGCCTCGCAGGCCAGCAGACCGGCGCATGGCGGTCGAGTCGTTCAAAGCCCCGGTATCGATGCAAATGATACGGAATTCATGGTGAACTCCAACAACGAGTTCGGGCCTGCTACATCATGTGCAAGCTTGTCTTTATGAAGCCTGCCAAACATGCTGTCACAAGCCATCAAGCTTACGCGGCGTGATTTGGAGATATTCTGCTACGACCCCCAGGCGACTCTGCGAAGATGCCAATCCGCATCTATCCAACAGCTGCAGTTCAAAGACCTCTGATTGTCCGCTTCCCCATGATGGGAACGGGAATGTCATCGCCACATCTGCAGTAGTTCGGACGCACAAGCTAGGGAAGGGTGCCCTGCTCCTCCATTGAACAAAAAGTCCCACAAATCGTTGAGTGTGTGTGTGTGTGTGGGCACATCAGGTTCATACAGAACATCTCAAAGAATCCAAGCGACATAGGGCATTTGAGATATAAGACCGCTGTCTCATGCGAGATTCGCTGGAGGAATCCTGTTTACACAAAAGAAACTTGGGCAGAATATGCATCTGATTTAATGGTTTGCGACAAAGTTGCGCACTGAGGACTCACTCGGCTTTCAATGCGCCAAACCTACTGTGAACACGTTGCGCCAGGTGCAACACACCTAGCAGCTTCAGGGCCAATAAAATGCGGCAAGAGAGGATCATGAACAAGTTGTACTTTTGCTGCAGCACTGGCCAAAGCGAAGGCCCTGCCCAGTACCAAAAATCCACAAGCAGCCAGCAGATTTGCACGCACAACGCCATTCCGGCCTTGGCCTTCAACATGCTTCGTGCAAAACTCCAAGTGCCCCAAGCACACAACAACTGAAAAACAAGGCTGAGCGTGTAGAACACATGGTTTTGACTGATAAATTCAGTTTTGTCAGCTCCTTGCCAGAAAACCATACACATGGCGGTGGCAATCTCCACTGTCAGGACTGTTGGCAAGAACGCCCAAAAAAAAACACACCCGCAGCTCCGGAATTGCGTTAACCTGGGGTCTTTGTCTTCTGCTTCCCAAACAGACATTAGAACCACTGCAGACATCGCCATGCAAAGTGCGTGCTGCATGTTTCCTGCAAGCCTGGAAATCACAATGTAGTCTCCAAGGCCAAGAAAGCGCAAGTGGAAAAGGATTGCAAGAACAGAAGTGCTACACGCGCACAGTGATGCTGCCAAGACATCGGCATGCTTGCTGAGCCTTGCCACCCTGACTGCACGCTGGAGAATCCAGCAATGCGCACACAGATTTCCAGCTGCAGCAAGGAAGGTGATGCGACATCTGTTGAGTGATACACCCGCAAGTGCGCAATCGAAGCTTGAAAAATTGCCCCAACTTAAACACACATAAGAGCTATCTCTCAAGTCACTGCACAAACAGGAGTTGTCTGGACAAACGTACTTCTGAGGTTGGAGCGCCTGGACCTCGAACGCTTTTGGAAGCAATGCAAGCCACAAGGCGCGATGCACAAGTAGCGTCAATACAAATGCGACCATGATGCCGCCAAGACCCATCAGACAAGCCATAAATTGCCACGAATTCGTGACTTGTTCCCGCTGTTCAGTGGTTCTCTTACGTAAGTGCTTAGCAATTTGAGCTGCAGAGTCCAGCGAACCCTGGATGTCCTCCTTGTCATATTTTGCCGCGTCTCTGCGCAGGATGGCCAAAGGCGAATTTGGATATGGGTCCCAAGGGTAAGAATCAAAGAGCGTGATTAGCTGTTGGAACAAGAAAAAGCCACTACCGTCATTTTCAGCAAAGGACGAGTCGTTTCGCAAAAGGTCTTTCCCTTGCCTGAAGGCCAGGGCCTCCACCATGTTTCCTTTCAGTTGCGGGCACAAACGCTTCAAGACTTTGACGGCATTCTTCGCCCCAGGGTATCGCTCAAAGTATTCCAGCCTCGACCTGTTCCTTTCCTCTGTGCTTGTAGCACCATCCACTGAGGGAAACGTTACAAGCTTAAAGCTAAAGTGTCCGCGGGCAGGCACAACTTCCCACTCCAACTGTAGCTTGGCGTCACGAAGTTTCATGGCCTTTTTCCCTTCGGAGACCTCTCGAAAGCGCTGATCCTTTGCCAGAGCTCGAGCAAATTCCTTCCATTCCTGCGCAGTCACTCTCGATCGCGTTTGCAAGACATAATCACGGTCACTCTGATCGCCGTGCGCTTTGCGGATCGCAGTACCCACCCGAGTGGATCCGATGAGGTCCAAAGTGAAGCCACTCCACACCGTGGCAGCCACCTGTTTGGACGACACGATAAAGGAAGTCAAAAATCAGGGGTCAAAGTCTAACGCCCCCCCCCAACGCCCCCCGAAAGCGGCCCGATACCTTCCCTTTTTCGAATTTGGTCTTCTTCTTATTATCTCTTCTTTCTTGCGCTCACTTCTTTAAAATTGAATGACCCCCTCGCCTCTTCGATCGCCTTCTCCACCTCTTGGACATCGCCGGGCTGCACGGGGGGGCGGCGTCAAACCTTCTGCCAGCTCTTGGAATCGTTGGCTGACGCCCCAGGCATCCACGAGGCGATCGAAAAAAGCGCCATCATAGTCCATGAGAAGCTAATTTCATCAACATCTATCGTTATATGATTGGGGACTTTGAATGAAGACATTGGAAAAGAAGAAAAAGAAGTTCAGCGTCACGCTTGTTTGGAGCGTCGTGTTTGTTTGGGGAATGTGTTTTATGATAATGAGGTCGGGGAATGTCAAGTCCCTTCAAAGAATTCGACATGATCGCTATTCTGGTGCCACATTACTGCTGTTGCTCACAAGGCTCTTGAAACTGATCCGAAAAGCGGGCGCTTCAACTTGGGTCTTGTCGTTTCGTTTACCAACAAACACAGAGAGGCATTCTGTTTTTCCCTTTCTTTTCGAACTGGACACGACACAGTTTACGCAATTGCTTGCGCCAACCTTCCGCCATGTGAAAGGTAGCAAGTAGAACGCTCATTGTTGGTGTAGGGGTTTCCGCTGAGTTTGCGCGACAGTTACCGAGCGTCTCGTCAAGAGTTTCTGTTGGATTCTTCCTTTACCGTTGGGGCCCATACCTTACTTTACCATTAGTAGGCTGACGACGATGGAAGGCTAGACTTTTGTTGTCAGTTCTGAGTTCTATCACTGGAGCTTCCGCAAGGCTTGCGCAGGCCTTCTGCAATGTTTCCGCCAAAAATTGGCAGGCGTCTTTTTTTGCAAATGTTGGTTGCTAACCTCTGGCATTTAACTATTCCACTTCGACTGCCAAAATGGTATAATAAAACGCAGCGACCAAATCAAGACGCGAGTCCGTATGTGGAAGCAATGAAAGCAGAATGGCTTTCTACGCACAGTGCAAGTGATGTCACCACAATCACGACAGGAGGAAAGTGACAGACTGGTTTGCGAACATCTGTTCCCTTTGCTTTGAAAAACGATAGTTCGAACCGAAAAGAACTGCAAAACAGGTCGCGGCATTCAATCGAATATTACTTCCCACAGTGTATACCGCGCTCTCTTCGGGCGGACCACCTGCGGAGGTTCAACGCTGGGAGTTACAACTCCTGGTGTTGAACAAAGGTTTCGACCATGCGCAAAATGGCAAAGCGTGCAGTTCTTTTTCCCAACCTTGACAGCCGGTGCGCCAGACTTGCTGCAAGTGGAACGCTTTGGAAACTCACGGCATGGTCTTCTTTTGCTGTCCAAGGGCAGACTACCAATCTAGCCACAAGGGCGCAGCGAAGCCGCTAGGTTCCGCATTCAGGAGACACACCGGGCAAGCGCTCTTGCAATCTGGACTCAAAAGCACAAGACTTGCTCAAATACATCAACTTGATGCCGGCGGCAGTCTTCATCGACTGACCCTACTCCACACGGGGACGCTTGCGACTCTCAGTGAAAGTCTCTTGCAGAATCGATTCGCAGCCCCTCTTCCCAGATTCCACGAAGAACGGATTTTGCCAAGTTTGCGTTGCTGCCGCCTGCTTGCTTTCAGTCGCCACCCAAGGCGCATAGACTCTAAAGGAGAGTTTTCCTTTCTCTCCTCCAGACTCCTTCGAAAGAATCTTCTGTTTCAAGAGATCTTTTGCAGGGAAAACAAAGAATCCAAACTTGCTACCTTCCTCCACTGCCACCAGAAGCGCATGAAGATCCTCAGGTGTGAAAGGAACAATTGGACCTTTCCCTCCGGGACGCTTCCAACATGTGACGAAGGCTCCATTCTTGGTGGGCGTGATCTTTGCGGTGCGGTAGCAACACGGTTTTCCGCCCAAACGCAAGGAGCACGCATCGTAGGCTGCATTCTTGGGATCAACATCCACCACAGGCTCGCCCACCTCAATCCCAGCACTCTCCAGAAGCTTACGGCAGCGCCGAAATGCAGCACTGGAGAACGACATGGACGAAAAATCAAATAGGAAGTATGCAAGAAGGCAAAGGAAAAAAATGTTCTTCATATACATGTCAGGTCTTGAGCCACCCCGAATGCCGAATTTCACTTCTTTGGACGTCACTGTCGCAGCTGCTCAAAGCACCGTTCGCAACGAGTCTTCCGCGGTCGGCCGCTCTTTTTCCACTGGCCCGATACTTTATCTTACTTCTATCTGCGTACACATATTGGTGTTCAAACGCAGCACAACTGTTGGGGATAGTCGGGTTGTGAACTTTCTGATTGACTGCGACACGCCATTCACAAAATTGACTTGCTGCAACTTGCAGTACAGGCTGGATTCCCCACAGGAGAAAAAGAATTGCAATACTATGGATTGTGTACGGCTTCAAGAGGGTGGGCAACACCAAGCTTCAAGCCAATCGAAATAAAAAAATATCAAAAACCGGGCTCGCAAGACCAAAGCAAATATGGCGCCATCCAATCGCTTTCCAATTCCGGAATGCGTCAACCAAAACTTCCTTGAGATGTCTGGTCACAACAAAAGGCGCGTGTTACTTGTTCTGCCCTCACTTGTCATTTTGGCAGCCAGTTTGAATCTAGGAACTCATCAACTGCATTCCGGAGGTTTTGCGATCGGTTCAAAGGAGGATATGCGTGCGCACCTTCGAACTCCACCAAAGTTCGAGTTCTTTTGTTGAAACTTTGGCCAAAGATCGGGGCCGCTTGCTTGAACATCTCCAAGTCCTGGCGCGCCAAAAGCGAAAAACGCGATCGGAAACACCGGCCGGAGCGAACAACATCGCCAGGCCGCGCCCGGCCGCGGCCGGACAAACGTCACGAGTCGGAGTAATCCGATTTCTCCAAGAACGTGATGAATGTGACTCACCCAAACGATCTGAACAATAATCATTGAGCATGTGATTGTGGTCAATATTTGCTCCTAGACCCCATTGGCGCAGTCCTTGCGCCCATGGAGTAACAGCAGCGGCATGTCCAGCGGCTGTTGAAAGCAGCCCTTCTTTTCGTGGTAGGGGCATTGCCATGGAGCCATAGCTATCATCATTCGCACTTCTCCAAGGCCAATGTCACTCTGCTGCTGCTTCCACAGCGCAGCTTGTGCAAATGCGGCGCCTTGACAAAACCCAGCCACTGCGTCAAATGGACCATGACTTTTGGCATGTTGCTTGAGGTAGACGAATGCCTCTTCATAACGTTTCAGCTCCAAGTCTTCCTCCTCGCTGGAAAGGTCTCGCTGCTCATTTTTCATGTGGATATCGAAGAAGATATCAAAGTTGGCACACCATTCCTTGTATTCTCCACCAGGCACATACTTCATCTCCTCAACCAGTTGAGTAAGGCCAACGCGCTGAAGCTGTTCATCGTCTGTGTCAGCCAGCACGCTGTGCGGGCCATCGAAAATCACAAAATCCATCGTCTGCGTCAGCCAGCCTTGGCGTTTCAACAGTTCATAGGCAATGGCCGCATCGGTCTTTTGCCCATGGAAGAACAAGACTCTCAGCCGGCGTGGCACGGTCAAAGCGCCCCAGAGGTTCTGGAGGCTTGTAGGCCAAAGTCGGGCCACCATGGCACTCGCTGGGCGCAAGAGCTCATCGAAGTCAGCAACCGAGAGAAGCGGAGCTCCTGACCAACGGGAAGCAGGAGCGGATGACCGTTTTCATGGAGTGCCATGGCACGTGCCGGGAGTTTAAACCCAACTTGTTTTCGTGCTTCCGAACGGACCTTCCAAGCGCTTCCAGAAGCGTTACACGCTCTGGTTTCTCTTAATTTTGATGCGCAGCTGTACAGGAAGCCAACTCGGGCTCGAGAACAGCATTCTCGTCTGGGACTGACATTAGCCATTCTGCAGCGTTGGTTCTTGTATGTTCTTGTGGTCCCTAGCTGGCGCTGAAACACATGGAAAGGGCCTCCAGTACAATCGCCATATGGGCCATATGTTTCTTCGAGCTTGCCAACCAGTGACAATTAAAAAAAGAAAAATAAAAATAACGAAGCACAACGGCGAAAAGAAAATTGCGAAGACAAACGAAGCACAACGGCGTAACACTAAGCTCCTCCCAAGTCATGCAGGAAATCTTCGCGATTCTTTTGAATGAGCGCGACATTGCGTATCCAATCCTCCCGGCGCTGGGCCACAAAGAAGTGGAAGGGTAGCTGGTGTGCCGTGACTTGCGCGACTTTCTCTTTGGTCGGCCCAAAGTGCTCCCACATGATGGTCACATCGACTCCAGGAGCAAACTTGGTCTTCTCGAAGACCTTTGGTGCAGTCGGTGCAGCTTCTTTTCGGTTGTGGAAGCGGCTGACTAATTCAAGAAACGGTCTACAGACATTTCACGGGAAACCCTGCTTTTTTCCCCACGTTTCAACTGAAGCGCCTCTGGATTGTTTCGGTAGTACAAGAAGGCTTTGGCGAAAGCTTGGACATAGAAAGGATAGCTTGGACACAGGAGGCTGTTCACTCTCTCTGGCACCTGAAACGGCATGGAAGCATCACACGAAGGGACAGGCACGTACCCACCCAAGCCTGCAGACGTAATACAATCTTCATGTATACGTGCAGTCCGGGCAGTTGCAAGATCTCAACTTAGAGGTTTGGAGAGGGTGGACAAATTTAAGAAATATATGGGGGGGATGAACTTAGCAAAGACCCACTACCACCCAAATCGCCTGAAATTGATCGTTGGCGACCAAGTTCGGGTCGCCATTGATCCAGAAGCTAGCATTGCGTTCGAGGTCTCGTCCGAAGATTTGTCGCACCAAGTCATCGCGATGGAAGCCAAGACATTTGAGGAATATGTCACCTCACACGCACATACACACACACAATTGCCATCTGCGAAACAAACAGGAAAAACACGCGATCGATTAGTCATTAAGTGAGGCACAACGGCAACGCTGCAGTGTTCCGTCTGCTTGCTTCACAATCTCAGCGGCGAAACATCTAGTTTTGGAGTGGTTTGAAACTCATACCACCAGTTTTGGAAGTTGGAAGGACAACTCTCAGTCAAGAACTCAAGAACCGTGCAAAAAAACATGAGCATGCGCAGCTGTCCACTGAGCAGCTGGCTACCGCATCTGTCTCTATGTGGTCCACCTCGCCTATAATGACCTTCAAGACTCCCATTGCCTTGGCATCATTGCATGGCATAAAGGAAACCTGGCTACACATGTGAGGCTATGCTAAGGTTCCCTCCTGCGCCAGAAAGTAAATGTCCGAGCACGCTGGGATGCGGAAATCAATTGAATCGCCATCGAGCCCAGGTAAATCCTCCAAAGTGAGGCCAACTGCAGCATAGAACTGAGCCAGAATCGGGCGGATTGCCCGGATTGAAAGAGTCTTGTCAACGGAGTTGATGAGCCAATTCACCACTGTGGGGAACACCACATTGCGCCGCCTGGCCACCATGATGACGGAGCGGGCATTGTTCTGAAGGGCTGTTCGAAGGTTCTCCACCGCAAAAGCTCCATGCCCAACGATCAACACGTCTTTGCCTTTGAACGCAGCAGGAGGGACGTCATCTGCATGACCGAGTTTGCAAGGTCCAGCAAAGTGTTCCTCACCTGGAAATCGATTGCCATTTGGCTATTAGGTTGGAGCCCATCGCTAGTAGGTTGGAGGCCATCGCTCTTGGGTTCCTTTTGCCATTGGGTTGGAGGCCACGCTGGTAGGTTGGAGGCCATTGCTATTAGTTTTCCTCGCCTGGAAATCGGAGATCATTGGGGCGGTGCAAGCCTCCCAAAAAGCACGCCACCCCATCCACTCGGAGTTCTCGATTTTGGTTCAAGTCGTCCGAGTATCTCACCAAGTACTCACCTAGAAAGGAACGCAGCATCCAAAAGAAACCAACAAGGATTAAACATGCGTTTCAGAAAAGCACGTTTTAGAATGTGTTAGATACGTTTCTGTGCGTTGCACGCTTGGCACTTCGAGTACCCATCAGAATTGTCCGTAGCCTGGAGTTTAGAAAACATGTCTAGAGTTCCACATGCGTCTCCCCACCTCTTGCAAGGGTCTCGACCGAATGGACAGTGTGCCGCAGTCGCAAATCGGGTAGCTCATGAGCGACTGAAGAAACCTGCGCCATGACCTGCTGTTTGCTGGGGTACGTTGTTTGCCAAGGAAATGGTTGTTCATAGTCCAGCATGTAGGAGGGAGAATCGATCTGAAGCTGCGATGATGTATTTCCGAGAGACCAACAACCTCCCGCTTCTGCAGACCTTTCCATCACAATGACACGCTCACCTGCGCGCACCAGTTGCTGGGCAAACGCCACTCCACCTACACCAGCACCGACCACCAAAGTTGTGCGCTGGACCGCAGGAGAGCCTTGAGGTCTGCTCTGACTGGCCATCTCCTTGCGAATGTACGCTTGCAGGTCTTTCTCTGTTGGAGCATCTGTCAGCAAAGTGGCCGGGAGCTTCATGCCAAATTGGGCTGACAAAGACCTGGCCATTTCTGCGGCGCCTAGGGAGTCGAGGCCAGACTCATTCAAATCTGCATCTAAGGACACCTCATCATTCAGCAAATCTGCTATCACACGGTGAATCTGCGACTCCAGGGAATCCTGAGGAAGAGCTGCCTTCCAACTGCTCGGGCCAAACATCTGGCCATGGGGCCAGAACTGCAAATCATGCTTCAACGCCAAACAGACACTCCCCTGAGCCTTTGCAGTCAAGAGGTAGCTCATCATCGCAACGCCTTGGTCGTTGCTCCACGCGCCAAAGCCGAAATCACTTGCGCGCCTCAAAGCCTTCTCGTTCGCTGCCATGCCAGCTTCCTTCCAAGGGCCCCATTGAATGCTGAGCATCCTGGTACCTTGAGAACGCACCGCAAACGCGCTATAGCCATCAATCGCTGCGTTTGCTGCCGAATAAGGTACCTGACCAGGGCTTCCCAGCACCGCAGCAACCGATGAAAAGAAGAC
>CAXAMN010026805.1:71218-90387 GCA_963970005.1 Durusdinium trenchii | reverse complement strand
GATGAAAAGAAGACGACAAAGTCTGTTGGTTCCAGCAACTTGGGCAACAGCAAGGCAGCCAACACCTTGGGGCCAAAAGCCATGCGGATGTTCTGCTGTGTCTGCTCAGCCAACATCTTATCAGCCAACACCCCAGCAGCGTGAACGATGCCGTTGACATCTTGGGAGTCTTTGCATTTTGCAGCTGTGGCTTTCAAATCAGCGGCTTTGGACACATCACATTTGAGCCATCTCACACGTTCATCAGAAAATTTAGGCTCGCTTCGGGACAAGATTGTCACATGTCCGGCTCCTCGACCCAAAAGCCAGTGCACACAGCTTTCACCAAGAGCGCCGCTGCCGCCAGTGACTACATATCGGCCTCCCTTGCGAATAGCATCTCTTGCGACAGAGCCATCTGGAACCCACTTCTGCAGCCGCGGTGCTTCCAGGACACCATCCACTACACGACAAATAGGATCTTCAGAGATCAGTGGCAGTTTGGTCTCTGCCAGGATGGACCTCACCGATTCCCATGTAGTGGCATTGACATGGACCACCTGACCGACGTTCAGACATAAACAATCACGAACACGGAGTCCGTCCAATTTGCACAAGCACCCTTCCATCTGCATGATTCTACAACATTCCTGAAACTACATAGTTGCACATGTCTAGAGTCTAGATGATATGACAGTTACGCCACGCCTGCACATCCAATGGCTGCTCGCACAAGGCGCTGCGAAGCATGCTGGACACTGCACTGAAGCAAGCCTCTGCGAAGGCACCGTTGCCAGCAACCACAACAAACCAAGTTTCCTTGTTTGCTGCCGCTTGCTGCAAGACACGCAGCATCTCGATAGCTCGAAGCGTCAAGTCCTCTATCTCCTCTTCTTCTGCCTTTGCCTTCCAACAGGGAAGTGCCAAGACATGGCATCCATCGTGATTGGTCATTTTGACAACGTCCTCTCCAATCTCTCCGCGCGAAATGATGAAGCTCTTCGCGCCATAGCTCAGTCGCTGCCAACCGAGTTGGTACAAATCCTGAGGTTGTCTGTGCACACTCAGACTTCTGGCTGCCAAACCGCGGCAAGAGGCCACAACCTTGCCCGTGCTTGTAACCAGAATCGCATCGCCTTTCATCAATCCCTTCTGGACATCAGTCAATCGAACCCATGCCCTCAATCTGGGCGCTTTGCCTTCAATGGGCACCTTTGAAAGACAACAGCTTTCCAAGCTGAATGGCACGCACATCCCAGCGCGATCTTGACCAAGCGCACCAAGCAATTGGAACGCCCCGTCAAGCAAGCTCCAGTGCGGAAATTGCAGCGCGTGCTCCCACGCCTCGACATCTGCAGGCAAGGCCAGCTCGGCCACCGCAATTTTGTCATTGCGACGAGCATCCTGGAGTACACGAAAGCGTGGGCCCATCCGAACACCTTGTGATTCCAAGGAACGGTAGAAGTCTTCCAAGTTCACTTTGGCAAAGCTCAGGTCTTCTTTGCTGGGCAAGTCAAAAGGTGCCTTCGGCAACTCACGGCTGTTTACCACAGACGCTGCTTCAACAACGTCATGGCTCCCACAAAGGACAACAGCTCCAGCATCACGTAGGTTCACCTGAAGTTTTGCATCAGAAATCTTTGCTGGTGCCTTGAAGACCACACTCTTCATCTCTATCGTCTCTGCCGTTCCTCCTTGCACTGCCCTGGCACTGGCAAGCATTGCCAGCAGACTTGAAGCCGGCAGCAGGCGGTCTCCTAGTGGCAGAGTAAGCCCACACGCCCCTAACCCAGAAAGCTAATTTTTCGATTTATATATATATATATAGGCACCTGAACCCAGAATCCAAAAAAACACGCAACAGCTTGCGACATGACTTGCAAACTCATGTATATATACGCGATAACCCTCCTGCAACTTCATGGTCGCTGAAAAGGTGGCAGATGTCGTCAAGCTGCACAGCAAAATCTGACTCTCCATCTCTTCTGAGGAGTGGATTGAGCAACCGCCGCCAAGGTAGGAAAGCTTCGGTTTTGCTACGCTTGCCCTTGGCCCAATTGACTGTGCTGGAGCCTGTGGCGCCAGGCATCAAAAGCGCTTGGGCGTTGCTGCCACCAAAACCAAAAGATGACACTGCCCCGGACAAGGTTGCCGTGCTTTGTCTGAGATCGGCACAGGCTTCGCTCACAATAATGTCGCTGGAGATGTGTTGGTTGAGACACTTCAGATGCAGATTCGGAGGCCCAGCTTTGTTGCGAAGAGTA
The DNA here is from genome assembly GCA_963970005.1 of Durusdinium trenchii. NCBI lineage: Eukaryota > Dinophyceae > Suessiales > Symbiodiniaceae > Durusdinium > Durusdinium trenchii. Next base: position 88,144 of record CAXAMN010026805.1, on the reverse strand, counting down.
CAAATCAGCTTGAAGAGACCAGCCAAACCAGCTGATCCTTCCAAGTGACCCATGTTTGATTTCACAGCTCCACAAACAGGCTTGCCCGACTTGCCAAAAACAGCCATGGTGGAAGCTGCTTCAAGAGGATCACCAAGCTTAGTTCCAGTACCGTGAAGCTCCACAACATCGACTGTCTGCAAAGAAGCCAAGGCCAAACTTGTTCGAAAGAGGCGCTCCTGCGCCTTCCCATTTGGAGCGGTGAGGCTGGCACTTCGCCCATCATGATTGTTTGCCACACTAAGAATTTCAGCAACCTTGGCATCTGCACTGGGCTGCAAAATAAGAGCTCCTACACCCTCACCTCTACAATATCCATCAGCGGATGCATCAAGGGTCAGGCAGCGGCCAACTTTGGACAGCGCAGTGGTCTTGCAAGCTGCCACGAACATCCCTTCATCAGCAAAGACATGGGTACCTCCGACTACTGCCATTGAGCATCTTTGAAGCCTGAGTGTGTCTGTGGCTTGGCACAAGGCAACCATGCTCGAGGAGCAGGCCGTGTCAACAGCGACACTCGGACCACGCAGATCAAAAACATAGTTGAGCCTGTTTGCGCATATGGAGGGCGAGGCTCCACCAGCAGAATGTGAGGACACATTTCGCCAGCCCTGCCAAGTCATCCAATCGTGGTTGGCCTGCCCGATCCAAACTCCCACATTGTGATCTCGCCAATCGCCCACACCAACCAAGGCAAGCTGCCCCTGCTCCAAGAGCAATCGTTGTTGTGGATCCATTGCCCGTGCTTCAGCTGCTTTGATTCGAAACTCATGATGCGCAAACCATTCAACACCAGTCACGCAGCCTGCATGGGTGGTGTACACGGGGTTCTCAAAGTCATCAAACGCGCAGTCATAGCCCTCGAGATCCAAACGCGAGGATGGGATTTTGCGCACTGCGTCCACTCCTTCAAACATGTCAAAGCTCCCCCCGAGGCACGGGAAGCGGCAACTCATTGAAGCGATTCTGAAGGTTTCCTGAGTCGCAGGTGTTCTCAAGGGAGGATGAGAGGAGTTCTCGGGCATATGGTGTTCGGTTCTCCATGCAGCAATTTCATGAGCAAGTCGCTCGCCAGCGTCGCCAAACATGAACTCAAAATGATCTGCCTCGGTGCGAACGCTTGAGATCCTCTGGAACACCTGTTGCAGCCGTTGCATCACTTCGTGGTCGCGTTGAAATCCTGCAGATGCTTTTTGTTTCACCTCTGATTCATAGCTCTCCTTGACCTGCGCTACTACATGGAGGCAAGGCAAGGAAACCTCAGGAAGGCCCAGGTTTGCAGAGATTTCTTCATACCACAAGGGATCTCGGCCGAGGGCCACAGCCGCCTTCTGTAAGTTGCGTGGGTCCAAGAGGACGACCGCCTCAGCCTTGGGAGCCCACCCATGATGCAGCAGCTCAAGCGCAACAGTGGCGCCAAAAGATAGCCCGCCTGGTCCGCAGTTGGCGTTGAAGGCGTGTGGCGCCAAAAGAGAATCGGTTCAAAACCCTAGCTTCCGGGCGTTTCAATATGTTTTGATACAAATCCAAAGCTCAATGACAACAAAAACATCGTGTTTTTGGTCCTCTTGCCTAGCATGAGAGGCTCTGTGAGTTCTTCCGTCAGCTTCTGCAAGGCAGGTCCCAAAGCTGTCAAGATCAATTTCATGTCCTTCACCCGCCGTGGAGGCATGGCAGCAAAGACCTTGCCTCTCCAGTGTTTCGCCAGGTCACCGAACGAGCTCTCCACTTTGCCCATGGCGCCTCCGACCAAGAACAAGGCCCTTGTGCCTCTCTGCAGAGACGGAAGGCCCTCGTCTGAACTGATTTGGTTGGCACTTTCAAGCTGAATCCAAGGGCTCGGACAGCCGTCGGAGAGCTTGGCAATGTGTCGCGACAGCTCCACGATCGTGGTGTGTTCAAAGATCAGGGTCTGAGGAAGAGACAAATCGAACTCGTTCTTCAACAAAGTGCTCAGCTCACCCACGCTCAAGGAGGGAATCACCTCTGCAAGTGGCGTGTCGTCTGATACCTGGTTTCCAGCCTCTGCGACGCTACACACAATGGCTCGCACGCGGTCCATAATGTTCTGGTCGGACAGCGTCAGCTGTGTGTTCGTGTTTCTTTCTCTTGCTTTGGCAGCTGGACTTGTACCTTCTGTTGGAGAGCTGGACCGTATGGCGCAAACAGGCCCACGGACCCCGGCGGACAAAAGCTGCTCCAAAACCAGGAGACCTAATCTTCGAGAAAAGGCTCCCATGCCACGCTGCGCAGCCGCACCTAAAGCACCAGATTCCTTCGCCATGCCTACCTGCCACGGACCCCACTGGATGCTTATCACACAAGTCTTCATGGGCAGGCAAGAGCTATATCCATCAAGGGCTGCGTTTGCTGCCGAATAAGGCACCTGACCAGGGTTCCTTTCCACCGCAGCAACCGATGAGAAGAGGACGACAAAGTCTGTTGGTTCCAGCAACTTGGGCAACAGCAAGGCAGCCAACACCTTGGGGCCAAAGGCCTTGCGGATGTTCTGCTCCGTCTGCTCAGCCAACATCTTATCAGCCAACACCCCAGCAGCGTGAATGATGCCGTTGACATCTTGGGAGTCTTTGCATTTTGCAGCTGTGGCTTTCAAATCAGCGGCTTTGGACACATCACATTTGAGCCATCTCACACGTTCATCAGAAAACTCAGGCTCGCTTCGAGACAAGATCGTCACATGTCCAGCTCCTCGACCCAAAAGCCATTGCACACAGCTTTCACCAAGAGCACCGCTGCCGCCAGTGACTACATATCGGCCCCCCGTGCAAATAGCAGCTCTTGTCACAGAGCTGTCCGGAATCCACTTCTGCAGCCGCGGTGCTTCCAGCACACCATCCACTACACGACAAACAGGATCTTCAGAGATCAGTGGCAGTTTCGTCTCTGCCAGGATGGACCTCACCGATTCCCATGTAGTGGCATAGACACGGACCACCTGACAGAGACACGGAGTCCGATTTGCACAAGCTTCGGTCCACATGATTCTACAGGACTCTAGAACTGCATAGGCGCACGTGTCTCAAGTCTAGATGACATGACAGTTATATGCCACGCCTGCACATCCAATGGCTGCTCGCCCAAGGCACTGCGAAGCATGCTGGACACTGCGGTGAAGCAAGCCTCAGCAAAGGCCCCATCGCCAGCAACCACCACAAACCAAGTTTCCTTGTTTGCTGCCGCTTGCTGCAAGATACGCAGCATCTCGATAGCTCGAAGCATCAAGTCCTCTATCTCCTCTTCTTCTGCCTTTGTCGTCCAACAGGGAAGTGCCAAGATACGGCGCTCCTCCTCACTGCTTTGATCACGCAACATGCCAGTGAGTAGTAAGGGTTACTTACTAACGCAAGATACAAATGGTTTCATAAAAGATTAAAATGAGTCGAATCAAACCACACAGGACTCTATTGCGAAACCCTTTGTTGAGGTTCCGACCTCGTTGTAAGATCTGGTGAGTCCAAGCTCTTCCTATTCTGTGTGTATGTGCTTTGGGGTTCCAATCTCGTAAGCTCCTACCCTCTGTTCATGGTTTGCTTGTTCCAATGCAACGAAATCTTTGTAAGATCTTACGATTCTTACACTCTGTGGATGGTTATATTTGTTCGAACGCTCTGATCTCGTGATACTAACTTAGCCTCTGCAAATGCTTTGCTTGTTCAAATGCTCTGAGGTCGTTGTAAGATCTTAGACGTTGTACGAGTAACTTGTTCAGATGTTCTGATGTCGCTGTAAGATCGTAGAAGTTGTAAATGGTTTGCTTGTTCAAATGCGACCTTGTTGCTTGCTCAAGTGCTCCAATCTCGTTATAAGAGCCTTACACTCCGAAAATGGTTCGCACGCTCAAATGTTCCGATCTCGCTATGAGACCTTCCACTCAGTAAAATATTTGGTGTTCAAACGCTCCGACCTTACACTCTGTAAATGATTTATACTCCAAGCTTGTGAGATCTGGCGCTCTGAAAGCGCTTTTTTTGTTCAACGGTGCGGGTCTCGTTGCAAGATCTTGTGATCTGTAAATATGGTGTGATTGTTCGAATGCTCCAATCTCGTTGTAAGATCTCAGGCTTTGCAAATGGTTTGCTTAACTGCTCCGATCTCGTTGTGAGATCCTTACACTCTGTAAATGGGTGGCTGCTTCAAAGGCTGAGATCTTGTTGTAAGATCTTAGGCTTGGCAAATATATGGTTCAATATAAATATTATGTAGTTTGCTTGGCGCGCCGCAACTTACTCGGGGAGCGCTCAAAAGAATGATTTGCTTGCCGGAAAGGTGCGTAGCGGGTCACAACTGCAAGTCAAACACCGAAACAAAAAATTCTACAAAGGAGGCAAGCAAGCGTCCGGCAGTGTGAGAATCTGCACGCCATCGGCTTGGAAATTGTCCTGAAAGTCCAGCGGTGGCCGCACCCCCTGCAATGTCATCCATTCAGCACGCTGAAGCAAACATTCGCGCGGAAGCGGTGCGGATGGTGCCGGGAAAAATGCCCTGCTGTCAACCAGAGTCTTGGAAACATTGGAAAACATTTCGACTCTCGCGTCGCTTTGCGCCGCTTGCACGAGGGCAAAGGCATTGCTGCCACCAAACCCAAAGGAAGACACGCTAAAGATGCGCTTGCTCTCACCAGCAGCGCAGTTCGTTGAGATGGAAGGGGAGACATAGGGCATGCTCTCTAAAACTGGCTTTGCGTCTTTTGCAAGCCGAACCTCTGGGTTGAGCTGGCGCAAATGCAGATTTGGAGTTGCAATGTGCCCGACTTGCCCACACAGCGCAACTTGTTTCAGCAGACCTGCTATGCCTGCAGAGCCCTCCAAATGCCCAACGTTGGTCTTCAAAGCCTGCAGAACGATGGACTCACCAAATCGTGCGCGGATCGCTTCCAACTCTAGAGGATCTCCCAACGGCGTCCCAGTACCATGAAGTTCATGGACAAGAACGTGGCATCCTTTCACTTTAGCAGCACCCAAGCCTTTGTCTATCAAAGCCTTTTGCGCTTCACAACGAGGCTTCGTCAAACCAGCACTGGCGCCATTCTGATTGGAGCTTGTGCCCAGTAGGCATGGTTTTGGCAGCGGTCGTCGCGACAGGAAAAGAGCTGCCACTCCTTCTCCACGAACGAAGCCATCGGCACTTTCATCAAAGGTGGCACAGCGGCCGGACGGCGACAACATTCGAACCTTGCACGCATGAAGGTACATGTCTGGCGTGAGCAGAACGTGAACTCCCAACACCAAGGCTTCTCCTCCTCTTTGCCGCGCCACATCAACTGCAACGAGGCTTGCTGAACACGCTGTGTCTACAACAAGGCTCGGGCCCCTTAGATCATGGACAAAACTGATTCGGTTGGCTGTGATGGAGGGCGCGACCCCAGTGCTTCCATATGGAGCTGGGGCTTCAGTAGCGACCATGCGGTCGTAGTTCATCTGACCAACATAGACTCCGATATCAGAGGACTGTCGATCACTGCCTGCTTTCCATAGGGCATGGGCGCCTGCTTCCAAAGCCAGCCGCTGCTGCGGATCCATGGACGAAGCTTCATCCCAGGCAATGTTGAAGAACTTGTGATCAAAGCGTTCCACTGCAGACACAAAGGCTCCATGTTTCGCATAAGTCCCCATCGCCGGCTCATCTGCTCCATATTCCTCCACGTCAAAGCGGGTCAACGGAATGCGTGCGACACAATTGACACCGTTCGCAAGCTGATCCAGTCTGCATGGCAGGCGAGATGCAACCGCGCTGACAGCTAGAGGCTCAGAGGACCCTGGCTGAGTTAGCTCTTCAGTCTCTCTCGAGCTCAAGCTGGGAGCATCGGTGGACTCTCCAAAAAAAATGTTTCGCCATCTGTGCAATGGTTGGATGGTCAAAAACCGCATGCGATGGTATCTGCACTTTCAACTTGGTTCTAACCTTGCGTTGGAAGATCAGCATTCGGATTGAATTCATTCCGTGTTCAACCAAGTTGTCGCGCAGTCTCAGATCAACTTTCAACACATTCTTCGCCACTTCCAGAAGTATGTCCTCTGAGGCAGTAGGAATGCCAGGCTTCAGAATCCGCGAGGTGGAATGACCTGGCAGATCCTTGGCACCGTTGATGCGAAGCAGTTTCTCTCTCAGAACCTTACCATTCCCACTCATCGGAATCTCTGCTATGAAGGTCCAAGTGGTCGGCCACATGTGCCTGACACCCACGAGCCACTCAAGAGCCTAGCCTCCTAGCCACGCCCCAAACATGCATAAACATGCAAAAGGGCATCCAAGACATTCAATGCACTTCCAAAGGCGGAAGACACACAAAGTCCAGAAAAAGTCCCACAATCCAGCAAAAACGTACAGCCAAACAGCTTCCCGTGAGAAGTGTTCTATAGGATTCTAGGGTGGCACATGTGGCGGAAGCAACCAGATTCATGTTCGACCCTTCCATGCCTGGGTAAAGAATCTTCAACATACTGTTTGACCACATCTCTTGTGGTCTGCTTCTGCTCATCTGCCTGCTTCAAGTATAGAAAGCCTCTCAGCTCTACACCTAAGCCCTCTCTCTTGGCGGCCACAAAGGCACGCTCTCCATTCTCGCTCAACTTCTCCTCTGCTTTCCGCTCAATCTCCACCAGCTCCACGCGAAAGCCATTCACCTTCACTTGGTCGTCCTTCCGGCCCAAAATCCGGATCTCTCTGTTCGGAAGGTACTGGCCCTCGTCCCCCGTGCGGTAGAGTCGCCCCAAGGCACGATGGTCCTGAAACCTGGTTCGAAGCGGTCAACGCGCCAAGCGGTCGCCCCGAATCGTCCAAAAAGCGAAAAGACGTCCAAAAAGCGAAAAGACACCTGTTTGTTGGGGGCGCTCAAATCAACTCTGAGCAGCGAATTGGCCGTCTTCTCCTTGTCATTCAGATACTCCTTTGCAAGGCCCTGACCTCCAATGTAAATCTCCCCCACTACGTGTGGTGGGCAAACGCGCATGTGCCTGTCCAAAACGTATATACTTTGGTTCTCAAGCGCCTTACCATAAGGCACCAGCGGCAAATCAGGCGAGTCTTCTCGAAACTCATGGAAATTGCTCCAAATAGAGGCTTCTGTCGCCCCGCCAAGGGCAATGAAGCGTGTCTGAGGGAAGCACTGCAGCACCTCGGGGATCGGGCAATTTCCAGCGGTGAACCTGCAATGACTACAGTCTACAGTAAACTGAAACATGAACTTGGAAAACGACATGACATCTATGATACTGATGTCTTCTAACGCGCAAACATGTGCAGACATTCATCGTCTCGCAGGCCGCTTCGGCCTTCCGTGCGAAGCTCGTGTGGATGCTGTCGCCGCTGATCAATGCAACCCGGATGGGAAGGTAGTCCTTCTCATTCCACTCGTGCAGGAGCAGCCGAAAGCGTTGCGGCACAGAGTTCCAAATCGTCACATGTTGTTCCTGCACGATCTTCCGGAGGTCTCTATAATTGCTCAGTTGATCTGGCCAGCACATCACCAGACTTGCCCCTGCTGCCAATGTACCAAAAATGTCATAGACTGACAAGTCGAAGTTTAGATTCGATAAAGCCAGAACCTCGAAAGGAACATGCGCAAAACCATCCCTTCATCACACGAGTTGATGGACCTTTCCGGGCAAACAAAGAGCCCCGCTTCTTTAGCTTCTTTGCGACACAACCAGAGGTTTAGATAGAGTCAACTGGTTCCTGTTAGAGTCAAGAAGCGTTGTCGTCCTTGCTCATATGCACAAGAGTGTTGATACTGATGCAGGTGTTTGCAGCAGACTCGTGAGAAATCACCACGCCCTTCGGCGCCCCTGTGGAACCGGAAGTGAAGATGATGTACGCTGCGTCCGAGGGCGTCGGTTGTTGAAAGCCTTCCAAGCCTTCCTCTTCTCTCTCAAGCAAACTTTTCGTGACCTGTAAGCAGCTGACCTCTTTGCTTTCCAACTCACTCTGAAGCCGGTCATTCGAGATCAGCACCACGGAGCAACGGGCTTGATCCAAGACCTGGTCCCTGCGAGGATCACTGATTTCCAAGGGCACATAGGCGCAAGCAGCTTTGAGCACTGCCAAACATGCCACAACCTGCTCCCAGCCTTTGGCCATGAGAATTGCCACTCGTGAACCAGCCGGGCATGGCTTGCCCAAATCGTTGGCTAAAATGCGTACGGCTTTGCGCAAGTCGCTGTAGGTAAGCTTCAGCTCTGGGCAAATCAATGCAATAGCTGAACCTGCACCGACCTAGGGCCGCAGGGCAGCAGTCGGCCGCAGTCCGGAAGTTGGAAGGTGACAACCAATGTGACAATGACTAAATTGTGGCATTCAATGCCAAAATGAAAAAGAATGCCAGGAGAAGAGGCTGGAAACGGGAATTGACAAAGAAACATTGCGAACAAAACAAATCACGAGGGAAAAGAAGAAATACAGGAGATAGAACTAAATAGACATGCCAAAAAAGGAATTCTGCCCCAACGCCTCAAGCGCAAGTTCATGAAGCAGATGATGGCGTTCGCACTCATTCTTGCATTGATCCGGAGGAGATGGCGCCTTCTCCAAAAGCCCCTGCACAAGCGAAAGCGCGGCAAAAATGCTTGCAGTAGACTTCTCAAATTCTTGAAACACAAGGAAAGCAATGTAACGCCAAGATTGAAACACCAGGCCGCACCTCTTCAAAGGAACTCATCACCTCCTGCACCACATCTTCAGTAAGCCAACGCTCATCGTAGTCAAAGTTCCACCGGAGCTCGCCGCTCGCTTCGTAGACCTGCCAAGCGCAAAACCGGACCCCACCACCCGACGCTCCGATCCTCGCCCAGGTGGTTTTGGGCTGCAACTCATTTTTTGCGCGAAGCTGCAGCGTATGGCTGTCGCCATCGCTGGTTCGACCGTCGACCCATCCAACAATACTGAAAACCTACGAGAAACCAGCGAGGCCATCCCGCCTGCACATCAAGGCGGACCGTGGGAGTCTGAGTTTGTTGGAAGTCTATGATCGGAACCTCTTCACCGATACCAATCGGTTCCAGCACCTCCAATAGCGATGTGAAGACCACTGGCAAAGTTACCTCACAGGGCAAGAGATGCTTTCCGATTGCATACCAACTACAACAAGTTCTGCTGTCGTAGGTTCTGCTTGCACATCGTAATTTGGCAATTCCTGCGTATTGCTGCAAGAATGGCTTCCGATTTGGGTTTCCGCTCGTGCGTTGACTTTCGAGTTCATGGTTTGCAGGTGAAAAAAACCGCCACCTCCTCCTGGCGGACCTGACGCCACAGTCGCATGATCTGCAGTCCAGTGGGCTGGTCCAAATCAATCTGCTGGAAGATCTGTTTCTGAAGGTCATTTGCGCGAGACTCTCGCGACTCTGTCAAATCCTTCAAATCGCTGTGTAGAAGTGCTACATTGGTGAACTCTCCAAGACAATCTTGAAGTTCAGGAGGTCTCCTAGTCACCGTGGCGGTCAAGGTGAAACTGCTGTCAGTACAGCTGCGATCAAGTGCATCCTGGAAGTATGTCAGAAGGAAAGCTGTTGGTTGCACCTTCCATTCACGAGCCTTTGCCTTCAGCCTCTCCCACGCACTCGCGTCCAAGCGTGCTGAGAGTCGGCCGAAGGACTTCGCTTGTCCTGCACCCTGGCGATTGCACCAAGGCAACTGAGGTCCAAACGGAAGGCGTTTCAGCCGAGCCACCCATGTCTCTTTCTTCGACGTCCAACGGCACCTCCGGCTCCATGCAGAAGCCGAAGAACTTGGATTCCAGGCATGGAGCAGTTGATGCGACATCATGCGATGGATCCAACTGGTACTCAGTGTACTCTTTAGCCACCTTTCGCAAGACCAGCATCCAGCTCCTTGCATCCAGGAAGGTCATATCCCCCACCAAATGCAACCGAACCGCTTCGGCTCGGCCCTCCGAGGCGCCCAAGGCCCAGAAGCGATCCTTGGGCAATGGACGATGCCAACGGCTCCTAGCCACGGCGGCATCCTCCATGCAGTCCAACTGAAAGCTGCAGTCAGCTCCGATCTCCTGAAGTCCAAGAATTGCTTCTAATAAACAAGGAGACTGCAAGCTGAACTAAATACAGGCTGAAGCAAACAACTAGACTCTAGAACAACTAGACTAGAACAAAAGAGTTGGGCTTGTGAACAACTGGACTCTAGACTGGAGACTTCAGTCCTGCTTGTCCCCAACGAACCTTGCTCGTAACAAAGGTTCAGATCGCAGCACACAGCGCACTGCGCACTCCAACTTGGCAAGGTCAAGCTGGTGGAAAATCATCTGTTCAGGGTACGCCGGGTACGCGGCATCACTTGCGATCGTTTCTGCAACCCAAAAAAGATTCGTCACCCGCATCTACCAACCTAGATTTCAATAGATCCATGTCAGTCGCGGATCGATCCGAACGCCGTGTGTTCCGCGCTATTCTCGGAAGGGCTTGAAAGAGGCCAAATTGGCGGTATTTCCGAGCGCTTTTCTTGGACCCGCCTCAGTGTAGATCTGACAAGGTCCCAACGTGGCATCTTGTCGACCAATCACGTAGGATTGCTGCATCGGCAACAGTGGAGCTGAGGAAGTTTGGAGATGACCGTTTCGAAGAGGATCACTGAAAATGACTTCGTCACGCCGAAAGGACTGGTAGAGCTCGAGGATGTCATTGAGCGTCCAATCTGAAAGCTCGATGAGTTCGGGGACAGAGCTCGTGTTCGTAGCCTTGCAAAGCCCAGCGCGCACAAGCACCCAGCTGCGGGAACTGGCACACTGACCCAAAGACTCGGAAAGCAATGTCCGCAACTCCTCTTGCGGCTTGTCAAGACACCTGCTCAACCAATCCATGATTCAAAAAGGTCTGGAATTTTGAGCCCAAAAAAATCTTCTGCAATCGCCGAGCCCGTCGCTGCCTGGGTCTTGCGGTCTTGACTACACATGACGACCTGTAGTTCTTGTCGACTCTCGCGCATTTCTTGGCTTTCGTAGCCGTTTTCACGCACGGGCGAACGTCACAAACCTACACTGCCCCAAACACCTTCGGTGTGGGGGGACGCACGTCCGATCGCTTCCGTCGGACGCGAAGCCCATCGACGCTTGGAGAGAAAGAGGAGCGGAAGTGAACGTAGAGGAGCGGGAACCGGCCTCCGTCATTGGTATCTACGCAGCACAAATATCACTGTGACTTGTTCAGCAATGCTCCGAAGACTCTGAACCCAAACAGACGGGAAATCCCATCACACCCTGCGTCGCTGAAAAAAAAGTAGGGCGCTGTGAATCGACCACGCATCGCGAACGCACGCGGAATCGAACACGCATAAGCTGTCCTGCGCGGGCTTTCATTTTTGTGTTGGGACGGAGTGTTGCCAAAGTGGTCAATGATAAAGAATTGCGCAAATCTGCTCGCTCTGCAAAATAGAGAATACACGCATGGTATTCCATTGATCGCAGCGGCTCAAGGTTGTAGTTGTTTATGTGTTTGTTTGCTCCGCCGGCTGTCTACGTATGCAAAATTTGAGTACATACAAGAGTTGGGGAACCATGGCAGGTCGAGCGAATCAAACAGCCATGTGGTACGCTCGACAGAGAAACGCCAAGTTCACGGACTTGCGATGAAGCATTTCTTTACTGTGGACCACATCAGCAAAGGCAGACAGAGTTTTGCAAAACAGCGCAAATCACGGACTGCGCGCATAAAGACATCACATGGTTTTTCGAGTTTGGGGTGAAAGTATTCTGTGCGCCAGCTGCTTGCTGTTTGATGGCAATATACAAAGCTATGAGGAACAATGACCACTGGGGAAGATTGAAACATTGGGTCGGAGAGGGTTCGATTGCATCGGAAGATAAAACAAACACGATGCAAGAAACAACTACGTCTTTTCCAATTATTGAAAGGTGATCAGGTGTGCAAAATGTGCTCACTTGACTGACATGTCTCACTTGCGCTTAAATGAAAATGAGCTTAGAAAATCAGCGGTGGCTTTGGCTTTTGCCCGAACTTCACTCAGTTCCGGTTCCAGCAAACGCTTCCATGGCCTGCGCCTAAAATTTCTCGAGCTTGTAGCGATGCCTGTGCCAGCCAAAGCAGCTCTTGGCGTGGAAGGCAAAAGAGAAAAGCAATTAGGAGCGATCGGACGCTACGAATGCTCCTGGCCTTACGACGAACGTCACGAAGGGCATCGGAGTCCGAACGGAACATCCATGTTGGGCCTCGCGACTCGGGTCCCGAGCGATCGGAATCGGAAGAAATCGCTACCCCGAGCAGCCCCGAGCAACGGACCGCGGAGACACGGCATCGCGGTGGAAACCGCGCAAGGCAGTTTGGGCCAGTGTTCTCTTCGCGTTTGGTCTTTCTGATTCTTGTTTGGTGAAAACCGTGTCTGTGTTGATTCGATGTGCACCAAGCGAGTTCAACTTAGGGCTGGACTGGCCTCTCCCCAGAGCAGCGATTGAAGTGGCAAGCAGTGGCCTTTGTCAATCTTGGACAACTTCTGCCGATGGACGCTGCATGTCTTTCATGTGGTTTCTTTGCACATTGGTTTCTACAGTATGTCACATGTTGATCAGTATGTCACGTCGTTTTCACGCACAAACGGCCCCGAAAGCCCCAGAGACGGCCGATTCCGCCACAGCGGGGGCAAACCAGGTTCCCTTACGCGCTCCCCCTTACTTCGGCCGGGGTCGGCGGATATACATATATTTATGCACAAGATGTACGTGGGCAACTCGTATCAGATTGGCAGTATGCAGATCTCATCCCCACCCCCACCATTGATTTTTTGCCACCCCCCGCACAACCCACGGACTTTACATCACCTATTGGAGGGACGCCTCGCAGCGCGCGTTCCAAGACTCCACCACGCTCGCTCACCCCGCAGCGCGCCCGCAACAAGCAACCAGATCCCCGATCTGGCTCTCCTGCCCCCAAAGCCAGCCGGGCAGTTTTCCTCCCTCCACAGCAGTCCCCACCGACCTCTCAAGCTCCACCCAAACGACCACCACCAACACTCTATCAACCACAATGAGCGTTCCACCCAGCCAACCAACCTGCCACGCCGCCTCCGGGCTGGTGGCCCGCGCCCTACCCCATCACATCAGCCATCCACCTTCCCACAGCCACATGGCACGCCAGCTCCACACGCTTGGCCTACCTACTACCATCCTTCACCGCAGCAACCAGCCTCCACACCACCGCCTGCATACCAGAACACGGCCACCACAGCAACCCCAACTCCACTGAGCGCACCCCACACCGATTCAACAATCCTCTACGATGCAAATGGACGTCCACTACCACTCCACCAGCACAACCATACATTCCAGAGGATGACCCATGGCTCGCGGATAATCACGGCCAGTGATAGCGCATCACCTGGCCAACAGGGCCATTCAGCTCCAGTGGTTTTTTGCTGTTGTCCTTTTTTCAATTATATTTCCACTCACCTTCCTTCATGCCTTTTAGCGGTGGTTTCCTTTCCAATCTTCCAACCATGCATACACAACCCTACATTTTGCAACCGACCACTGACTGCGACTCAGCTTGTCTCACCTCGCACCACGAAAAAACAGAGCGTGACTGCCCCTACTCATTTCACATTCCTTACATGTGGCTTGGTGCTGCGGACTTGCGATTTTGGGCTGACCTCTTTTAGAAGCTGATTTTAAACAAAGAAACTTTCTGGACATGCTTTGTGTTTTCTATGTGCTTTTTCAGCTTGCTCGAACAACAGCCTCAGTGCCCCGACTCGCTTCCTTCGCTTTCGCTTTTGTGCCACGTCTACATCATGGATGCGCAGTGGCAACAATACTATTGGAACCACTACTTGATGCACCAGCAGCAGCAATAGCAACTCGCTGCCGTGCCCTCTCAGCCTGCTGCGAGCCAATCATATACCCCCACGGGCACCTACGGCCCTCTTACACATGCCCTACGCATCCAACAGGCTCACCACACGCAGCCCTACACGCCGTCTCCTCCACCTACGAACTCACAGTCAACACCATCACCACAGCCGGAGTTTCCACCACCTCTCCCCAGCAAGGCACCAGTCACCCCACCAGGAACCTCTTTCAAGCACAGTCCTCAGCATCAGACCCACACTGGAACCCCAGCAGCTCCCCCACCACCTCGCAGTGTTCCCACACCCAAACCTTTCGTCCATGACTCCTGGCACCAAACCGACGTCCATTGGGACTCCAATGCCTTACACGGCCACCAGCTCCACCGCACGATACAACCCACACAATGGTCCCGCAGAGCTGGCGTTGCAGGACTACCCACTTTTGAGGGCTTGCCGTGGCAGCTCGGCTACCATGGCACTGCCGAGTATACTGCCAGGACCCTCAGTCATGGCAAGTACTGCGGACTGATTCCGACTCGCAGCATTGCCGAATCAGTCTTCGTCACCCACCTCCTACAAGAGATACGGGAGAAGCGTTTCGACCTCGACGCCATTGCCCAGGGACAAGAAGTCCCCAACAAAACCACACAGGCTCGTGCCTTCCACGCTCCCCTTATCAACCTACTCACCCAGCAACTCCAAACCCATTCACCAGCAGCTGCCGAAGGCACCGCCCTTCGAGCCCTCAAGGCTACCACAGACGAACTGGCCCGCGCCAAACAAATTCCTGCTTGGTGGTTTCTGGTTAACACGAACTCGTGAATTCTGCTGAGCGTGGTTTCGCCCCAGTGAATAAGTACGAAAAGCCAAAACATGGAATACGATAGGGAACTTCTAAGTCAAAACAAAAACAATTTTAACAAGTAATGTTGACGCTGCCTCATATGTGATATGCGTACTTCTGCTCCTGCGTGTGATGGAAATTGTCTGATGTGTTGAAATTGCTCCATCGAATACAATAGGGCTTTCCTGCAACCTTGCGTTAGCAATTGAATTGCGTTTAGGATTTGTGAGGGACAGGCGACGAATGATAGGAATTTTATCTTTTTGGGCTGACTTGCCTTATTCGCTCCTAAGTGACCCTTTCATGGTTTTTAAACTGCCAGTCAGCCGGTCTTGGAGCGTGGGGACTTGGCGCTCCGCGTTCTTGAGTCGGGTGCCATGCTGGTTTGAGACTATCCCGAGGATGCAGTCAGTTGCACAATGCCCAGGGCTTTCAAGGGATGACGGCTGCGGCATCTTTGACAAAGGTCTGTCGCAGGCACAGATTGCGACGCTCCAGGCAACCCTGGATAGCTTGGAAGTGTTTGAGGACGGTCGCATCCGTTGGCACAGAGACGGAGGAGATGAAGTCAGTAAAGTCAGATACGACAAAGAGCGGGCCAGCCACCCAAGACTGTAATATACCTTTGCGTGAATGATACAAACTACACTGAGGAAGTCAGAATCCTTGTCCCTCCACGTCACCTTGGCCAGCTCGCGGCGCTCTCTGCCCTTGAGGTCCCAAGATGATTGTCATAAGCAACTTTTATTTTGCTTCTTGTGTGTGCGTGGATCAGGTTGCGGAGTTGATAGTGCAAAGGCCCAGAACATGGTGTTTGCAGCCCAGTGACGTTGTTCAGCAGGGCCCGATACTGCTGGAGGCCGTTTCCTCGCTGAGGCCTTTGCCCATGCGTCTTCGCTTGATCGTGCCTGTGCTGCTGCCGTTGCTGTTGCAGCAGGCCTATTTTTCTCATGAGCACTCGCGAAAGGTTTTAAGGCAGATTCCAACATCACATGTCTCTATAACATGTGCTCGCGTCTTGTTGATCAAAACCAAAAATCTGGTACAGGTTCAGGGGACATCTACTGCTCCTTTGACTTTGATGGAAATGTAGATTTGCTTGGCCGTATTCTTGTTGTTTCTTGTCCGAGTTTTAGGAAGATTTCCCGGCGTAGCATGTGCGCTGTAGACATCGCAAATAGCACAGCAGACACACAGGTGTGTTGCGCCCTATTGTGATTGCATTGAGTCATTCAAATCTTCGTTATTGATGGTTCAATTCTCATTTATAGCTTTGAATAGAAACTGACATATGGTAGATTCGAAGTCCTGTTTTTTTGTGATGCATACCAGGCTGATAGCATGGCGGTGCAATCCGTGAGGGGCAGAAGACTTTCTTGAAGTATATATAGACAGCTTCAATCAAGGTCACCCTCCTGCAACTCCAGAACTGGACCGCATCAATCGGTTCGATACCCATGTCACTATGGCCAGTTGGGGCCTTGTTGATAAGGCAGCTTGTTCACACTACTTCAGGCAGACTGAAGTTTGTTCGTTTTACACCGTTGTTAGAGCACATGTGGATCACTAGCGGGTCGAAATATGAAGCCCATTTTGCGTGGGAGGAGTGGGACGGTCAATGATCATACCGTTTTAAATTGAATCTATTTCAAGAGCTTTCATGCGTGATTAATTGACCGCCCCGACCTGCTTACTTCACACTTGGTAGGATTGTAGGGAGCAAGGGTTGCGATGTGACACAGGTCAAGAAGAACAACTTTTGTCTGGGTAGTGCGTCATACATGAAGCTTTGCATTTTGTTTGAATTTTTGTGTATTTTTTGAGGGCATAAGAATCCCCGAAACTACATAACGACAGCCCCAAGAAAACATGTTGCTGGAAATGCGCGCCGCACCGGGTGCTTCGTCTGCATCGTGGGCGGGTGCTGGGCTAACAACAACAACAACAACGACAACAACGCCCCCGTGCCCTTTTTCCCTGCCCCCTCCCCTTTGCTTGGGCCCCTGGCCGGCTGTCGGGCGTAAGCCCTTAAATCTGGCCAGGGGCCCTGGCCGTGTCATTGCCGTAGGCAGTCTCTCCTCTCCGAAGGAGAGAGGGGAGCCAGAAATACTGTGTTTTACTGTGTTTTCTGCTTCTTCCATTTTTCCGGCTTTGTGGCTCAAGCTGGGTCAACATTGCCCAACGTAGGCCCAAATAATGCTGGAAATGCGTGCCGCACCGGG
>CAXAMN010026805.1:827-71208 GCA_963970005.1 Durusdinium trenchii | reverse complement strand
AACAACAACAACAACAACAACAACAACAACAAACCGGGGCGCTTCGTCTGCATCGCGGGCGGCTGCTGGGCCCACATCCACACCCACAACCACTACAACCACAACCACAACCACACCACCAACAACAACAACAACAACAACAACAACAAGGACAACAACAACAACAGCAACGACAACAACAACAACAACAACAACAACAACGCCCCCGTGCTACATTAAATGGTAGTGGATTTTAAGCCAGACTCACAACAACTTAACTTGCACGAAAGAGTCGCAAAGCTCCCGAAAGGTTTGCGAATGCATAGGCAGCCGGGGTCCCCCACAGAAAGTTTAAATTTGCTGCTGCGATGCTTTTCCAAGTCATTGCAAGATTTGCCCACAACGGCATCAACTTACAACTGAGCAAGAAGTTCGCATTTTGCTGCGGCCACGAAGCAGACAGAAGTTTCAATACATTTTTTAAAACCTCCGTTTTACTATGCTGCTTGACCGCCTTAGTGACCTAAGCAAGAATACAGGATACCGAGCAGAGGATACACCTAGCAAGCCTATGCCTTATGCTGCGTGCCAACGGCACCCGCAAGGACAGACAAACCTGCGAGAACGTTAAACGAAAGCAGACAGAAAGACGAAATCGAGCGAGAGTTAGAGAGAGAAAGAGAGGGGAAGAAAGAACAAGGAAAAAAGCAAGAACAATGCACTCATTTATACTCATTTGCAAGATGTTTTCTGCGCGCTCCCCACGATCCGGCACGTAGAAGTGGCAACTGGCATCCAACATGTAGGAATTGCGGCCTGGCAGAGTTGCCAGCAACTACAGATTGTCAAGCTTCCACCTTCGGTCATAAGTCTGGCGGAAGGGACCTTCCTGGGGTGCTATGTGCTGCGTGAGGTCGCCGCACCAGGGTGTGTCCAATACGGCCGGAGGGTGTTTGCAGAGTGCTGTTCCCTAGGCAGCGTTGGGGTCAGTCACAAAACAGAGGACAGCAGCGTCCTGGCACCAGGCGCACAGCTTGGCAAATATGCTTTCGAGAGTTGCCTCACGCTTACAACCATCACCTTTGATATGGATCATACTAATAAACCACGAGCTCTGCCTGAAGGCGCATTTTGTGGAGCAGGCATTGAACAGCTGTGCTTGCCGAATGATTTCCACAACATCGGGCCGAGGGCCTGTGAAAACTGCAAAAGTCTAGTGGAGGTCAACCTCATGAGCACAGAGGTCACAGCCCTACTCTCTTCCACTTTTGCCCACTGTATAGCATTGCAGTGCATATGGCTTCCACCGCGACTCATGCAAATTGGAAAAGAAGTCTTCCTTAATTGTGTTGTGCTGCAAGAAGTTGTCATCCCGACAGAACTCAGTGACATAGGTAACCGTGCCTTCTGCGGGTGCGAGCAGCTGCAACGGTTTACCCTCCTAGATTGGGGTGACATTGAACAGTGGGTGCAGGCAGAGCACAATGCCTTCTTTATGTGCGACAAATTTGAAAAACCCCATTGGCTGGAGCTGCTCCCCGCGGAAGGACCAGATTCAGACGCTTTTGACGAGGAGCTATACCACGAGTACCCCTAACATCATGCCAGCCCATGAGAGGCTCAAGGTGGGTGCCTTAGCATCTGTCTTCAGGAAACATCCCTGGCCGTAGGAATAGCCCATGAGCAGACTTGGCACCTGTGGCTCAAACAATGATAGCAAATAGCCTGCCGCACAAAGAGCTTGACGATTCATCCATGAGTAGCACTCCCCTCGAAAAGGAGCCAGTCATGGAATGCTCCCTGCTGCTGACCACGCTTTCGGGGGTGACCTTTAAGGTCTTGCGACGCAAGTCTGCAAGGGACAACTTAGGAGGAGGGTGAGAGGCAAGAGGAGAGGACTTCGGCGCCCAAGACTTCGAATTTCAAGAAGACCAACTACTAGCTTCTTGTTACTACTAGTAACAGGTGCCACGCTACTAGTAACAGGCGCCTTGCTAGTAGTAACAAGAAGCAATTAGAACTAAAACTAAAGTAAATTTAATAGCTTCTTGTTACTACTAGTAAGGCACCTGTTACTACTAGCGTGGCACTTGTTTCTACTAGCTTCTTGTTAGGCTGCATCAAGTGCCCAAACGGCAAGGTAGACCAACATCAACATGCCGAAAAACTACGCAGGAAGAAGTAAGGACTGTAACAAAGATGTCTTGCCATGTGACATGTTCTCTCCTTGCTGAGCCTTCGAGCAGGTCTTTTCATTTGTTTGGCAACAGCTCTTCTTCTTGCCGAAAGCTGCGTTCACTTGGCAAAGCCTGGTTGGCTTGGCTAGTATTTTCATGGGCGTCAGCTTGGTGGTGAAGGGTCAGAGGAAGATGGAGTACCAAGAGGTGGGGAACGACCATGGTAGAAGGCCCTCATGTCAAGTTTGTTTGGGAGCAGTGAACTACTCCCTGTCCAGCTGAATTCCAATCGAGTTCTATTTAATTTATACGACTGGTTCATGAACAGCCGGTGGCACCCCTTTGGTAGGTAGCAGCTGATGACAAGAAGGAGACTGGTGACGAAAGCCCCAATCAGAATCTGGCCGTTGAGATGTGGATTCGAGGGTTCCGAAGGGCTGGCCGTTGAGCGCCGTTTCGGCCATCCTCTCGTTTCAGCCTCAGTGTGTGAATATCAGCCTCAGTGTCATTCCTTTTAGGGAATCTCATGAAAAAGTTTCCCAATGTTTCCCAAAGCAAGCAGTTCCTCCGTGATTTCCAATGATTCCGACCAAGAACAAACATACTGAAGTTGCCCGGTGAGACATGCACCAAACCAACCTGGTCACGCACGCACGCACGCGCGGATCTACATCCAAGAGGAACACGAGTTTTGGGAATGGCACCCGAAACACTGAAGAGATCTGAAGAGTAGAAGCATCTGAAAGAAGTTTGGCTCGGACCGCATTAGCCCCTACCCCAGAAGCCTTCAAGTGGAAAACCATCCTCACGGAAGACTCTAGATGGCACCCCAAAAGTAAAGGTTTTAAAGGCACTTCCCCTGTCATCACAAAAGCTAGCTTCAGCTAGCTGGAGTTATATAATTACTCTTGCCTTGCTTCATTTAGCAAGTTATTGGCTGAGGGATTCCACATGAATTATCCACTGCAGTGACCCCTCCCCCGCGTACGCGGGTTCAACGTCCCCTCTTGGACGTGTGAGGGACATGTTTCACCATATTTCACATCACGCCGCACATCCCAAGCCGTTTGAAGGGCCAGATAGATTAGATGCAGCGTCCGCTGCTGGTCACCAACCCCCCGGCCGGTTCCGCGCCAGCGCTTTCGCGTACCAATCAAGCCAGGAATGTTCGGTGCATGTTCAATCCCGATGACCAGATGTACGGGAAGAGGAGTTTCTTCCACGAGGGCCTTGGCGTCCATCGTGAAGAGGAGATGATGGAGACGCTGCAAACTGGGCGAAAGTTAGGAAGTTAAGGTGCTCAATCTTGTTTCATCACTTCAACTCGTCCAGTTCTGTGATTCGGGCAGCCTATGAGGGGGGGCGGAAGGTAGATTCAGGTAGATAGAACGTGGAAAAAGTCTAGGGAAAAATCGTTTGAAGAACTGTTCTTTCGAGATACCAGCGTGTAATGCTGCCTCTCTCTCTCTATATATATAACTATAAAAAAAAATATATATATATATTGCACCAATTGCAGAGCCTTAAGGCAGCAGGCTAAATTTGAGTGTCAAAGATGCTGAGGCAAAGAGATGGCTTTAGTCGAAGACAGGCGGAATTGGCCTTGACAGAGGTTCAGTGGGCCAGTCCAGAAGCAGCACTTGACATCTTGGATTTGCTCGGCCGGGGTGACTGCACGGTGGACAATGCATCAGTTGGGTGGGGTCTTCTCGTGTTGCTCATTGATTCCCTGCCCCCTCCCCTTTGCTTGGGCCCCTGGCCGGCTGTCGGGCGTAAGCCCTTAAATAATACACTTATATCTCCATATTCAAATCTAAGATCGATCGATAGCCGTTCAAGGAACTCTGGTTTTGTTGCTTTTTTAGATGCCCCAAGCACGCGGTGTTAAAAAACAAAAGGGCCAAACTGGATGAAAGTCTGGAACATTGTACAGAAGACCTTCTGAAATTTTGACCCTGGACCTTTTGACATTTTCACTGCTATGCGCAAGGACGCAAAAAATATTGAGCATAACAAAAGGTGGCAGCCTCTAAACTGGAACAGGTCTAGAAAGAACACCTGCATGGAACTGTTTGCGCATGTCAGGGACATTGGATGAGCAAGCAATATGTTCATGCTTCACCAACGTTCCCTCTTCCCCACATTCAAAAAAAGCCTGCCAAAGAAGAACCGCCAGCAACCGTGCAAACAATCCATCGCTTTGTGTTTCCAGTCTGAAACTTGGGATTTGTGGAGCGTGATCTGGGGTTTACTTCAACAAAGAGACTCTAGTCACAGTCAGTCATGTCACATGTCCGTAAAGTCAAAGTTCTGTAAACTGGAAACTAGTCAGTGCTCCAAACTTGCAATGGAAATCCGTTTTGAATGCAAAAACTGACCACGCAGCCAAAAAAGTCACGCAAAACTGCCCAGGATACTTGCGCCGATCAAGCTTTTCAAGTGGGAGCTGAACATCAACACAAAGTCGTCACGCAACACATCACTGAATTGTCGTACTCTGGTGGGATTTGAGGCTCAAAGCAGTCACCGAAAAAAACATGAGAAAAGTGTGTGCATGTTGCAGATCCCGCATTCCTCCACGAACAACCGGTGGACCATTTCCAGGTCTCATACGGTGATAGCACCGTTCGTACCGCACTCGAAGGCATTTTGCACAAGAGAAAAGAAGAGTGATTTTCGGTTTGAGGGTTATGAGCCCAACCACTTTTCCTTAGAGTGTGGTGGGGCCGGGTTCGCGTGATGGAGAGGGCGCGTTCCTTGCCGCCAACGGCGCCTCTGGTGAATCCATGGTGGAGTGACACCATGAAGGCCGAGGCGATGCTGCGGGCGAATCGCCCAGAGGACCTTCCGGTCCCCCACGATGGAGATCTTGAAGCTGACGGCTGACGGTGAAGCAGCGGTCGAGGATAGTGCTGTGGGCTCGGTGACTGGGAAAGGGCGCGGCGCGATGTCCCTTGGATCTGGGCGGCCGCTTGTTCGCGACGCCGCCGAGGAACCGTCGAGAAGGTCGTGGCATGGGTGGAGGGGGGAAGAACTCTGAAGGTGTGATGCCCAGCAGCGGAGGTTCCTCGGTCGAAGCCACCAAGATTTCCATGGGCAGGTCGCCAGGGCCCTGGAGGCTGAGCTGGTGATCCTCCTTAAAGAGCAAAACGCTCAGTTGTGGGGAAGTAGAAATGTTGAGGAAAGGTCAACAGCATGTTCATGGTAGTGGACCCTCTTCCACGCCCTCGTCATGGGAGCAGGTCGATGCTCCAGGAGGTGGGTCGACAGGCGCTGATGTTCCCATGGAGCCTTCATCTGGTCATGTGATGAAGCCCACAAAAGGTGATCCTCCAAGAGCCCCCACAAAAAGAAGTCCAACTACAAGAAAGAGCTTTCCCAGGCGCACTCCCAACGGAACTCAAGCGCCGCCTGATGCACCACCTGCTGAAGCGTTGCCGGAAGTGCCACTGCCTCCTTTTCCAAGCAACTCGGCTGAAATTAGTTTGCAGGCCTATGCCTCAGTGGAAGGTCATGGCTGCCGTGGCGACTCGCAGTGGCTGCCAATGAGCATGCGAGAAGGGCAAGCCTTTGTTCCACGCGACGCAAGAACATCCAAGCTGGAGCAAGAGATTGAAGCGTTGAAGCATTCGGTGGACCTGTCGCTTCGTGCTCACATGACATTCCACCAACCTCG
Source organism: Durusdinium trenchii (assembly GCA_963970005.1). NCBI lineage: Eukaryota > Dinophyceae > Suessiales > Symbiodiniaceae > Durusdinium > Durusdinium trenchii. The sequence continues at coordinate 65,376 of CAXAMN010026805.1, read as the reverse complement.
AAGACGGGTGGATCGTTTGTTGGCCTCCAAGGACACGACCTTCGGGAGTTGACCCATGGCTTGGGGGCTAGTATGCATGTGATCGCGTTTGCCCTCCTGGTCCAGGATGTGTACCTCAGGGTGATCGGGCTTGGCAAGCATCTTTGCGTGATCCTCTGCGGCCCGCAGAGGGAGTTTTCGGAGCTAGTACCACTCATGGACCACCTCATAATGGTGGCTATGGGCGCTGGCGTGTTGGTGGGGCGCCACCCATGGCTCCGCTTCCGTGGCAAGATGGGGGTGGGGGCAACCAAGCAGAACTGGCACCTCTCGCAGCGGATGCCTCGCCTCTGGATTTGGGGGATTGGTTGGCTGTTTGCGGCCCGGTGCTCCATGATTTGTCGGCAGTTTCGGCAAGGCGGTGGAACCTCACACTTCGAGAGGCTCAGTGCTACTATGACCGTTGGAAGCTGGCATCACCCCTTGAGCGGGTTCAGACCGATCCCCGACTGCCAGATGAGCTGTTGGGTCTTCGGTATCAACGCACCGAACAACGTGGTGTTCACCTCCTGCTCAAAGCAATTCCAGGTGATCAACAGCAGGCCTTGATCACGGCACGCGAGTTGACCTCCACCGCTTTGCTCTACAGATTGTTGATCCGGAGCGGTGTTACCGGATGGTACATTGCTTCTCAAAGCGCTCGAGCCTGCTGCGACGCATGATCTCGGCCATGGACTCACAGGCCGCTTACCGTTTGGCCCAGAGCCGCTTGCAGCTTGGTGTGGATCAACAGCCTCATGAAGGTGTGCGGCGGTTTAGCCAATGTCTTTTGGCGGAGCTCGAAACTTTGTCCTTGTTGAGTACGACACCGTCTACATCGTCTACACCGGCGCGGGTGAAGCAGCTTGAAGCTCAGACAAAGGCTCCGGGCGCTGCAAATGGTGTGGGCGACAAAGACAAGGGCAAGGGCGCTTCCACTGTGAATCTTCCCTGCCGCTACTTTCGGTCTGACAGCGGCTGCAAGGCAGGCAAAAACTGCAAGTGGTCCCATGCCTGGAATGGCATTGACGACAAGGCCCAACGTTGTTGGATATGTGGAGCCAAAGATCATCGCAAGTCTGACTGCAAGCTGAAGGCTCAGACCAAGGGCTCTCCTTCCAAAGATACCAAGGGCACTGGTGAGCCGAGTGGCGGCTCAAGGGGAGGCAAGTCATCGTCTTTCAATGTTGCGGCCTCCACTTCATACAATACAGGTGGGAAGCAGTTCACTTCAAGCGGAACGAACTCCACTTCAACTCCGGCCAAACTTCAGGAGATGGAAGGGCCATGCTCTGGCGGTGGTGCAGCTGGACCAGGGGTGGATTCCAAAGGTGGAGACTGGGGCAACATCTGGTGAAACCTTGCTCCAGGAAGCTACAAAGCTGCTCAAGTCCCTTTGCGCTCCAACTTCGTGTGATCAAGGTGAGCCAATTGGACCATGATAGCAGCGGAGCAACAGTGCTTTTGGATTCAGGTGCAACTCAGGTTGAAGCAGGACTCCAAAGTGCTCCTTTCCGCTCCAAGTGATGAAGAATGGGATCAGGCATGGATCGTCCCGCTTGGTGGCATCGCTGAGTTGGGGTACCAGTTCGAGTGGAAGAACACTCAGTGCACCTTGTCCGATGAAGAAGGACGTGATCTCTCGGCGGCGATTCATCACGGATGCCCGATGGTGCCTCGTGAAGTGGGTCGGGCTATGATTGGTCGTTTGGAGCAGCAGCAGATTCGGCTCCTGCGCAAGGCTCACTTGCTGAAGTCGATGTTGACGAACCCATCCATCGAGATGATGCAGTCAGTTCAGCATTCCACGGAAATTGCTCTGACCTACAAGTTGAAGAAAATGTTCGGCGCTCTCCCTGATGAGGTGTTGATGAGAGTCGTTCCAGACTTGTCGAACCTTCAGAGTCTGGATGGGAACCTCCTTCCGTGGAACCGAAAAAAACGTCGCAGGTTGGAGCGCGCAAAGCAGATCGTTTTGCATCTTTTTTCTGGTCCTGACTCCAAGTACTGGGAGAAGACGCTCCAGCATGGCAATGTTGAGGTTTTGCGCATTGACCTGCATGCAGAGATTGCCGCGGACTTGCACGACAACCAAAGTCTATCAGTACTTGCTGTCCCTTGCGGCCTCAGGCCGAGTCAAGGCCATCATCGGCGGTCCTCCTTGCCGAACGGTATCAGCTCTGAGATTCTGCGGACGGAAGAGCATCCATATGGCCTACCAACACTGTCTTCGTCAGAGCAAGCCCTGGTGATTGGTGACAGTGTACTGTTGTTCCGGACGCTAGCCCTGTACATGTTGTGTGAAGATGTCCGCCAGGAGCATGAACCTCAAATTGCTTTGCCTGTTGAACAGCCTGAAGATCCAGCTCAGTATCGTCCCAAGGAGATGTACAAGAAAAGAAGTTCATGTCATCTGGAGAACTCAAGCATGGAAGGCCTTTGCTCAAGCCTACAACATCAAGATGCTCCATGTCGACCAAGGTCCTATGGGTCATGTGAGAAGGAAACCCGCCACACTGGCAGTGGTTCTTCGTGATATCCAAGCGTTGGACGGTATTCGTGATCCTCCCAGTGGAACTGGTCCTGAAGTTCACCAAGAGCATAGCAGCATGTCCATGAAGGAGCGCTGCGAAGCTTCCAAACAGTGCGCAACCTCGGCGCCAGGTTTAAAGGTCGCTCTGGCCCTTGCTTTGCAAGATCATCTTCAGCGAGGCGTGACACCGTCCCTTGAAGCTGCTTTGCGCCCCCTTGGTCAAGTCGCTCTGGAAGGATGGAGGAATCACTATCTCCATGACCACACGCCGGCTCGACGTGATTGTAAAAATTGCGTCAAGGCCTCAGCACGAAGCAAACCCCACCGTCGGATCAGCCATCCAGAAAGCTACACTTTGAGTGTCGATCTCTCTGGCAAGATGATTGTGGGCCAAGACCAAAGCCGCCACGATTGTTATACAGCTGGACCATTGGGACGCCATCGAACTCATCCTCGGAGGCCGGTGAAGGGAATTTTCAGGGCGCAGAAACACAAGGGTTTGCGGCGGAGGATCCGACTGGCGGAGGGGATGTGGAGGAGGCGCCAAACAGCTGGGACGGTGGCTCAAGCCCAGCGGCCTCATTGAAACGACTTGCGCCTGGGAGGACCCCTTTCACTAGGCTCCAGTTGCTCCGTTTCGTACAAGCGAACTTGGCGGAGATGTGAAGGAGGAGTCCGGCCATGTGGACATCACCAATCTGGAGCAGGGTTGGTATATGGGGGTATTGTCTGAGGCCATCATCAGAAAGGTGGAGATTGAATGAAATCATGGGCAGTAGCATCCGAGTAGCCTTTCTCAACGCTCGAAGAAGAGAGGATGGCAAATTGGTTGCAATGGAGATCCCCAATGTATACAATCGCCTTGGTCTAGCCCGTGAGGGAGAGGTTTGTTTGGTCAAACTGGCGATGTATGGATTGACCCCGTCGCCAAGAGACTGGTCGCAGTATCGTGATAGAACATTGCCGGCAGTCAGCTGGATTCGAATGAGGGAGGACAGAAAGGTCCGTGGCAATTTCGTCAAGACCCGCCGATGAGAATTTGCGGCGCTTGGAGGAGATTGATGTGGTCTCAGGTGAATGTCACTGGACCGGGCTTATGTCGGTCTACGTTGACGACAACCCCTTTTGACAGGAGAAGAGGCCGCTCTGTCGTCAGCTTTAACCTCCCTGCAGGCCACGTGGACCACATCGAGTGTGGAATGGGCATCATCACAGGACCCAGTCCATTTCTGTGGCTTCGAGATCAAGGCCGATGAAGGAGGTGATGGATACCATCTGTCCCAACAAAAGTATGAACAGGAGATTCTGGTTCGGTGGGATGTGAAGGAGAGCTCAACTTTTCCCAACTTCAAGATTGCGGAGGAGGATTTTGAAGGGCAAGGGGAGAAAGACATCCGATTGGTCCGTGAAGCACAGGCCATGGCAGGATCCCTCTGTGGCTCTCAACCAGATCAAGGCCTGACTTGGCTTTGGGGGTGGCTGCCATTAGCCGACTGATGACCAAGAACCCAAAGAAGGCGATTGAGGTGGGCCAGGTGATGCTGTCCTATGTTAAAGGCACCCCGGGAGACCTTCACTACACCGGAAAGGTGCGTCAAGTTTGGGGCGCTCGTGGACAATTGAAGATCCCAAGACATGGAAACATGATCGAAGTGTTCGACGACATCGCCTATGGCACTGGGTCTGGACACCGCAGTATGCAGGGTTTGGCGATTTACTTCGCCGGAGCACCCATTGCTTGGCAAAGCTCATCCCAGCCGTTCGTGACCCACAGTACAGCGGAGGCTGAAAATTGGCGTCGCGCTGCGAGGCCCTAACAGCAGGACGGGCCACTGAGGCTTTGCTGCGCACTATGTGGGGAGAGGAGCTGGAGAGCAATGACACCTTCGACCGGGTGATCTACCTGAGGATTTCGTCTATAGCGACGAAAGGGGGAGTCTCATACGGTGATAGCACCGTTCGTACCGCACTCGAAGGCATTTTGCACAAGAGAAAAGAAGAGTGATTTTCGGTTTGAGCCAGGAAAGGCAGCTGAACAGTCCAGCCGAACTGCAAATTGAATGCCCCTTGTATTGCTGAGTTTGCGAGAAGGGTTAGTGGTTGGTTGGAAACGTTGAAATGGCCGCGACAGGCTCACATGCGACCAATACCACGAAAACTCATTTCCCGCACTTTGCTCAAGCATCTCCTGCACTACCCCGGTGCCCCAGTGACTGTCAGTCAGGCACTCACTTCATCTCTTCCGAAGTGCCCACAGCTAAAATGACAGTCAGACGATCAAAACTCGTTAAATATCTTCTACAAATTCCTGACCAGATTCTCAAAAGGGAGGTAGGTGAAGCCATTCTTCAGATATCAAAAGGTATTTCTCTCACGACACACCACTTGAGTGACTGTCCATGCTTGGTTGCGTGACCATGTGTTCACACTCACTGAAGTCATACACTCTCTGCTCTTTACTCTTGGGCATAAGCCGCTCCAAAGCTGCCAAAACCTCGTAGGGAAGAGCAGAAGGGGCCTCAAGAAGCACAGCTGCAGCTGCATAGTTCTGGCATCCTTCCCCAGAGTGTTTCCTCCAAATATTCAAATGTTTGGGGTATGCCCAAGTTGTTCAGGGCCGCTGGCTGGAAGATCTAGCTCGCATCCCTGGGAACGAAAGGCAAATAAAGTGGCTTGGTGCACTTGGAATGAATCCAAGAACTTGGTCGCCAACCAGTGTCCGCCAGAAGAGAATCACAGGGCCCGTGCACAACATGCATTGCGACCTTCAACAAATGCAAAATTGAGAGTCAACATCAGAGTCTTCAACCTCAAAAAACATAGACTGAACTGAGCCAAGAGCTCCGCTTCATGCTGCCTGCGCCACATGTGAAACGCTCCAAACAAGAAAGCCGTTGGGCCCTGCACAGCATTGCCCTGGCCCAAATACCCCACTACCCAGACAAAAGTTGTTCTTCTTGACCCTTGTCACATCGCAACCCTTTCCCCTACAATCCGGTCAAAATTGAAGGTTCCTTAATTAATTCAATTTAAAACGGTGTGATCATTGACCGTCCCACTCCTCCCAAGCAAAATGAGCTGCATAATTCGATCCGCTAGTGATCCGCATGCGTTTATAACAACGGCGTAAGAAGAACAAAATTTAGTCTGCCTGAAGGGTGATGGCCATGTTAATGCAGGGCTTGCGCATACTAGCATGTCATGTCCCAACCTCCCAATTTTGCATATGTCTTCATCTGCTGAGTTGTTTTGAGAGCGGTCAAAAACCATGGCCTGCAACATGTTTTCTTGGGGCTGTCATTATGTAGTTTCGGGGATTCTTATGCCCTCCAAAACTACACAAAAACTAAAACAAAATGCAAAGCTTCATGTATGACGCACTACCCAGACAAAAGTTGTTCTTCTTGACCTGTGTCACATCGCAACCCTTGCTCCCTACCAAGTGTGAAGTAAGCAGGTCGGGGCGGTCAATTAATCACGCATGAAAGCTCTTGAAATAGATTCAATTTAAAACGGTGTGATCATTGACCGCCCCACTCCTCCCACGCAAAACGGGCTTCATATTTCGACCCGCTAGTGATCCACATGTGCTCTAACAACGGTGTAAAACGAACAAACTTCAGTCTGCCTGAAGTAGTGTGAACAAGCTGCCTTATCAACAAGGCCCCAACTGGCCATAGTGACATGGGTATCGAACCGATTGATGCGGTCCAGTTCTGGAGTTGCAGGAGGGTGACCTTGATTGAAGCTGTCTATATATACTTCAAGAAAGTCTTCTGCCCCTCACGGATTGCACCGCCATGCTATCAGCCTGGTATGCATCACAAAAAACAGGACTTCGAATCTACCATATGTCAGTTTCTATTCAAAGCTATAAATGAGAATTGAACCATCAATAACGAAGATTTGAATGACTCAATGCAATCACAATAGGGCGCAACACACCTGTGTGTCTGCTGTGCTATTTGCGATGTCTACAGCGCACACGCTACGCCGGGAAATCTTCCTAAAACTCGGACAAAAAACAACAAGAATACGGCCAAGCAAATCTACATTTCCATCAAAGTCAAAGGAGCAGTAGATGTCCCCTGAACCTGTACCAGATTTTGGGTTTTGATCAACAAGACGCGAGCACATGTTATAGAGACATGTGATGTTGGAATTTGCCTTAAAACCTTTCGCGAGTGCTCATGAGAAAAATAGGCCTGCTGCAACAGCAACGGCAGCAGCACAGGCACGACCAAGCGAAGACGCATGGGCAAAGGCCTCAGCGAGGAAACGGCCTCCAGCAGTATCGGGCCCTGCTGAACAACGTCACTGGGCTGCAAACACCATGTTCTGGGCCTTTGCACTATCAACTCCGCAACCTGATCCACGCACACACAAGAAGCAAAATAAAAGTTGCTTATGACAATCATCTTGGGACCTCAAGGGCAGAGAGCGCCGCGAGCTGGCAAGGTGACGTGGAGGGACAAGGATTCTGTCTTCCTCAGTGTAGTTTGTATCATTCATGCAAAGGTACAATACAGTCTTGGGTGGCTGGCCCGCTCTTTGTCGTATCTGACTTTACTGACTTCATCTCCTCCGTCTCTGTGCCAACGGTTGCGACCGTCCTCAAACACTTCAAGCTATCCAGGGTTGCCTGGAGCGTCGCAATCTGTGCCTGCGACAGACCTTTGTCAAAGATGCCGCAGCCGTCATCCCTTGAAAGCCTTGGGCATTGTGCAACTGACTGCATCCTCGGGATAGTCTCAAACCAGCATGGCACCCGACTCAAGAACGCGGAGCGCCAAGTCCCCACGCTCCAGGACCGGCTGACTGGCAGTTTAAACACCATGAAAGGGTCACTTTGGAGCGAATAAGGCAAGTCAGCCCAAAAAGATAAAATTCCTATCATTCGTCGCCTGTCCCTCACAAATCCTAAACGCAATTCAATTGCTAACGCAAGGTTGCAGGAAAACCCTATTGTATTCGATGGAGCAATTTCAACACATCAGACTATTTCCATCACACGCAGGAGCAGAAGTACGCATATCACATATGAGGCAGCGTCAACAAAGCTGTTTTTGTTTTGACTTAGAAGTTCCCTATCGTATTCCATGTTTTGGCTTTTCGTACTTATTCACTGGGGCGAAACCACGCTCAGCAGAATTCACGAGTTCGTGTTAACCAGAAACCACCAAGCAGGAATTTGGAGGAAGCTAAAGTTTATTGTCCCAAAGAATCTTTGGTTGCCTTGTCATCAAGGTCATCGGCAAGTGGTTCCATTTCCCTGTGTCCAAGTTTCTGACAATGAGTTATTGAAGTGGATATTTGAAGCCTACCTTTGGTACGCTGGCACAAAAATATCACGGCCAAAACAGCAACAGACGGCCCAAACGCAAAATACAAGCAGTCACAGACAGAAACTAACTCGAACCAGGTTCAGCATGTACGGCACCACCACCACAACAGCAGCAGCAGCAGCAAAAATGCACAAACAAATAAACTGATGTTTCACGGGTTTCAACCACAAATGACCGTTTAAGTACTGGTCTCTTTTTGAGCTACGCCGCGGGTACGACTAGGTGTTTTATTCGATGTGAAACAACATAGACAAACAAACAAACAAACAAACAAATCCAACCAACCAACCAACCAACCAACCAACCAGCAAGCAAGCAAGCAAGCAACAGCAACAGCAACAGCAACAGCAACAGCAAGAGCAACAAACATTGGATGCACAACAACCACCTGATGCACAACAACCATACAACAAGCACAGCCTAAAGGACTAAGTTGAGAGCAGTCGAGCAAAACTGTCAATCCCAACACACGTATGACAGTAACATCAGTGAAGGGACAAGTAAGGAAAACAACTTAGACGCGTAGAAATACTTGAGCAAAGGTACTTTGCGGCCAATATTTCAAACAGGGCTGCCTCGAGAGGATGATCATCACGTGCGACCAACAATCGCCCCAGGCCAGTATGCCTCCTGTCAAGCCTGTGCAGGACGGAAAAGGCTGGAAAATCTTCCTTTCCCAACCTGGACCTCCCGGCTCATCGCAGGCATCAAGAGTTGGCACCACAGGGACTGGGACCTCAGCGCAAAGGTTCTTTTACTGTCAAATGACACTCACTGACGTCAAGAGCATAGGCTTCGGCGAAGGGTGGTCTTTCATCATCCCATAGTGCCATTCCGGCTGCCATTGGACAACGCCCCCGACCTCGATCCTGTCAGATCCCTTCCACTGAACATGTGCAGCTGGGCTAGTCTCATGCGGTCGCCTTGCTGGGCGTTTTTGTGAACTCATGTAAGTCTTGAATGATCCTCAGATATCCTCAGTCTGCGTGAAATGGGATGTCACAATGTTCCAAGTCCATGGCTTCTAGGACACGTCTAGCATGCTTTGTTTGCCAACCTCCCACTACTACATGCGCACAATCACACAACTCGAAGCTGCAACAGCATATGGGCAAACAGTGAGTGAGATTCATACGAGAACGTGCACCAAACGGTATCTGGATTTGTCTTGAAATCCTCTGGATTTTCCCTCTTCCGCGTCAGGTGAAACTGCTTAGATGGTGTCGGACACCCTACACACAAATAACAACTATCGGCTTGCAAGCTTTGAATTCTGCTGAAATCTATCCCTTCAGCTGCGAATGCAGCGTCCCAAGATCAGCCCCACTCATGAGAGTGCAGCAAGCCCACGCTAGCAGTCATCCTGTGGATTTAGCCACAAGCTCGATGCAAAATTTGGCGCTGCGATCTCCAATCTCACCAGCCTTTGCTTCCGATTTGCGCTGCTCCTGCAATAAATGTCTGTAATAAGCCTCAAGATTCCGTCGGCCCCTTATTTCTCAAGTTGCACATAAGTATAAGCGCTGCTAAATGCAGTGCTTCTCAGGAACAACGAAACTTAGCTCATCTTGGGCTCATAACCGTCCTCCTTGTTTTGCATCAAGCCCCTGCAAATCTGATCTTGCCAATGCCGCTGCAACAGAATCCTTGTGAACAAAGCAAACTGTTGGAAACTCCTTTTGCCATCTCCCATTCAATCTCTCTGATGCAACACATGTTGGCTGAGCTCGCAAACAATGCACCGTTTCTTTGCTTGGGCTACAGTTGGAAAAAAAAAAGAAAAAACTCCAAAATAGCGGCTCAGGAGATGGCAAATCCAGCTTGATCAAGCTTCGATTGCTGCGAAAAGCAGCAGCTGCTGCCTTGTAGACATCGTTCCCCTGGCAGTTCCCTTCCCATCCCTTCCCCAGTGCATCAGCAAGCCAAACCAAATCAATTCTAAGCTTTGATTCAACGGAAGCTATAGTCTCCCCATGTGGAAAGCATGTTGATGCCAAAGAAACACCACCTTCCACTTGTTTGAACAAGAAGGATGGAACTCCACGCTTCATGCCGAATGCCGACGTCGAGACCCTACTGTCGGAGACTCCCGGAGTGGTCGTCTTATTTGCGGGGGAATTCGTTGGAGGACCAAAGCGACCCCCAAAAACCGAGGAGAAAAATGGAAAAAACGTCCACCTTCAAGCTACCATGTGGGACTCGTGGTTTTGTTTTCCCCTTGCCTGCTCCTTCATCAAGTCCCTGAAGCTTCCCTTTGCACAGGCTTGAAGATTCACCTTCAGGTCCTCCAATCATCATAGCTTCACCAAGTGCCAATGCAGGAAAACTCCGGCCTTTAGACCTGTGTTCTCAGCCAGGGCTTCAAATATCACCTGCAAAAATGGGATGAAAAGCGGAGACAAGTCGGACCAGTCACAGAAATGACCAAAAATCCACTGCGGTGACCACCTTTGACCACGTTACCACGTGTGAGTCGAGCTATTTCTGAGAGGGAGACAGTGAGGTCGCACATCTCCAAGAAGTTGGCCTTGTGAAAACTCAAACATCAGCTCTCCAAACCAACAGGCGTGTTTCAATTTCCTCCTTTCCACATTGTTTCACCAGCTGGGTTTCTGGATTGCGACAGAGACATACCTGACCTGGACATCCAGCTTCTGCAGGGTCGAGTTGGATCTCAACGCCGCTGCCAACTCTTGGATGCATGCCTTTGAGGTGAGAACAAAAACGAACTGACAACTTCCATGTGGCCATGCCAGCGCCGTGCCACGCTCAGCTCACAGGATAGAGCTAAATCACGACATTACAAAAAAAGATTTAAAAGAAAAAAGTGCGTATACAGTTACTCAAGGATGGAAACGTGTGTCCAATGCCTAATCCCATCTATGTGAGGGTTATCCTCGTACTCGTCACCTCTTTTTTCTCCCTTCTTTTCTACTCATTGGATTCATTGAGTCGGGCTAGCTTGCTCATCTGCGATTTCGCCGGCTATCAGATCTTCTCCGCCTTCAAAACAGGGGCATCGGAACGAGAACGTTCCATCTGAAGTTCTTCACAAAGCATCGACGCTTTTGATACTATCGCATACCGTTGTATAATATGTCCTTTGTGAATAATGTCCGTTGATACAATATGTCCGTTGTATAATAGGTCTATATAGGTCTATATGTCCTTTGCTGTTCCTTTCTTTGCTGACCTGTAGACCTGACCTTTTTCGCTTGATTGCTACCGTAGACCTGACCCATCCTGGTCCGGGAGCCACTTCTTGATCTGCTTCGAGAACGTCGAGAGCCTGCACACAGGCGAAGTTGCCGACGGTCGATGGATGTGTGCTGGGACAGGGGGACTTTTGAGCACCGGCTCTGGGTTGGCCTCTCTTCCGTTCGTCGAGTTCCACGTTCTTGGCCTTCGGAGTGGGCCGATGTTCTTCGAAAAAAGAAATCAAGAAAGGCAAAAAAAAAAACACGGGACATCGATGGAGGACGGTCGGAGCCTCTGGCTTCCTGCCAGAGCCACCAGGTTCCTGGTCGCGGCCGAGGCCGAGTCCGAGGCACGTCGCCCCGCCGCGACGCGTCGCGCGGGTCCTTCACATCGAAGCGCACTTGGTCACCTCCTGACCGTGGCGTGACCGTCACACGGTCGCACGGGACGGTCGGACGAAGGTCGAAGGTCCGAGGCATCGGCGTTTGAGGCCGCTTTTCTTCACCCGGTCGCGGACCTGGCAAACGCGGCGGGAGTGGAAAACCCCGCAGGACTTCGGTCAAAACGTGGGGGGGGAAAGAAGCGATGTAGCCCATGTTGGGGCCCGAAAACGAACAAGCCCGAAGCGACGCGCGTTTGTAAAAGAAAAATTAAAAAAACAAAATGTGTAAAATCACATGTCCAGAGGAACATCGACGTCCTTGAAACCTTCAGCGTGAAGAAACACATCCGAGCCTCAAAAAAAAAGCATCCAGAAAGCAAACAATAAGGAGGGAGCAATGCCTGTGCAGAAAACTCTCGAAGACTGTGCTGTTTTTCCAGGTGCATATGTCACAGAAACAAGATCATTTCTGGGGTCAGGCACGGCCGCTGTTGCAAGAGACAAATCCAAATTGTCGCTCGACATTCCAAGTGTTCACAGTTCCAGTCTCCTCGCAGCATGAAAATCTCAGCGACAGAATCCTGTCACTGTCTCTAGACTCTAGTCCTGCGGTTTTCTGGGCATGCTGAAGGATCTGCTGCTACCTTTGAACGAAATGAACATCAACAAACCATTGCAGTTCGAACATGAATGGGATGTTTGTTTGGAGGGCAGTTCACTCTCTCTCTCTTAGGTTGGAGGCCAACGCAAGTCGATTGGAGGCCATGACAATTAGGTTGGCCTCTCTCTCTCTCGGTCTTATCTCGGTCTCTCTCAGAGCTCTGATCCAGGGCAAAGACTCGAGCGCCCCATGGCGCCAACGCCGTCGAGGGGTGGTCTCGGTGTCTCCGAGCAAAAGCAAATGCCGTCCTTCTTTGGAACGCGAGAGATGAGAGAAGCGATGAGGTGGTGCCGAATTCGAAGGCTGCTTGGCTCATCTTCACATGCTCTTGCTTGTGGGAACACCACGCTTCTGGCAGCCAGTATCTTCACTGGGCATGTTCAACTCAAAGTTAGCCTGTGGTGTCAAGCTTGGACCCGTGGTGGACTGTTCGAAAGCATTGGAACCTGGGCATGATCAATTCCGGGAGTTCTTTCATCCATGTCCTTTCCAGCTGGAGCAGAAGTTGCAGGAAGCAGGAAGAATGTTTGGAAAGATATGTAATTAATATGTAAATATTTCGTCACTCCGCAAGTTGTGCATGACCGAAACTCTCTTTTTCTCTCGATTGGGGATGCTCACGGGACAGCTGTGCTGTCAGAGTTATTCGAAAATTGGCAACTTACTTGACTGCATACTTTCTGTACATCTTGACCCTTTCGGACTCACGTCACTCTTACTTAGACACCCTACTTACTTGACTGCTTACTTTCTGGTTGGGCATCCCCCACACACCCCACCCCGGACTACCCGGGGTTCTGGGCGGTGAGGGTGGGACTTGAAAAATCGTGTCGTGGGGGGCCACTTGTAGCCAAAATGGCCAACGTATGCACAACCACTCATTCCCTTACTCATTCGTTATTGCTACGTTCTCAAAATACACTATTACTTCGTAACAGTTTGCTTTCGTCACTCCGCAAGTTGCGCGTGACCGAAACTCTCTTTTTCTCTCGATTGGGGATGCTCACGGGACAGCTGTGCTGTCAGAGGGTCCTCATGGCCTCCTCCATCACTACTTGTGATCGAACTACGACTTGCTCTACATCAACATGCGGGAAATCGTCGAAGTAGTTGACAACTGGTAGCATCAAGAACCTCTGAAGCACTTCCCTGAGAGCTCTTGCCGCTCTGTTGAAGGCCATGACTGCTCCTGTGGCGCCAAACGGGAGGACACATGATATGAAGTACTTAATCTTGCTATCACTGGGGTTCAGAACCGCTATAACTGCATTGCTCCTCTCTTTCGGGGCCAGTGCAAGTTGCTTATATGCAGACTTGAGGTCGAGACACCTGCCGCTGAGCTTTAGGTCCGCCCCCCGAAACTCCTTGGCTTTGGGACCTTCCAAGACCATGCCTGAAGGCAGCTCAACCCTCGCCCTCTCGCCACGCCATCCGTGCACCCTCATCCAGGCCGCTGCCAATGAAACTACTTCATCGACACCTCCGAGATCCAACTTTTCACCTGGGCCATAACACTGATTCACCGAGAACTCGCTCAGGTCATCGATGTTTCTCACCTTCTGCCCTTGGACTACGCCGAACCTCCTACTTGGCGTCCAAAACGGGGCCCACGCGATCCCCTACCTGGTCGGCATCGAGCGGCCCTTCAAGCCACCCATTCTGCACCTCTTTGAGCGTGGCCGCAGCTGTCTCGCCCGCCTAACTGCTTCCACTGGGGTCATGGGTATCCCAAACGTAACAACTTGACCTCCGCCCCCGCCCTGAGAGTCGGACGGAAATTGGTGCAAAATGCGTGTACCAACAGGAAATGAACGCCCGCCAAGGTGTTGAACCGCTTGCGACCTACCTTGCCACCTGTCAACTCTCTGCAAGTCAGTGGGGTCAGTCACTAGGATTTCTACTTGTTGACCGTCCTCAGGCAACATGGCGGTCGCTCGTCTCCCTCGGGGCTGTTTGCCTCCAGCGATTCTCCATTGACTGGAGGCCTGGGCGGCGAGCGGGGTCGCCCGAGGTTCACTCTGGATGCAGTGGAACCCTCGCGCACGAGCTATTCTGCCGACAATAACGGCAACACGTTGGCAGAACACGAGTGGGTACTCCGCTTCAGACGCGGTATCGAACTTCCATCCACCCGCAAGGGACTTACTTACCCCCCACTGCTTATGCTTGTGTTTGCCGTCACACCGAACGGCGAGCTGGCACAGGTCTGCACAGTTGCGCAGTAGCGCGGTCTGCTTATCCCTGTAGCCCCACCGTGCATGCATGCATGGAAGCACGTGAAAAACACACCGGTCAACTGGAACAATGAAGCAATACACGGCGCAAGCCACATGCAGCTATTCTTTGGGTTCTCAATGAAAACGATCACTCCATTGGCATGGCCATGTCTAAACACTGCTGCTGCTGCTGTTTCGTAGCGCGCGTTAGCCAACTCCACTCTCATCAAGTTCTGTCCCCTGAGGCTCGGCAGACCACTTGGGTGTTCTTCGCTCCTCAACAGTGGCGGCGATGGGACTCCACGCTTCTGTAACCACGTCGGGATGGGCTTATCCCGAGCTCTTGGGATGGTGCCACAAGGTGGGGCCATAGGGATGAATACAACGCCGCCTCTATCAACCTTACTCTGCAAAAACTTGGCACTACTTACTTTGGACAGGTCCAGCACTATACATGGTCCTACTCGGTTCTTACACTTCTTATGGTCTATACCTACTGCGGAAAATCCATGCAACTTCAGACACTTTGACAACTTGCACGACCCTGCAAACAACTCAAACGTTTGCGGCACTTCACCACTCACATTTTCACTTTGTCTGTTGGGATCGTGCCCTACGGCGAAAAAGCTTTCTGTACATTCGACGGGATCGATGCGAGTTCTCCTGGCTTCGCCCGTTTCCAGGCCTGTCTCATCGGCCTCCACTGCCTCTCACTGGCTCTGGCAGTTCACTGCTGCGTGACCCTGCTTCCAGCAGCGCATACAAATGCGCAGCCCCTTCGTGCACTTCCCATCTTGGGCTTGCAGGTAATCAGGTAGCCATGTTGTAGCCGTAGCAGACGCGTTCTCCCTGCTTTGTGGGCGTCAGGCCCCACAACTCCTTCGGCATCTTGATCGGCATCTTCTTGGGGGCCGCCGTTTTGTCCTCTTCGCGCTGCAAGGTCTCCTGCTTCTTCTTCTTGGTCTCGGCCTTCTTCAGCCGCTCCTTCAATTTCTGGTTCTCCTTCATGAGCTTCCTCTTGCCAGCACCGGTCTGCTCTTGTTCCTGCGGCTGGCTCTCTTTGGTAGCTTCCTTCACCCCACTTGCACGGGCCCCGGCAGCGGCAGCAAAAGGACAATGAATCACCTGCTCCAGGGCCGGCGAGGCGCCTTCCGGCTGGGTTCCTTCCCAAGTCCCCTTGGATCTGCTCGCTCATGAGCTTCCATGCCCTTCGATCTGCCGCTGTGACTTGCGACAGAATGACCTGGCTGTATCCAGCAGGCGGCTCCCTCTCGTACTCCTGGAAGAGCTTGTCCACCAACTTCTCATGCACCGTGAATGTCATCGCGTCGGCAATCTCGAGAGCCAGCCCACGGCGAGTGTACGCCTGGCGCAACCTCAGGTCTGTCCTGGCGTCGGCATCAGGGATCTTCGCCTCGTCATGGGCCCTCAGATGCCCACTTGCGTCCCTCTTGATCAGCTCCTCCGTCTTGATGTTTTGGAGTTCCTGATCACGTGTCGGGATCTCGCGCGGGGCCAAGTACTTGAGCTCGCCCTCGAGCTCGACTTTCACTTGTCGACCACATGGTGTGCCGGCTCGAGCTGGTCGTTGATCTGGAGGTGCCCATATGTGGTCCTCAACAAGGCCCACCTTGTCTTGCGCTCAACTGCTGGCAACTTGCGGGTCTTCGACCCGTCGGCCTCCTGGGTGCCCTCGAGCCGCTGTCGCAGCTCTGCTGCCACCACCGTATAGGCCTCATGATACAACTTCCGCACTTTGGGCAAGTCAGCATGGTCTGCCCGCCCGAGGATCGGCACCACAACTTACCACAACTTGGTTGATGAAGGCCGTATCATCCCCAGCTCCTGGTGCCCAGCTGCTTGCGAAGGCGAACGTGGATAGGGTGGTCCATCCCCTTCTCCCCATCTCGGCCTGATAGGCGTCTAGCCCAAATTCCTTCAACTTCGCTTCAAACACTGCCATCGACTCTGTCAGTGTCGCCATGGCCCGACTTGTCTGGCCCGACCACACTTCGATCTTGAGCCTTCACTTCACTGAGTCGCTCAACCTCTCGCTGTGCTCTTGACCTTGTTCTCAACTTACTTTACTTCTTTACTTAGTTTGGATCATGCTCACACGACTTCAAACTCACAGCTCTACCTTCCACCTGCCTCACCCGCTCAGCCCGCCAGTCCTCGGCGGCCACTTCCATCGGCAGGACGTCCCCGCCCACTTGACCTGATCCGGACTACCCGGCCACAGGTCGACGCTTGGGAACTTCTCCCACTGGCACTTCCACTTGCACTCCACTCTTCACGTGTCACTTACTTGCTATTACACACAAACTTCACTTGTGCACTTACTGATTCACTCATGCATGGGGTGGTTCCCTTGCAGAAGGCAAGAGCACTTCTAAAACTTCCTGCTCTTGCGGCGGGAGCTCCATCACGTCGAAGTTGATCCACATACGCGTATAGCACTGTAGAGCATCATAGCACTCAACCTTACCTGCAAGGTGCCGTTCTTCTTCTTGGCGAAGACATCATCCAGGACCTGGGGCCCATGCTGACGGATCATCGCCTCCACTTGCCATCCTGTCAAGGCCTTGTCTCGTTCCTCGGACTGGGCCCTTTCCCAAGGTAGCTGAGTGCCGCCCTTGACCACGAAGCTGGGGTTCACTTTGACGTCCTTGACCTCCTCGTTCTTTGGCTCAACTTGGATGTCCATAAACTTTGCACTTCTGCCGCTATCCATCAGCATGTCGAGCGGCATCAAACGATCAGGCTTCCCTAACACCACTGCCGCATAGCCCCTCTCCCAGGGCATCTTCAGAGGCTCTGGGACGAACCTCTTGAGCTTCTGACTCTCGCTGGTGATCACTCCATACTCATCTCTCTGCACGTCCATTGTCTGCTCACTTGCCGGCCTTGATGAGGACGCTGTAGTAGAATCCACCAACTGCCGAAGTTTCATCAGTGGGCTCACCTCTTCCGGCTTGTCATCTGGCGGCTCCGTGGCCGAGTACATTTCAGTCGGAGTCTCTGCTAGCCACACATCTGCGGCCCTCATAGCCTCAACCTCCCTCACTCGCACCGCCAGATCCTGCAGGTTCTCAGCTTCTGGAAGCTCTTCGTCGTCCTCATCTGGCACCGTGATAGGCCCCCCCGTCACGAGCTCCACGTCCTCCCCCTCCATGGGGGCACACGGATACCTACTTGAAAAATCGTGTCATGGGGGGCCACTTGTAGCCAAAATGGCCAACGTATGCACAACCACTCATTCCCTTACTCATTCGTTATTGCTACGTTCTCAAAATACACTATTACTTCGTAACAGTTTGCATAACTAATATGACTATACTATATAATCAATATACAGGGTCCCAACGGCAGCAAGTAGATTCTGTGTTATTTGGGATTCTGACGCCACTCGATTCCAAGGCTGTGTTGCCCATCATCCTGGTGCGGCTTTCGCAGTGCACGATCAAAAAGGAGAAAGTCATTCACATGTCAAGCCGTGCCAGGGATGGCAAGTGCTTCAAATGCGTATTCTTGGTCAAGGCTTGGAAGAGCTTTGGCAGGATCCTGCGTGGGTGATGCGAGTGCGGCCAGCATCCACCGACAGAATGGAAACGTGTGACAGGAACTTTTGACCACCTGTCAGTCACCTGTGTCACAGAATGAGTGCCTTTGCTTTCAAGGCCTTCCCAAGGCAGGTGACTTTGCCCGCGCCCTTTTTCCGATCAACCCCGCGGCAGCTTCGCCATCAGCTCAGCCACCTTGGAGCTGGGTGGGCCCTTTTGTGGCGCAGTCGAAGACGCGATCCGACTCGCTCCTATCCCGGCAACACAAGCCACTTGGAAGACCGGGGCGCCCCCACACTGGTGCCCGTGCGCATAGGAGACGTCGGACTGACGGGTCCGGCTCGGCCTCGACCTCGGACGGCCGGCCGGATGGGTCGGCGTGGTCGTGGACGCTGCGTGGAGTGTGAAGTCGGGCCTGCCACTTCGGGCTGATCTCTTCCATTGGGCCTCACAGGGAGCAAAAAGAACAGGTGTCACTTTCAGCGAGGTCGATGGATCTCTGATAGAACTCCCGGTTTTATGTCGAAAGGGCGTGTGTCGCGAGGTCGACGGCTCAGAACGGCTCTACCGAGCCTTGATGGAAGCAATTCCTGCTGAGATAGCATTGCCTGACTGTCTCTCGCAGGAACTTCAAGTGCATATCGAAAGCTGCTGAACAACACCAGCTGTTGCTGTTCTTCATATTTCATGTCTCTGTCTTGCACGTTTGCCGTGTCTAACCTCCTTCATGGCATGTTTGAGGGCTGTCATGAAAACCTTGCATTCTTTGGCTTTCAGCATGCTCGAGCTACTCCATGCTACTCCTACTCCCCGCCTCAGCTCCATTCCTCCGCGACCTGCCACAGGTTCACCGGTCAGTGTCGGCACCGGTCAGTGGCACCAAGGAGGTCCCGGCCTTGAGGACGGGACGGGCTCGCCTGCCGAATAGCAACACACGTCGGCTCATCTGTCCAAGCCACAGCTCATGTTGAGCAGTGGAAAGTCCTGATGCATAAACCGTTCTCCCCCCGAATTGGACATCCTCTTCATATGTGTTTTTTTAATTCATCAAGAGTCTTTTCTTAGCTCATGCCTCATGTCTCGTGCTTTGCGAAAATTGAAAGTGAAGCAATACCGATCGCTTGATTGCGACAGACTTGGCTCATGTCTGAGACTCATGAGCCTTGATCCTCGAAGGTGAACAGTGACTCACTGGCCTGCCACGGATCGTATGGATTGCCACCCTCACCGTTCGTTCACCGCGTGTGGTTGATCATTCGCGGCAGACTTGGCCTGGTCGGCCTGCAAACCTCGGGCTCGACCTGCCAAGTCTGAACCACCTTGGAGAGGCGGCATCATGGCGGCGTCCGAGGTCTCCGAGTCAGAGGACAGAGGACCAAAGAATCCGTGACTTACCCCAAGTTTGAGCGGTTTGTTTGTGCCATTACGACTGAGTCCGGAGTCCGGCGTAGAGCCACTGAGCTCCCCGGGCATGGCCGCGCCTTCATCGCTTGCAACAACTGCCCGCTCCGGCGGACTAACCTGGAACGCCATGAGGACGGCTCTCAGGACGGCAAACGATGGCTTTCGGCATCCAACGAGTCACCATGTTTGTTCGCCTGATGTTTTGACTTCTTTGTGTCCCACCAGTTGGTGCGATGTCGCAAGGCATTTAAAGGTATGTTTAATGATTTTGCAATCAGTTCTTCACTATTCCTTCGCCGTCTCGGTTCTTGCTGCGTGCCGGACCTTCATCCACCTTTATCCACCTTCATCCACCTTCTAAGTCTACAGCATAACTAGTCAGAATACGGAGTACAAAATGAAGACCGGTGGGCTACAGCCCTTGGGCTCCCGAGCTGTTCCTCCATTTGCTCCGCACTCTGCTGGATCAGGGCTTGCGCTTTGCTCAGTAATCCAGTTAACCTTGGAGCTGGACATTCCCCAAAACCAAAAAATGTCCCTGCGCAAAGTCTTTTCTGCTTGGGCAGTGCAGGCAGACCCACATCTACAGTCTCCTATTGGCATGTTGCGCAGTGGCCAGCACGCTGGTTTTAAAAACGGGCCGGATCATTGTGCGGCTCAGTTCAGGAAACAACGCCCTGCACAAAGGTTTCGATAGGTTCCTAGGTCCCTGACTGCCTGTCAGCAGCTGCCAATTGCTCTTCCGTCTTGGAAGCTAGCAAGGATGCTTGCTTGGTGGCCTTGCCGGTCGCGGCGCAAGTCATACCCGTCAATTCATATGTACTTCTTAGTGGCAGAGTGTTTTTTGATGCAGAAAACAGATCCTAGGATTCTAGAAAGGATTGAAGCCCGTCAAGCTCCTAGTGCCTCCCATGTTCAAGACCAACTCAGTCAAGTCGTTTTCACCAACTCCCAGCCAAGCTGAGTTGAAGCCTGTTTCATGTGAAGAATCGGGGGGCCACTCGGCCAATCCCAATCCATTCGATTGGTCCACCCAAGCTGTCCACAAGCGAAGCTCAGATCCGGCCGAGCTCGAACGCCTCCGGCTCTCCGCCTCGAAGCGGAGCAGGTCAAAGAGATCGTTCCGAAGCTCCTGAACACGTGACTTGTTCGTTCGCTCTCTTCAGGTCACATGGGGGGGCCTTTTTTGGGGAATTAAACGCGTGCATGGGAAGCGAAGCCACCGTGGGTGAGATGAACTCCGTCTCGGTGAACCAAAGAAACACTGCGTGGATGAGACAAACCCGTGTTTGCGAGAAGGGCTCCGTCCTGTGGTACAGGATCTTCGAAGCGGCTGTCCTCGGCCTTGACAAGGCGGCTCTTGATGGAAGACTGGGTGAAAATGCCGCAACTTTCAAGAAGAAAAGTGGAAGAAGTGCACCTCTTTGTTCAAGTGATGTTCAAGGTCCTCCGCACAAGCCAAGTGGTCAAAGCAGGAAAGCATGGACATCTGTCACAGTGAAGCGGTTCAAAAGCAGCTGAGGATGCTTTGAGGATGCGAATCCTGGACACCCAAGAGAGTCTTCTTGAATGTGTCTTGGATCCCAGGCCTCTACCCTTCTCTCAAGCATTTTCAAGCGCATCTCCATATGCTCCTTTCGCAAGCCAAGTGGTCTGAGAAGGGTCCAAAGGAGCTCACATTCATCCCAAGACAGAAACAAATCCTTTGTCTATCCTTTTCATTGCGAGAAGTTAAGACCCCATCCAAGCTCCCAAGAGAGTAAAATCTACAGTAGTACTGTAAGATCACTTCAAAACACCTCAAGGAGCGCTGCTAGCCGCCCTGGCCCAGAGAAAAAAAACAGTGTGACCACTGTCACAGCCGTCCTGAGATGATGCCGGTCGCCTTACCAGTAGAGATGGGCAGCTTTCCGCTCAGAGCCGTGATGTTGGATGGAAGACATGTGAAGTTCTCATGAAGTTCCGCGTGTTACAAAGGACCGAAGTTCAGAGCCGTTCCCAAGAGCTTTCCACGTTCGTCCTGAACATCTGAGTTCCCCTCGCCTGGCCGCGGCTCGAGTCGCGTCCGTCCACCGTTCTCTCTCCATCGAAGAAGGCTCCTGGGCACGACGAGGCAGGAGCTGCGGCCGAAAATGCTGTGGAGATGGGTGGAGCTTCAACCTCTTCATTTGGGAGTTCAGTGGTTTTATGCATCAAGAGTCAAGAGCGAACCAGTACTGGATGCTGAACAAATTCCCCACTGGTCACCGTCCATTTAGGGAAATACCTCTTGGCTCGTGGTTCATGTTGGAAAAAATCACACAAACCATAGAGGATTTGGGCCCAAAAACACTGGGCCACCCTACTTCCTCCGGCGAAAGGGTACGAGACGACAACGGACTCCATGCCAAGCGCTCCACCTGACGGGTCGTGAGAAAGTATCCGGTGTCACCGGTCTAACCAGTGCACAGAAGAATGGACACTGATTGCAACGAGCATAGAAAGTGTGGTTTCATTCGGCTAGAAACTGAAAATCGTGCCCAAGCTGCACTCATCGGTCTAGATGTACCCACCAGTGGTTTGTGTGGTCTCCCCAGTTTAAAAGCAAAAAACATTAAGGATAAGTGAACATCCACGGCCTTGTCGTCCGCCATAGCGCTGTGGGAAGATTGCGGAGACTGCTCTGGCGTCTGGCGGGGAGGGACCCGCATGGATGGAGCTCATGGTAATGCTGCTGTGGAATTGGGTGGCACAAACATGCACAGTATTTGCGCAAATATGCACAAAAGGTCCGCCTTCAATCGAAACCGCCGTGGGGTGAGCACACTTGCACTCTTGGCACGGGCCAGCGAAATGGGCGTCAACATGATGAAATTCGCCGGGTGTTGAGTAAGCGCAACGTCTGAAAAAACATGGCGCGGTCCCAATTCTTTAAATGTTCGTTACTGCTGAGCTTTCGGGCCCTCTCTTCAAAGGCGGCGCTCATGGCGCTCATAGCTACTATAAATCCATGATTTCTCCTTGATGGTCCTGATATGTCCTGATATAGCTGCGGAGAGCTGTGTTACAGCTGCTTGGCATGGGTGCACTTACGACACAAAAGCTGCTCTTCAACGAGGTGAGGAGACACACCTTGGCTCCTTGTCTCCTGCAGATGTGGCTGGCAGTTCATCCCGCAAATGTTTCTTGTAAACAACAAAGAATCGAATGAATCCAAGTGCCTCTCGGAATGTGGAAGCATCCGAAATCCAAACGCTCGAGGCTTGGATCGTTGAGATAGACTCTGTGTACCTGAACAATCCAATAATGGAATCTGCAGAAACGGTCGCTGCGTAGCTCTCATATGATGATTCAATATATATATATATATGTATTTAATATGACTCAAAAAAAGAAAGCGAATTTGCACCACTCTGCCACCGCTCGTTCTTTTTGTTGTCTTTTTCACGCAAGGCCAATCCCCAAGCGATGCTCCAATGTGCGCAATTCAAATGTCCAGTGCGCCGCATCCTCTCACGATGTTGTTGCTCCAACATGGGCTGACCTCACCTCAAGTGGATTCCAAATCAGCGACCACCACGACCACCCGACACCGCAACCGTCACACGTCTCCGCCCCGTCTCCGCCCCGTCTCCGCCGGGCGACCTGTGATGCATACTTTCCCAGCGTGCCAAAGGATCCCGGCCTTGGAGCTCAGCACATGGTCCAAGACCATGTCACTGACAGCACTAGCACTCTCTTTTTTCCAACACCCCCCCCCACACAGACTCCCCCACCACCACACAGACTTCCCCAGCCCCGGATATCCAGTCGGACCCCCTCCTGGGACGCCCCGGCTTCGGCGCCGGCGCGCGCCACTCGCGGCGCCGGGCGGCCAGCTCCTTCTCCGAGAGCGCCACGGAGAGCTCGCGCCGCGCCGGGCGCCTGGGAGGAAACCGGTCGGAAGGAGGAAACACCGGGCGAGTTCATGTGGTTTTGATCTGTGGCCTCAGAACTTTGAGAGACGTTGAGAATCTCAAAACCAATCAGCTTTCATTGGGCATCTCCGATCGCGAAATGCGCTCGTCGAGGGACACGGTCACCATGTCACCATCCACCAAAAGGCCAATGGGTCCGCCAGCTGCAGCCTCCACACCAGTCGGCCAGCGCAGCGAACGAAAAGAAGCAAGCTTCACCGGTCGTTCGTGTCGCAAGCTTTGCGAATCGCTTTAAAAAACAAAAAATGAGTTGGTTAAGCCGCCGGGTAAGTAGGAAGTTGCCCAAGAGATTCTTTCAAATGGCAGTGAATGAAACAAGTGTGCAAGATCCCTAGCGGCCCGACTTATGTTAACGAGTGCGACGGGAGTCCGAAGGACGGGTACCCGTTGCGAATGGATGCAAGCCGAACGAACGAAGGCGAGAAGGCACACGAACGAGCGGAAGCGCGTGAGCGAAAGGTGCGGAAGCGAGAAAGCGACGAAAGCAGGGACGCACACAGCACGTCAAAGCGGCACCCTGAAGAAAACCGAGCGGACGCCCAATTTTCTTGAGCCAATGTGGTCGTGGACGGGATGAACATGTTGAACACCCTTGGTGACACGCGACTGGTTGAATGTACATGTAATGAAGATGCTGTTGCATACTAGGGGTACATAAAAGTGGACTCAAAAAGCCGAGCTGAACAAGCGAGTTGGCGAACTTCACGACTTTTAGGAGCTTGACCTTGACTTGAAGAGACTTCTTTAGGTTGGAAAACCGACAGTGGAATGGACCGAAACGGGTTTCGGACGGCGCCGCCTCCGGCGTCACGTGGCCCACCATGATCCCATGGGAAGCGCCACTGGCCAAGCGAGAAGGGAGAGGGTGAACGGCCAGTCGGCCAAGCAGTGGAGTAGTGGAGCGGTTCTTCAAGAGATGGGTAATGATTGGGTGATTTGTTTCAGACAACAATTGAAAAAATCAGAAAAGACATGCCAAACAAAACATGCAAAAAAACTCCAGTGGCACGCATGCCCAACACAGATCACCCTTTCAAAAACCGAGTCACTGGAGTCACTCGAGTTCCAGTGGAAGTTCGCCGAGGAAAAAGGAAGGAAAAGGATGAACCGAAAAGGTCAACTGGGGAGATCAACCTACCAAGGTCAACCGAGCCCGAGCCCGAGCCCGATCCGCGGTGCCATGACCCAGCCAGATCTCGTGCCTAAAGCGACCATCGGTGACCAAGGCCACATGCTTTCCGAGCCCAGCGCCCACCAAGGCCGATCCAGGGCTGAGCATCTGAGCCGGCAGTAGCAGAGCCACGAGCCGAAACACGCCGACCGTCATCAATTCATGGCGATTCAAATAGAAAACATCGACTCAATATTAGAAGGCCTTTGTGCTTTTGATAGATGTCCAGAGCTACGAACAGAGCAAGAAGGACGCTACTTACTATAGGGCTCCTGGGCCGTACGCTACGAAGGGAGCAATGTTTGCTCCTTGGAGTCCGGTCCTCGCCGGCCTCTGGCATCCCCGGAGATCCCTTTGGACCTTCGTAGCGGATCACCAGAACGTCCTTGGACGAGAGCCGTGAGCGGAAGCGGCCAAAGCGGCCAAAGCAGAGAGATCCTCCACGGTTTTCTGAGCAAAACCAACATAAACCAACCAACCAACCAGCCAGCCAGCCAGCCAGCCAGCCCAAGCAACAAACCGCACGAGCGGTTCTTTTTCACAAGTCCAGACAAGACAAAAATCGTTGGCCAGAAATCGGTGTGGCAACACAGCCTCAGTGCCTGGCACCCTTCTGTATCTTTCCAGCCATGATCGCTTCAAAGGCAGCATCCTAACATCGAAGCCGTCGAGAGGCTCGTCGTCAGAAGCTCACACGACGGACGGACTTTGAAGGGTCCTCGTCGTCGAAGCAGCGAGCAGGACCTGGGGAGCTGCACAAAGAAGACGCATCCCAAAAACAAAAAAGTATATAATAAATAAATATAAACAAATATCAATATATCAAAAATAATATTCTGTTTTAGGCTCCGTTTTAGGCTGGAAATAAGACCGGTTTGGGGTCCAACATGTTCCAACTGTCCGCAAAGGCACCCGTAAGCTCGATGTCTGTCTTCCCCGAGAGCTTGCAAACCTCAAGAGTCACACAGGAGGAGCGATTGACAGATCCGACTCACGCCGACCACGCGCGCGCGCAAGTCGAGCAGATTGGGTGAGAGGCAGCAGACTCTGGAGCCAGATTTCCTTTCAACACCTCAAAGCACAATGTTTGGGAGCTGAAACTTGGTGTGACAAGAACGGGAAGACCAGCTGCGACTTGCTGAAACTTGCTGTGAAACTCGGCCGCAAACCAAGATGTGATTTCCTGCTGGCGCCTCACGAGCCAACGGGCCAACGTTCCGGCGTCGTCGCTCCAGCCGCTTCGCAGGTGGACCAAAATCCCAACTCGAAACCGGGTCGCAACTGAGGACGGGAGCAACTGAGCGAAGCACCAAGGGTTTGGTCACGGGATACAAGACGTCTTGAAGTCCCAAAGCGGCCACCTCCAGCTCGCGCCGTCCACGTCCGCGGCGCCACCCGACGGAAAAAACGGGCTTCGCTCCAAAAAGGGGCAGCTTTCATGCACCAGCTCTGTGAGAAGAACACACCCAAAGCACCGAAGCGAATTTCGTCTAGATCGCGAAGGGAGGGGGAGGCAAAGCAGCGATGCGCGATGCTACGGCTGCAGGTCCAAAAGCGGAGGGGGGTCAACCTACCAGTGAATTAGGGCTCCGAGTTGTCACACAGCCATAATGAGAGATTCAGATTCAATCAGATCCTTCTACAGACCACACAACTCGTGGGCTCTTCGCTTCATTGAAGCTCCAAGCTCGCATAGGTGCTGGAAAAAAACACATAAAACATCCCATCCCATCCCCTCGTGTTCCAAGCAGCAGAAGGTGTGCCCGCGAGATTCTCGGCCACCGTCCTGGCAACCCGTTCGCGCCAGCGATGGTTTTGCGAACGTTGCACGCTGCAGTACCACATGGTCCACTGGAAAACGTTCGCACAAACCTGTGGGTGCTTCATCGTCACTGCGCCAGACCCGATTGACCACGAGACCGAGTCAGGGCCTGCCAGTCACTGTCATGCAGTCCCCATGTACAAGGCCAGCATCCAGCAGCTCCTGGACTCACTTTCTAACTCTGAAAATTCCTGACTGTAGGGCCTATACTCGGGTGAAATCCCTTTCCTGATGCCTGGAACAGGCGTGTGCAATGAAAAAAACACATGAACTTCAGCTCTCCATCGAGCCAAGCTTTGCAAAAACAACAGCAGACGACCGGCGAATAGGGCTCGGAGGCTCCCGCATGACGACTGGTACTCCGCCGATCTTGTCCAGGTCGCTCATGTGATATCTGAAAACAAAAAAGGCACGGTCCACGTTTCCGCCGGAACTTCTGAAACTGGCGTGTTCCACCGCCCTGCCTCTCACCAGTTCAACCACATGACCACCATGCTTGGTGGAACGAAGCGACCGTAAAGCGAGCGTGCCTTCCGTGAGGCGAGACGTTCCCGATGAGAGGCACTCTTTGGCCAACTCGATGGAAATCCTCCGGTCGAGGCCGATCGATCGGATCCACCGAGGTCACACAGCGCACCGAGCGGTGGGCGGGGGTCGTGGGGGTCGGTGGGCGGTGGGCGGTGGTCGGCGTGAATGGATGGCAAGGTGATGTTTGAAGGAAACATGTGTGGATTGCTAGTCGGTAAGTAGTCATAGACTATAGATGTAATGGGCAATAGAATCCAACAGGGAAAACGGAGCGAGAAAAGAACTCAACTCTGCCACCAGGCCAGGGCTTTGGGTTCCAGGGGTTTGGCTTGCACGTAACCGACGTCGTCGTCGGTACGAGTCGTACGCGTTTGGCAACGTTCGTCTTCCTCGATGTTGAACTCGCTCTCTGGTATGCCAGCCTGATGTCGCTTGAGTCCAGTCCAGCCATCAATTGACATCTGTCGGCCTCGTGCGCGATCGCAAGGGTGTGCAGAACGGCATTGGTGCTGCCACCCAAAGCCTCACTCAAGAAGTCCCTCTGAATGTCAGAGATACTAGCTGTATCTCACTTTTTCCAAACGTTTACAAGGAAAAATGAGGCCGGAGTCGGAAAGTGCAAACAATGCTGAGCCGGTTTACTCTCAAGTACAACTGCCTCTTTCTTCTCAATGAAAAACGCTCCAAAAACGTTCTTTTTTGCCTCACTGAGATACGGACATAAACGACCGCGACGGCATTCTCCAGAGCCTCGCAACTGACTCAATCACTCTTCCCGGCTCCACCCTGCTCAAGACGTGCCTTCTTCGTAATGATTTTCCGTGCTGACCTTAAGGCGTCTAAAGAAGAACATTGAAAAAGAGCGAACGCCCGTTTTTTCAGAATTCCTTTCTTCAACACATGATCATATGTACCCAAATGTCAAAAACATCCCAAGAGCACAAAAGAGCAGGCTGGCTTTTGTCAGAACGCTTTGGGTTGTGCAAGGGTCCTCCTCGGACCCTGTTTCAGTCTGTCAGAGACCAGTGAGCAATCTGCTCACAAAGGTGTGGCAGGCAGTTTCAATCACCCACCAAGGCCTGACACACCCTTTGGGTCTCCTGCAGGGCACAAAGCGCCTGGCCGGGAGCCCAGAGAATAAGGGGTCAGGAGGACTCCCACCGGATCCGGTCACGGGATCTTGGGTGGGAAGCTAGGAAAAAGCAGTGTTCGACAGCAGTCGCGGTGCTAAAGAAAAAAAAATAAGTCCACCGGAGCCGGTAGCCGGCGGTCCGGGACAAATCCTTGAAAGTCCGGAGAGTGGGCGCCCAGGTGTTGCTAGGAGCCCGGCTACATCCCTCACGATGCAATGTCAGTACCAGCTCCATCAGGAGGGCAGCAGTGTGCGGCTTCTTGGAGGAGAGGTTCAAGAGGCTAAAGATATTGCCGGAGTTGTCACTTCCAACAGGCAGTCGGATTCTGCCTGGGACCCCCCCTTGCCGGGAGATCAGGTGCTTACAGGGCAGCAGGGTGCCCAGAAGCTCCAAGGCCGCAATGCGTTTCTGAATGGTTATGGGTGTTGACGTGGCTCAATCTTGTAGTGGAACCAGTGGACCACATCTTTGGTTGGTTGGGAGATGTCCGCGCGCCAGCCCCCAACATATGCATCCCTCATGGCCAAGGCACTAGCATCACTGCAACCCCACCAAGCAGATTTCGGGACGAACGGAGAATAATTACTGTTCGTAAGGCATAGTGAAGAGGTCGGAGGGCACGTTGAAGGAAGGAGCTGCCGGCGGCCCTGGAGGCTCAGCCAGCGGCATCGGTGCAGCGTCAGCAGGGGCAGCAGCCGCCGTGGGGGCTTCCCCCCGACATCTGGGCCAGAGGCACCAGGTGCCGAGGGAGCCTTGGTTTCTCCATGGGGAGGTCAACGCCCTTGTCAGCATCTTCCAAGGCCACCTGTTTCACCTTCAAGTCCTCCATGTGCGCCACGAGCCGCCTCACCCTCTGCATGACGGAGGGCCATGGAGGCAGCATCCGCCTCCTCATTGAGCGGCGCAAAAATTGGGCTATCCACAGTAGCCACCTCAGCGTCCAAAGTTGGGTCCGCAGCCGCTCCAGGCTCGGCCTCAGTGAAGGTCTCAAGCATCACGTACTCTTCCTCCATAGGATGCGCCATAGCGATGTTCACAAAAGGGAGGCCTATGGGCGTGAGCTTTTTCAATCACCTGTAGGCAACAGTGTTGCCTTCACCCTTGAGCCAAAATGTCTGTCCTGAGGGCGAAGCAACCCCTTCTCTGCCAGCGAAAAAAGTGCTGCAACGACAGCTGCGCAGTCCTGAAAGGGGGCCCAATGGGGCCCGGCGCTGTCAATTCCACCAGCAAGGTCTTCCAAGCGTCTCAGGTTTACCAACGTTCTTTTTGACCAACCCAAGAATTCCACTCTTCATCTCACCTTCTCCCTTCAGAGCTCGCTCCCAATGTCTCTAACACCGCCACAGCCACCGCGCTTTCGTTCCCCACAGCCACCTGCCGCTTCCGTTCCGTCACGGAACGAGGATCGTCCCGCGTCGCCGCGGGCTTGCTGGCCTTGAGGCCGCGTAGGTCGCCGCGATGCACATCGACCGGGCGGAAGGTCGAGGGTTCTTCTCTGAGGGCAGGCACCGTACCAGGCAAGGCCATACCCAAGGCCTGAATCATCGGACCAAGAGGACGCACGGGTTCCTGTATTGTAGTATATTGTAGTCTTGATGGTCAAAGACTGCAGTTCATAGTTTGGAGCTGATAGAAACATTCAATCAAATGATTCCACGAGATGCACGAGATGGACCAAATCCTGAAGCTGGGTGGCTGACTTCAACCACAGAAGCCCTGAGGCTGCGCCAAAGCACACTGAACCTCTCCAGTGCCAAGCTCGTCTTGGCTTCGGGCATGGTACATGCAGTGAACATTGCACTGCAAGATCCACCTGGTTCGCCAGCTGGCAGGCATGAACGGCCACTTTCAGTTCGGAGGCCAGTTCTGGCAGTGAAACACCTCTCTCAAGGACGTTACACGTTTTTTTCAAGGAATGAAATGGAATGGAATCATTTGCTCAGTTGCCATTGATGTTCACCTTTCAAAGGCCCGATGAAACATCTCTTTCAAAGGCCAAACATCTGAGTGGTCCAGCTCCCTGGAAGTCCATGGCACTCTGCTCGATGCAACTCCTGAACGTTCTCGTCGAGAGAACGTTCTCGTCGCGTTCGTTCGCGTCGCGTTCTCGCGTTCTCGTCCTCCAGGTCAATCAAGCCCTGACCATAGGCACCGATGGCTTCCATGACCTGCAATACGACAAGATCTTCACATCTGACATACAAGCATGAAACGATCAACTGGAAAAGAACTGTGCCTTCCCTGGATCCAGCGCTTTGCCCTGCTCCACCACCTATACAGCTGCTTCAAAGAACCGATGGACTGTATCTTCACACTGACATTGTCTCGGTTCTTTCCAACTAACCAGTCCAGTACTCCAGGTGTCCATGGTCTTCGCTCTCCCGTCTTTGGCCTCGCCATCCGCTCCACGTTTCCGGCATCCGGGATGAAGGCCCGGCCTCGGCGCGTTTTCCGGTTCGGCCACAACTGTCTCGCCTCTGCTCACAACTGGGTCCGGACAGTGCAGGTCCACCAAACAGAGATAAACCCAGCAAGTCCTCGATGGAAGACCAGATAGACAGACAGACCGTTGCGCTTCGAAATCAACCACGGTTTGGCAACACAAAGTACGAGCACCGCGAGCACCGCGAGCACCGCGCAGCACCGCGCAGCACGAGCCGGCCTTGCGGGCCAGTGGCATCACCGCAGCGGGGACGCTCCTGGCAGCCGGAACGAACATTTCTTGATCCAGGACGTTTCTGGTCGTACGGTCTACGAACGGTCCAAGAGTGTAGACTGTGGACTGTTGATGAATAAAGCCCCCCTACCAGAAGAGTTTTACGAGGCTTTACTGATCAACAGTTTACATTGTTTGGTTCAGAATTTGGCCCACAGAAGCAAACAAAATATCCTGGGCTGTTTTCAAGACCCCAACATCGCGCGGCGATGTTAAGCGGCGCTTGAGGATGGCACTTATCGCAGCCGCCCAGCGTGATAATGGCGTCGGCATGGTAGCCCTCGTGCATAACCTCAATGCAGTCCGTGATCACCTGGCCCCACCGAACATTCAGTCGAAGAACCCAGGCGCCGTGGTACGACACGGTTCGGACGAGCGTACGAGCGAGCGAAGACGGTGCACCTCACGGCTGACCAGAGAATATCTCATGGCTTTGCACCCCTGCGATTCACCATCGCTAATCACGGGCCTCAGTGGGAAATCCATGGAAGTTTGGGTGTTGGAGTCTAGGTTGTGGAAAAACATGTGCAAGAAAAAGGCCAGGAGTTCAAGGATTGACTTGGCAAGTAATGAGCACGAATGTCTGTGAAACCAAACGATGGGGGTTTCAATGCTTAGGCTGCTTCAGCATTGACACTGCAGAAACACACAACAAGCTAGCCAACATGAAGGCTCAAACGAAACTGCCAGTCGAATGGACGGCAATCAGCCACTTTACCAGTCTGTGCTCATTACCCGTCTGTGTGGGGTAAGTCCGCGATCTTCCCAACTTGTGAAACGCAATGAAAGCGACGGCCACACAATTCGACAAAACAAGACCCAGCAACAATCAACATTAGCATGCAAGTAACCTCAACCATGCTTCGACAAGTTCAGCACCTGATCGATGACTAGATCGATCAGGTGCTGCCGCTGCCACATCAACCCTTGCCCTGGCCCTCGCTGAAAAAAACACATCAAGAAAAGAACCACGAACCGACCTACGAACCCAGCAGAACGCACTGCAGAACCGCAGACGCCGGAGGTTCGGGCGAGAGATCTCGCTTGGGCGGTCGGACGTGAAGCAAAAGTGAGCCTTGCCACCCAGCTTCTCCACCTGCCGTCGGGCGGCACGCAGGCGGCACTGAAGTCGGGAGGCACCGAAGGCAATGAAGACCCGGAAGTTCGAAGGAGCTGAAAAACCGAAGTCGGGAAGCACCAGGATGTGGCAATGTGAGTGTCAATTACAACAACTGCATCAAAGCTTGCAATTGCAACCTTGAAAGCGCGGGGTGTGATGTTGAGCAGCAACAAGAGAAGGACCAGCAGCCGGGACCACAGCAGACTAGAACCGGTCGAAACAGTGAACCGGGACAGCGAAGCAGGGCCAAGCTGCCAAACATGCAACTCTGCGTGGAACGACACTTGTGTCGACTCGTACCCTGCAAGGGAGACATCGTTTGAACTAGATATTGCATCCGCACAATTCGAAGGTTGCACAAAGGTATAGGTCATCTACGATTTCTTACAACGCACCCCACTTCTTTGAAGTTTGTCAGAATTTGTCAGCACGCCCTAGCACAATGAATCAACAACAACAAAACAAAATTGAAATGCATCATCGGCACAGGCCAAGTAGAGAAAAAACAAAAAGAACTTGTATATCAGGAGTCACAAAGGGGTGGTGTTTAGTCCCTACGTGAGTGGAAGAATGGGCACCCTTAACCTCCATGGATCGCACCCCGACATGTGACGGTATATCAAGTTCAACATCTTTGAAGCCAAACAGCATCGGCGCCTCTTCGGCCAGGATGTCTGCCAGGTCTCGAAACTGCGGTTCAATAAGTCACACGCTGCTGAATAAGAACCATTCTCAGCAATGGCAACCGCTCACCGCTTGCGCGGCCTGGTTGTTGCAAGGCATACTGTTGCTGTACCTGTGCGGCCCAACCACTTCGCCACTGATCCAAATGACTGCCCGTCGGGCACGGGGCAGCAATCGTAATCAATGGCTTTCTGAAATCATCATCCTCGACAAGTGAACATTTCCACGTCTGCACAATGGCTTTCCGTGAAGCCAAGGTAGGACAAGGTTCTGCAAAACGCGGGTCTTACAAGTCCGCCGGCACCTAAGGTGCTGATGCGTAAGCACTTTGTGTTGCAATTTCGGCCCAATGGCACATAGTGTAGTGCTCAGTTGGCTTGGCTAGGGGTTTGCCTTTCTTGAAAGTCATGGCCCTGAAAAGCCGCCTCAAGCCCGCAATGCTGGACATTGCTTTACCTTGACAAGTTGATAAAATCTATGTTGGACGCTTCGGGGCACCTTCCGAACATGGGCCCATCTTGGTTGCAACTTGGCCCAAAATGGCCTCAACTTTAGCAAAGTTGGCTTCAATTTGGCCCCAGTTGGCGCTAACAAACGTCCCAGGGAAAAGTACTCTAAAGTGGCACTGTTGGACTTTTTTGGTGCCCTCACTTCTCCTGGCCAAGCAAGCTGCAGCAGCTACGTGCACGTGGATAGAGTCAGTGAAGGGATCTCAGAACTTTTCCTTGTTGGGGCGTTCCTCTGCAGCTGTTTTTGGCGCGAGATGGGGCTCTTGGGCAACGTGGTGCCCTCCACCACATGCAGCCCCGGAACTTTCCCCAAAAATGTTTCTTGTGCCCAAGTTGAGCCGAAGTTGAAATCAACTTGTGCCCAAGTTGACCCCAAACCAACCCAGGTTGCATCCTGAAATGTCTCTTTTGAAACCGGTCTTACACCTCTGACTTCCTCCTTGGCAACTATAACTGCTTCGCTGCATTTCCAAGTTCACCCGCTTCATCCTTCTGGTGGGCGGCAGTCGCGGAGCGACATGAATCAAACAAGGAGTCAAAATGTCTAAGTCGCCCCTGCCAGCCTTCCAGCCAGCTGCTCGAAAGTTGGCCCTTGCACATGTCATTTTCACGTAGGAATTTGGAGCACCTGGCATGCAAAGCGCATCCCGGATCACACCACTACCACTACCACAGTGTATGACTCACCCCTTCAAATCAACAAAAGCAGCACACTTTGCAGATTTCAGCATTTGCTGAGGCGCACCATCAGGCTTCTTTGGGTCGCCCGTAATTTTGTAGCTCTCCCTCTTTAACCTGCCAAGTCTCAAAGCAGGGACACTTCGGATCCTGCGCGCTCTGAGCTCCCGGACTCTTGATAGCCCGCCATATCCCTTCGGGCAAGAATCGAGGAGAGAGTTGGATGTGAAAGGATATGCAGAGGTTCCCACCGCGCTGGGTGAGGGCGAGGGAAGCCTTCCTAAACCGTCCTAAACCTAAAGTAAACGAACTAAACTTCCTGGCAGGGTGCCAGGAAACGATGATCTAAGTAAAAAAACTTGAGCCAAAAAACATACTGGGCCACAGGATTCTGAACTCCTGTTTCGCTGTGCAAAGACAGACACGGGGGCACCATCCACACCATCCAAGTGCCCAGATTGGACTGTTTGGCGTTGTTGTGCCAGCCTTCAAGGGCGGAGACAAAATTCAAGGAAGGCTTTAGAAAGAACAAGGCAACTAGGCAACTTCAAACTTCCACAACGCAAGAACAAAAGAAGCTGAGAGATTTTTTAAAAAAGAGATGAAACAAAGGACCATAGAGGCTTTACCATCCGTGTCTGATAGGGGAGTTCTTTTCATCCAGATTCCCACAGCTTCCGCAGCTGACCCGCTTTCGCTTCGCTCGCTGTGCGCACCTGACACCTCCCAAGGCGTGGGACCTTCAGCTCGCCGTCGGAAAGCAGCCTGGCGCGCGAACGAGGCGTGCGTTCCACACGCGTTCCAACGAACGAGGCGTGGTTTCTCGGCGGCCCAAAGCCGGTTTTCTCGGCGGCCCAGAGGTTTTCCTCCGTCCTTTTCAGCTTTTCCGGGCGCGCAGCTCAAATGAGTCGTTCTTGGAGACGCATCACGTCGAGACACATCACGTCGGTCGTCAGCTTGGAGAACTGGAGACGCGAGCACCCCTTCTCCTCTGTTCGTCGTTTCCTCTTCTGATCCCGGCGTCGTGCAGAACACCCGCAAAGCCGCGCCGTGAAGTCTCAGGTTCGCCTCTCTTCGTCCGTCTCTTCACCGCGACCAAACACCCACCGTCCGGTTCCACCGGGGGGGGGCGTCATCCTCATCTATTGAGTCAGATCGGTACGGCCTCGGCACACCATTGCTCGGCCTCGGTCCGATCTGAAAAGAAGGCCACGCCTCCAAGCTTGGTCGTTTTGCAAATGGCTCGAGCGATCGCCATCAAAGGTCGAGGACCCAGGACCGCCACATGCTTCAGCCGGTAGGATTTCTTCCGAACAAAACGGACGATGCAAGGCACGGCCAGGGGAGAACAGCCAATGCCATTGCGCATGTCCACTAAGACAGAACATTTGATGCTGGAATCGATCTGCGCCATAGCCGTACTGCAGTCCTTCAAGAGATTCTCAGTGGTCTCAGCCGTCCCAAAGCCAAAAAGCTCGAACTCAATTCGGCCGTCCTTCCAAACAACGATCTGCGAATTGCCCACAGCATCCGAATGCGTAGAGTTCATGATTGGAGCAACCGAGGCCTTTGGAACTAGAGCAGGGTGACCGCCGTTGTACCGTCCACTCTGCAGAAGTAGAGGACACCCCAGAACTGCCACGCAGAACCAGCCTCTCCACACCATGACGATGCGTCGTGACGAGGGTCGAGGCTACATACACTACGTGCCATGTCCGACTCTCGAGCCCGATGGTTGAAATAACGCTTGCTTGGTCATCCCCTTGCCAAGACAATACTCTGCTTGCAGGTGATTTAGCGCTCTTCCTTTCTCTAAGAGGTTTGGACCGGTTTGCAAATACATCGAACTCACATGCTCAGAAGGTCACTTCCTGATCCTTCTCCCAACAAAAACTAAATCTCCAAGAACTGCTTGGCTGCTTGGACCAACTGGTGAGAGACTGTCCAAAGAAACGACCACAAACACCGACCACGAGGTGAGCAAAAACCTGTGAAAAGTTGAAATCCCAACACATATCAAGAACTCCAACCGCGGAAAGTCAACGTGGCATAGTTGAAACGAAACAAGTGAAAAAAAAAAATGCCCCACAATTGACATATGTCATTCACTGGAAACAAAGGAAACGGAATAATTCACAGGTCTGTGCGTGGACAATTTCCTCAGTGCCTAGCAAGAATGCAAGGAGATCGTTGAAGGCTTGCTATGTCCACCCTCACACCGTGGGTTGAATAGACAACCCAGCCGACAACATGCCTGCCATGTGGTGAAGACATACGTGAAGACCGGGTATACCGACCACCCCCAAAAAAAGAAGACCTGCTCATTGCGCTGTCTGCATCGGATGTGATCCGGGCATTGCCCTTTACCTCGGAAAAGACAAAGGAAATGACTCACTGTCCGTCTCCGAAGCCGACTCACTGTCCGTGAAATCCATCCATCCGCACAGGTGTCGGTGAGAAAGCGGCATGTCTTCCACAAGGCGGACTAGTATCGTTTTGGTTCACCCCATGATGAATGAGTTGATTCTCTTAGCATCCGGCAGGTCGGACATGAAATCCGCAGCTCAAATCCTCAGCCCCACAGCGTCTGCCAAACCAATTACAAAACACCCACAGCTGTTCCTAGAAGTATATAAAGAAGACTTCAGAAAGCGACTTTGCTCCTGGTAGGAAGCAGCGATTTCCCAAGTCTCTTTCTAGTACACCCCGAGTGGCACTACTAGGAAGCGGCGTCACCTCTTCTTAAGCCTTAAGCCAAGGCACCAGAAAGCTCTTCCAAGGACTGCGTCGCACAAATCTGAGCGGCCTGGCCCTGAGACATGGCGCCGCGCTCGCGGGGACCGCAGAGAGCGCCGCGCTGCCGCGCGGAAAGTCGGAGAGGGAGCGTTTTCGTTCGTTCCAGGTCGATGAGAAAGGAGCGAGACGGAGGCGAAGCATGTTTCATCTTAAGCATCTGCACGACAAGAGTCTCCGTCTCCAAACGTCAATACCGCACCTTAAGGGGGATGGGATCACATTGCTTCATCCCCGGGATGACCCTCTCGATGTCCATTCCGGTCCTCGGACCTCCTTCCCGACCTCTTCGCTCGCCTCATCCAGTGACTTCAAGGCCCAGCAGCAGAGGCTGCCAGAGCTCGCAGGGTCCTGAGAGCCAATCTGCACCAAGGCGCCTTTCTTTGGAAAAAGAGAAAAGACAGAGTTGAACTGACCTGAAGTGAACTGCAGAGAAACCCTGTCATCTTCCGAAACCCTGTCATCGTTTTGGACGGACTTCCCCAGTCCGTGCCGACTCTCTCCCACGTCTCTCCTGTAGCTGTGCAGGACGCGGTGCGAGCGACCTCGGAAGGGCGAGAAACACGCCCAAAGCGTCCAATTCAGGACATGTTACGAGCCATTCACACAGGTTACGAGCATGTCTGCTGAGGA
The DNA here is from genome assembly GCA_963970005.1 of Durusdinium trenchii. NCBI lineage: Eukaryota > Dinophyceae > Suessiales > Symbiodiniaceae > Durusdinium > Durusdinium trenchii. The sequence continues at coordinate 28,313 of CAXAMN010026805.1, read as the reverse complement.
GACGGCGACCTCGTTTCACTGGGCGAGGTCGCCGGCACCTGAAGCGAAGGATTTAAAGGATCACGTTGAAGCCACCGCGGCTTTGCCCATCGGCACCCGCCTCGAAGGTTTCTGCCTTCCTTTGAGGTGTTGCAGAAAGGGAAGCAACCGTACCACCTGTCATGCTTCGAAAGGTGTGATCTTTCAGGATCGTCCAAACAACCTCCCTTGCGGATGATGCGCAGATGATGTGCGGATGACTCACTGGGTCTTTTCGATGGATCTTCGCTGTGTCCGTGCGTCCGTGACGAAGAGCTTTCGCCACCTGTTACAGGGCCGCAAAGGTTGGGCAAGTGTGCAGGAAGGAAAGAAAAGACTGGAAAAAGAAAAAGCAGAAAAATGCAAAGGGACACTCTTCCAACCTGCAGCGCTCTTGTCTGAGACTCATCAGCTAAATCAAGGAAATGTTGGTGGCCTTGGCTGCAATCCTAACCCAAAGAACATGGAAAAATCAGACTAGCCAAACTAGGAAAGAAAAATCACCGTCAATCGACCATCAATCGAAGAATTCCCCCCTTTGAGGTGCTGACTTTCAGATGCACATGATTCCGCGGCAAAGCACAGCGCCAGCAGGGGAACGAAAAGCTTCAAGTCTGGCACATCATCGACAGATGACAATTCGGTGACGACAGACTGCGGATGTGACGCGCCTCTCATCATCTCCAGACCCAAGAGGGACCAGCGCCACGGTCGCATCGCAATGACCTGAAGCGCCGTCAATCAGCGGTGCGACCGGTCAATCACGCAGTTTCTGGGGGATGAAAGAAATGTTTCATGTCCAGTTTGCACTTGCCTAGGTTCTTGAATGCGCGATGCCTAGGCAGTTTCTGGGGAAAACGAAGTGCGAGGAACCCCAACGGGACGCCCGGCCCATGCGGCGCCGCTTTCGCTGGTCCAGGCGCTCGAGGTCGATCCACCTGGTCCCGGCACCCGAGTCCAGCAGCATGGACCCGACGGTCGAGTGAGTGAATTCAATGAATTGTGCCGTTAAGTGCTCAGTGAAAAGAGCCAGCTCCGTGAAAACGGAACATGTCACAACAAAATCAGCATGTATATATTTATATGTAGTATATTATATAGATAGATGATAGATATCACATGGCACAACCTGTGGAAAACTAAGTGCACCACTGTGCGAGAGAAGCCTCGTCGTTGTGAGGATCGATTCCCAATGGGTGCCGCCACATGCCGTGAAGACCGCACTGAGTCCCTGACCCTCGGGCTGGCATCGAATCACCAGCAGCTGTTTGAGGGTTTGCAAAGCCTGATACCATCCACTTCCTTCTTCATAAGCAGTGAGAACTGCATTCTCAAGTCCGGAATCGGAGTTCCGGAGAGGTGAGAATAGCCTCTCAGAAAAGACCTGGCTGAGCCAAAAGCTTCTTCGCCAAGAGAGCTTTGCAGAAGAAAGCAGCATCACACTGCTGAGGACGTGGTCACATGTGGTGTTTTCAACTGGCATCGAGTCAACTCTTTCCATCAGCTGGATCGAAGTCTGCCAGGGCACAGCACTGCGTCCCGTCCTTCCCGAGGTGAGCCAAGTACTCCAAAACACCTCATCGACCCGTAGGGTCTTGGAACGTAGGGCATCCAAAAGCGAAGAGCTCTGCTGCCAAGAACCGGAACCCAGGAGGTTCCAGGAAGCCAAATCGGGTTCCAAATGCCTGTAGCACATCTCTTGAAACATCTTTTGATTCTGATGCCAAGACATTTGGCCGATGGAGTTGTACAGCAAAACATCGGTTTCTACTGCTGCGACCTGAATTTGTGTCAACAAATCCGCGCTCACCTGCCACTTCTGCGACCTGCTGCAAGTTGCCAGAGATGATCCAAGAAATACCTCGTTCATGTCCCTCATCCGAGGTCCTTTCGATCGGTTGCCTCGCTCGCCTCGCTCTAGCAGCAGGCTGGTGATCAACCAAGCCTTCGCTCGAAAGCTCTCGGGATGCTTGGTCTGCTTTGCCGCAGTCATACATGCACTTCCCAGAACGGCATAAAGCTCTTCCAGAGACTGAGCTGCTGCACCTGCACTTGGCTGAGCTGCTTCTGCTTCTGTTTGGACGCCTCTGACCAGAAGAAGCTCCAAGACTCTCAGCGCCGAAGTCCAAAGGCTCGCCGCCATCATGGCCGATCCAACGGCTCCCCCCGCCACCGAGTCCGCCCGAAAAGCGGACTCGTCCACCGAGCCCACCGGCTCGTCCGCCCACGATGTGGGGGGCCTTGCGCCCTTCCAGAGGTCCAGGCAGCGGCTCCACGTCTTCTGGCGCATGAAGGCGGCCAGGACCGAGTTGCGAGTAAAAGCATCGGTGACCGAAAGAGAAAGCTGCTGTGTTCTTCGCAAGAGGCCAAGGGACTCCTTCCAGTTCACCGATCGCTGCAAAGCACTCAAACAGAGGTTGTGTGACAACAAATTGCTTTCGATGTGCAATGTGCGAGCTGAGGCCAATAGATCTTGCGCCTTCTTGGAGTGTTTTTCACCATAGTGTCCAAGAAGGGTGTTTAAAGTGACAACATCCGGGCGAGGTCCCTGCTCATTCATATGCTCCAAAAGCTTGCTGGCACGTTCAGAGAGTCTCGCCCGACAACATGCAGAAAGTGCGGCATTGAATACAAAAGTGTTCACAGGCCAAGAAAGGGTCAGGCAATCATCAAGCATTTGCAATGCCGACTGCCACAAAACACCCTGTGCCAGGCCATTGGTAGTGGCAGCGATTGAAACCACATTCGGCCTAAGACCTTGATCAAACCATTCCCTCAAAGAGGCCAGGGCAGCAAACCACCTGCCACGACGAGCATCGGTCAAGAGTAACTCAAACTGTGCTTGCTTCGCCTCGGCAGGGTGGCCCTTCGGCCGACCCGGCGAACGACCGGCCCGGTTCGGCCGCTGTGAGACGACCGGTCTTCCATGCGAGGCCAACGTGCTGAGACGAGGAGAGTCACATCGCATGAAAAGCAGCGACTGATCGAGCCGTCCGGTGAGCCAGTTCGGAACCCACGCGCAAGTCCTTGTTTTTCACCATTGATCGTGATTTTTGGAACTCTGGGTGTTTCACATGGCATGGATTGACTGGCGAAAAAAACACGAAAAAACTGGAAGCAAGAAATGAAGTTGCAAGAAGTTCTGGCCTGGCTCATTCGCCTCGATCTTGGACGAACAGCGCGACTGGCGCCCCGGTTCAGAGCAGAGCCGCTCATCCTTGACGGACAGCCGTCGGTCGTTTCTGGAGAGTCTGGGTGCCTGCCAAACATCGCACAGAAGAGCAAAAGACCCTTCAAGAGCGAAAGACCCTCATGCTCGAAGCTTGTTCTATCTTGTTCTCTTCATCCTCCGGCCTTGACCGGGCGCCTTGGAGGGTGCTTGGTGGTCACCCCTTCTGGTGTTCGTGCCTCTTCGATCTGTGCCTGGCATCACGTGGAACGTTCAGCAGTTCAGCGGATCAGAACTGGAACAGTTTTCCTTTCCTTGTGGCCCAGAAAAAGAAAGTTGTAAGAACCAAACAAAGAAAGGGTGAGTGTTCTTTAAAGGATGTTTATTCTTCATCTTTTTGGGTGAATGGTTCATTTAAAGCGCACCCAAGCAATAAAACGCTGGGTCCCTGAGCTGAGGCCTCACGAGCTTCACGCTTCGGTTGCCAGGTGCTTTCCATCAACCGCAGATCCTCCTGTCGGGTCGAGTGTTGGTTCAACGAAGCACAACATGCTTTCCGGGAAACGGCGCCCTTTGAGAGGAGGAAGGAGTCTTGTTCTGACTGGCGAAGTAGTAAATCGATCCCCAAAAAATGGTTCGAGAAGCTGTCCCGTTCTCCCAACGTTTCGGTCCTTTTCTCCATGTGAATGAGGTTGACCATGGTTGACCCCATGTGAACCATGTCATGAATCTGTGCCCTCACATCACCCGAAAACGCCGCCGCTCTATTGGCGCGCCGGATCGATCCTGGCGAGGGCGAAGGGTGACCGGCTCGGTGGGCATCGTGATGGGCATGCGGACCTCCGGCGTGCGGAGGTTCGCCTCGTCGCTGCGGAAGGATGCCTGACATCGCTCGTTCGGTGGATTTCCCAGACGAGAGAGGGGCCGGTTTTTGGTGCGAGAGAGGGGCGTCTGAGGGGTGTTTTCTTTTTGTTCAGCAGGGTGTTTTTCCTAATCTAGGGATATTTAGGGTATCTATCTATGTATATACATATATTTTTTTTCAGATTCTTTTTTTGGGGGGGAGCCCTTCTCGGCAAGTCCTCCGTATTTGAGATACACCGATGACATTGGAAAACATCGGGCCGACATAAGCACAAGGATGTTCAGCAGCTGAAAGGGAAGTGAATTCATGCGTTGCAGTCCAGCCTGGGCTTGGATAGGACTTGGAACCTGCACGTGGTCCACGCACACAGTGAATCCACAGCCTTTTGCATGTCTCGCCTCGTCTGGAGCCATGGTAGAGGATGAGAGGGCACCACCATCCTGGCTGACACAAGGAGATACAACTCAAAGAAGTTGTCAGATGCAAAGCCGTCACTCCTTCTTCAACACAAAGCCATCACTGAGGGTTGCTGGCGGGCCCTGAGACACTACCTTAGACACACGCTCAGCAGTGTTACGAAAAGAAACGATGCGGAAGCACAAAAAGGTGGCTACTTCAATTCTGCAAACGGCCTGCGTAGCTGGGCTCACAAAGCAAGAGAAAGCTCACCCAAAAGAACTTGCGGACCAAGCGTCGGGTTTTCCAAGACCCAAGGGACTTCGAACATCCTGGCCATCAGCTGAAATCGAGACAAAAGCAGGGTCCAACCATCGGCCCTAAGGTCAAGCGCTGCTTGTGTTGTAGAAGAAAGTCGCTGAAATGCCCCAAAATCTGAGAATTTCAGTTTCAGGCCGCTGCACCAAACAAAGAAGCGAGTGTTAAACAAAATAGGAAAAACACGAGTGTTAAAACAACACACCCAAACGTCCTCGAAGGTCGAGTCCTCCTTCGAAGCGTCCGGACTCCTCGCGGCTCCGACGGACCGAGCGTCGCTCCCGCGACGGGTCGCTCGGCGGTCCTGGACATCCGAGGGCCTGGTCGAACGGGCAGGTTCGTTCGGGACACGAAACGAAGGGGGTGAGGATGGTGAGGATGGGAAGGCCAAGATCGTCCATCTTCCGGAAGGAAGAGATCACGGAGATCACGCTCATAAAGGAGTAGAATGGGCGCAGAGAGGAGGGAAAGTTTCACCGTCACCGATCTCATGGGTTTGGAGTGACAGTTCAATGCGAGTCGTTGAAGCAAGACAATCAAGTCAGTCACTAAGGGCTTCACAAGAATACTGACTGCCATAGGAGCTCCTGCCACTAATGCGGCCTCACTGAGAGCTTTGGATTTTCTCTTCAAAAGGAAAAGCCCGACTGTCAGCCACAGGAAGAAAGCGGAAACCCAAGACTCGCACCGACTGTGGACTGTACATGGCCCTCACAGCAGGCACAAGTTGTTGAGTGAGTTCACAAAGTCAAAAATCAACACTCGCTGAACATGAAATGAAATCACTATAGAATCACCTGCACCATGCAGCCTGCTTGAGTAACAAGTCGCAAGAAAAGTAGAGTCTTGATTCATAAACCCCCCCTATCAAGAGGTGTCCGGCAAATGCCGGAATGGGGCGGAAGGTGTGGGCGCGCGACCGCCCGCTAGTGAGTGCATTCAAGTGGGGTGGATTTATTAATCAAGAGTGGACTTCTAAAACTGACACCTCAAGTGCTTGAGTCTGCGAAGTCCTTCGACAAGTCATCAATTGGGATCATTGCAGTCCTGCCACCGTTGCGATCGCGTTGCAGCACTGACACCTGTGATGGTGCGAACCTGAGCCCCGAGTCGGTACGTAACGGACACGCTGAACATGTATCACTGCGTCAGGTCCATCTGAAAGTGTATCAAAACGCGGTTCGACCTCGCGGTTCGACCTCCTGGAAGCGGAAACCGACCCAGTCTACCCAGTCTACCGGCGCTCGGAGGTCTGTCTCCCCATTCAAATACACACCCATGCGGGACTCGACAGAAGCGTGGCCGACCTCAACATCGGAGGTGCGGGGCGAAGCCGATGTCAGCGGCACAAGCCTAGGCCAGGCTGCCAACGGGCGTGGGGAAAGTGGGCGGCGAACGACATCCCCAAACTCCGCCCATCTGATGGCCTGCTGGTGTAGGTCTGTGATCTTGGAGATGAATAGGTACGATGCACCTGCCGAGCCACGCGTAGCCACGCGTACGCGTGGCACGATTCGACCGGTCCTCGCGCCCCGTCTCGACCGGTCTCCGGCTCGGTCCTGCACGTGGAGATCCCGCGGAGACGTGCTGGTCGAGAGGCGACCAAAGCTCCCTCGGCTGCTTTCGGCATCGATGCGGCGCTTTCGGCGTCGCTCCGTTTGGGGAGGGCGAACTGGGGTTTGGGAGTGGTTGACGGGTGGGATGGATTCAGAAAGGCTTTCTTGTGCTCAATTGAAGATGAAGAAGTCTGCACCCAGCTTCCGCACGTTCGTTCCTCCGAGCTGCTGAATCGTTGCACTGGCACGGCAGCTGACCCAGGTGGAGAAGCCGCGGATTTGCATTGAGGCACCATAGGTACCTTATACTCACCAACACACTGCGCTCGCACGCTTCGCTCACTCAAGACTGGGGCATGTACACCGTTGAGCCACTGAGGCACCTCATGGAATTCGTCGCTTTTCCCAACACGTCGACAGCGGAGACGAAGGACACCCGCATGACGACTCCGACGACAGCACTCGCATGACGACTCGAGCCTGAAGGTGCGGTGAAGAACACCGTGGCAATGCGTCTGCTGGACGCAACTTCACCTTCGCAACTTCGCATCGTTTTGGTACAAAGGCAGACACTGGGTCTGCACTTGAGGCACTGACAGGGCTCACATGATGAAGACTTGGAGGTGGTGCCGGAAGAGATGGTGGCAGAGGGCAACCACCCCAATCTGAGCATCCAGCATTGTGCTCTGCCAATCCTTTCAACACATCCTGACGTGTCCTTATGTCCCTTTACTTGGAAACAGGCTGGATAAGACATTCGAAGGTTCACGAGAAGCCTGCGAGCCAGCGAATTGAATCGATTTGGCTTGGAGATGGAAATCCTTTGAAACACCAGCTGCCTCTCTTCTGTAGACAGGCACCACCAAGGAGCGTGGCTGCCCAAGGGTCCTTTCACAATGAAAACTTGCGATGTCTCTTCAGAAGATGAACAGTGTCCTCTGTATACCGCCAGGCCATTTCGGTGCAGGCGCGCAGTAAGAGCCTGAAGAAACCTCTCGCGGCAGCGCGGTCAAAAACAAACCAGAACGTTGGTTCAAACAAAGGGCTGAGCTCGCCGCGACGATGGGGCCAGGGCTGAGAGTCCTTGCCTGGGTTGGTTCATGACAATGGGTTTCGACTTTGTTGTTTCCTCCGTTTTTGGGCTTCGAACCCGTTGCACCTGCGCCGGCGTAGCAGCCGCGGGCCCTGGCGCACGGACCGGCGTAGCAGCCGCGGGCGCCAGCGGCTGGAAATTGGTCACCTGCGAAGTGCAAGACATTGAGCAACAAGGAGTGGTCATTGAGCAGCAGCGAAACCAAAATAATCATGGTTACGTGGAGTTCACGCCCTGAAACATGGTCGTTTCAGGATGTCCAACATCCGTTTCAACGGCCATGAAAACGTGACCAGTGATTCTTTCAGGGAGTGTACAGCACACCAAGAAAGATGAAAACTGTTTGATAGACATCTTGGATTCGGGCTGGCTCTCGAGGGTAATCGTCGCTGAAAGGGGCCTTCGGGCCGGATGCCTCCTGCACCACTGCGGCTGGACGCCCACCATTTCTGTGAACTGCGAAAAGATATTTTTAGGTTACAGAAAAAAGAATAGTGAAAAGGGATTTTAAGTGTCCAATAATTGTTCCAATACATTTAGTCTTCTTTTTCCAGTCTCTCAATGAAATCTATTCATTTTGATGAGTCGACAGCTCGGAATCCGACGCTGGGAATCCCCACGGAGCTGCGCCGAATCTCCCTCGGAGCTCTTCCGACATCGATGTTGCTGCAAGAGTTGCGCAACATGGCAACATTCCCCAAAATGAAAACCAAACGGGCTTAGCGGTTTGCTGCAAGTCCGTGCAGTTAGCATGCGTTGAGCATGGAACACTGCAAAATACCCTCAAGCCCTCAAAAAATGAAGTCATGGTCGTGCAAAAATGCAAGCAGGACCCAAACTTTCAGCAGGTCCAGACTGGAAGGAGAATCAGTGTAGAACGTCCCATCGTTCCAACAGATTGACCATCATGTTCCGGTCAAGAAGCTTGTGGCTGCAAGAGTTCGGAGAGCCGATCTGATAAGCGATTCTCAACTCGCTCGCGTGGTCAGAACGAAGCAACACGTACCAAGAAACCCGTGGGGCGGCATAGGCATTGCGCGCCTTTTTCCGATGCTTCACCTCTTTCGTCACTCTGCTCTTGTATGCTCAAAGCTGGCCTCACAAGCCCATCAGCAATGAGCTAATGTCCCACACATGGGAGTGCTGAAACACAAAATGGTCACCATCATTCAGGTGACGACATAGGAATCACAGAACACTCTTTCTGCTGCCAATTGCGCACTCATTTCCAAGAAGTTGGCACTCATTCCGCCAGGGGTACCGTAGGAACCACAAAAGTGAATTGCTCGAGCGGCAAGTGAAAATGCACCCGCCCCAAGGAGTGCGCCAAAGCTCGTGGAACACAGGGCACCTCCGCTGCCCTGACCAAGAACCAGCGCGGGTCGAGGTCCACCAGCCCCTTCACCAGGGGACCAAGTCCCATGCGCAAGAGCCCCTCGGCCATCGTCCACGCCACAGATGTGCCATAGCTGTGTCCGCAAAGCACCAGCCCTCCTGCATCGCCGTCGATGTGTTCCAGCAAATGGTGGCCTTTTCCAGCAAGTGGAAAGAAAGAACATGACACCAGTTGTTCGACCCCAAACAGCAGCTGCAGCTTGATGTTTCTTTTTGCTAGCGAACCTTGAAAGTGTTTCGCCGCCAGCTTCGAGCCATGCGAAACAATTGAGACAAAAGGAAGACAAAGCAGAATCATCTCAGCCCAAGCATCCAAGAAGAGCCATGGGAGACAAAGCGCGGATACAAAAGGAGACTTAAGGCCTGGCCCATCATCTTGGCCCAGGATCGTTTCTATGCAAGGAAAATCAGCACCCCTCACACCGCCGTCGAGGGAGACGGTGGGATTCCTTCTTATACTTATCAGCTTCTCAACCAGCAAAAAGATTTGCGCTGCCTGCTTCATCACCCCGTCTCGCACCGCTTTGCACAGCTTGGTAGGCACCCCTTGACACACCATAACCGCTCCAGCGGACACGGTGTGTACGAATTCTCTCCCCACAATCCCACACACGTACAGTAGGCGTCATACATGTACAGCAGATTCTTGATTCATCAACGCACCCTATTCTGAATTGAAGCGCCTCTTTATATGGAGGGGTTAATCAGTTAATCATGAAGAGCCTTTTCTTTACATTTGACATGTGGAAAATTGAGAGGAGAGATGCGTTTTCCACGCACCAAAAGCGTGTCTTCGACCAGGCAACCTTCATGACACACCGGAGAAACGAAGAGAAACGAGGCGTCCGAGACACGATGCGGAACAAACCGTCCAGCCTCCCACGCACTCTGGAGCCTGTCCAGCCCCTCCCCCTTGACCTTCCTGGCCTGAGTCCCTCCCTCCGTGTCTGCACAAAGCAATGAGCCGGAGGAGGAATGCCACGCTGGAGAGTCACAAGAGAGGAAAAAGAACCAACTAGAGACCGCCGATGCGGAAGGAGGCCGAAGAAGGAGGCCGAACTTCGAGCAGAGATCCCAAGAGGTGCACCGATCCGAGCTGAGCAGAGGAAGTAGCCTTAAGGCTTCTTACGACTACGTCCGCTTCTTGCCACGTTGGTAGCGATGGCCTCCCAACCTACTTGCAATGGCCTCCACCTAATAGCCTCCTCTTCCCCTCTGTTTGTGATTGAGTCACAGGCTTCATCGCCTGAATGGCATATTGCGCTCATGTACGGACGCCCCCAGGGCACAGGCAAGGAGCAGGCGATCGTCGCAAGACAATCCCCAGCAGCACTAGCGCTTCCGGAAAATCAACAAACCTAGTGACCTCACCAAACATGTGAGATGCATCCAGAGATTGAACAAAAGGACCGGCAATCAAGATCATTCATCACGTCAAATACCCATCGATAACTAAGTAACTAGCAACGATTTAGACTGTCAGCGAGTGGCTCATCAGGAAACAGGCTGACCACGCAAGGTCTCCTCCACATACTCGAGCGGTTGTGCCAATTGCGCAGCAAGCAACTGCGCCAAATTCACAAATTTGGCCTCAGCTCAACTCAGCAAGCCTACTTTGCTACGGTTTTCTTTGGGAGTTCGCAAAAACACGTCTAAAAGAAAGTAGAACACTTTGTGTAAAGGCTTTCAGGTAATTTGCAGTACTCCGCTTTCTGGCCATCCCTGGGAAGCCAATCAGTTTGCAGAGTCTGCAAGGTTTCCGGCTTTCGCACAGTGAGGGCTTCGACATAAAGCAGCGAGGGCTTCGATGCGCAGGTCCAACGTGGTCAAAAAGTGGATTAGCTCGATCCTCTGCTTCAAGCCCAACATGATGCAAAATGGATACATATTGTATACATGAGATAATATATGATATATATATATATATTATATATACATATATGGTACCCCCCTATTATGTCTTTAGTTGTATCCATGTTTATATATGTACAACATAAAAGAATGCAGAACGGATCAGAAACAAAAAACTTCTTAACAAATCTGAACAAGGAGCAGGAGCCATTAGGCACGAGCATTTCTCGTGGGCCAGTTGAGTTAATGAATGTTGGCCTTGAAACACACTAAAAAAGCTTGGCACGAAGTTTTCGCAAGGTCAAACTTGGCAAACTCAAGCTTCAACATGTACGACGGACAGCTGGAAGGTCCAACTGCACGCCCAGTCCAAATGCGACCGTTGCGCCGTGAGGCCTAAGAATAGCAAGAATGAACTTCCGTTTCTGAATTCCAACTGCTGAACATCGAGCCTCGGTGCGGGGAAATGCTGAACGCTTGATCAGGCATGTCTGAAGGCTCTTCCTTCGGGTTTGCCTATTGAGCGCATGGCCGTGAGTTAGTGGGGTCAAAGCATGAAACGACTGGTAAAGTTCCGAGATCACATAGAGCAAACAGCCCATCAGCCGAGCATTTGTCGGATGAGCGTTCAGTGCCAAAGATCAACTGCCAGTCGGTTCCTTGGAGTGGGCATTCACTGCAAATTACGCGAAGTATGTTGACCAATACGAGCTTGATGTGTGCAGGGGCTGCCTGAATTTGAGCTCATCTCATCTCATCTTCTTCTGATGCCCAGAATCAAATGCTCTCGACTATGGCAGTGCATGTGGCTTATGACTTCAGGGCCCAAGTGACTCAATCAATAGAAGGATAGACGAACAAAGACGATGCTTTTTTGCCATGAGTGTCAGTTGTTCAGGGCCCCATCGCTGGTGACAGCAAGGTCAAAGGTTTCCAGCGAAAAAGTGTCCAATTCTGTGGTCTTGGCTGGTCAAGATCCCAACAAGTCATGCCACTTGGGGGACTTTCCGGGCCGGTCCAAGTGCCTGGCGCAACTCGTGCGAAAAAAGTGGAGAAGTTCCCCGAGCATCCGGGCGCCGTTGTTCGGTGTCCAGTGAAGCCCACTGGTGCCGCATCCGGGCGCTGTGTCCCAGCTTGCCACTCTCCTTTCCCTCCAAAATCTGATGCGGAGGACCTGCCAGTCCGGCAAGCTGCATTTCTCCAGGCAAGGAAGTACCTCCTCCAAGGCGTTCAAGCGTTTGACATGTACTTGATGGCCTACCTGCTTCAAGCGTTTGACATCACTGCCCATCGAAACGAGTTCAGAAAAAAGCAAGCTGGCGACTTCAGCGCGATGCTGCAGTGAGCAACAGCAGGCACTGCAAACGAGGGGCTTCGTGACCAAGCTCTTCCAGCTGGCGTCATGTCGTTCGTGCAGCACAGCAGCGTCCAGCACAGCAGCGCGACATCACGTACAAACAAAAACGTTGGCGTTGATCATGATCATCAGTGGCCGTAGCACGCCGGCGCCCGGGCCCCTGTCGCACCCCGCAGCGCATTCAGGAACCCACCATGCGCCGCAGCGCTTTTCAGAAGACCAACTCCTCCACATGCCACCGTGAGCCGCCTCCCCGGTCCGTCAGCAGCACGTTAGCAGCCACCCACCAGTCCCCCGATCCGTCCGTGAGGTGAGGGACGCTTCGTTCCTCGGTCTGAGGGTGACGCTTAAGAGCCCCGATGCCCGCGATGCCCGCGATGCCCTTTGCTCCTAGTAGCTTCTTGTTAGTAGCGATGCCCTTAGTTCCTAGTAGCGTCCGATCGCTCCTAGTAGTGCCAAACGGAGCTAGGTCTGGCATGGCTGGGACTTGAATTGAATCTATTGCATTGCCATTGCTCGATCGGACTCGAACTTTGGTATGCTGAACTCAAGGTCAACATAGGTCGAGTCTCGAGCGGGCATGGCTCAAAAACCGATCAAGAATTTGTTCTAATGGACTCTTCTTTCACATAGTTCTTCCGCAACACTCTCGCCACTTGCATTTGGGCTTTCGCACGCTGCAGTCTGTGCAAAACAACCTTTGCAAGCGTTCGTGGAGAGGACTGTTCTACATGAATCATGGGATGTCTTACTTACATGCACGTCATTCCAAATATGACTGTCTGCTCGTATCAAAAAAGCAGCTTCTGCAAGCTTTCGCACATGAAAAGTTCTGTCATGAATCTTTCACGACCATGTGGCTACCTTGTCACGAAGGCACCTTACATTAAGGTCTCTTTAAACTATTATTTAGGAACTTCACGTTAGAGGTTTTGGTCGCTTCTCTTTCGTCGATTTTGGCCGAAAGCTAAGCCAAAGTCGTGTGTCTGAAAGCGCTCTGTGAGCTTTTGCGCTGGCAAGAACTTGCAAAGCACCGGACATGGCTTGGATGGTGGATTTAACTGAATTGCAGCCTCGACTTATTCTTTCAAACCAAGCCGCGCACGCCTGATGAGGACACTTAAGGTGGAAGTTCGCTCAGCAATCGAAAGGAATGCGCGCTGGTAGCACGAACATTCACTGCACAAGCAAGCCCCCTCCGCCGGGCTGGCGTGCAGACCTTACGGCAATTAAACTGCAGGCACCTGATGTTTCTTATCATAGAGTGCTTCTCAGGCTTCACTCCAAGTATTGCCAAGCACTGCGTCTGTGATTGATTCAGAATGAAGCCAGATATTGCAGAATGGAAGCACAAGACTGGTTGAGAGTTGCCACTCGGAAATCGCTTCACCCGGATGTCCCTACCTCAACCGACATTGGTGTGGACGACATTGCGAAACAAGCGCATGTCCAGACGCCCACCTTTCGAACCAAGGATCCGTCTGCTTTCAGCGACGTCGGTAAAGGCGCTTGGAGCCCGGCGAACTGCGCCAAAAACGCGCTCTCGGGCGCGAAGCCGCTTGGAGCTCATGCCATCGCTCACTCACAACCAGTGCCAAGTGGTGCCTATAACTGACTGTTCAAATGTTGACTGGTGACTAGTGGCGACTTGGACTTCGGACCGTGTCTGACCTGAAATGCCGCTATATATTTTGAAAGCACCTTCTGAAATGGAGGAAGCCCTCCATTGAAGGGCTGCTAGGGGAGTTGGACTCTGACATGATAGGTCAAGGGAATCGTGCGTTGAGACGCACGAGCTTAACGGAATCGTTGAAGGCACGCCGCGTGGCCTCATCCTGAGTTGAGAGTCTGAAGTGATGAGGAGCCCTGTGAGGCAAATCATGAACTCACCTTGTGACACCGCTAAAAAACCACTCCAAGCAAAGTTGGAATGGACGCCACGGAGCTTGCGGCCACTCGTCCCCTTAAAAATGCCTGTGGCACCGGCAGGGCAATATCTCCACTCTCCACGTGTTGCCGAAAGCGACAGGTGGGGCCGGGCTCCAGCCGCACTAGTCGAGCCGCAGCGTGGATCCCTTCAACGTGAGGGACGAGTTCATCGAGTCAACCCATTCTTTTGAAGTCTCGCGACCCAAACAGAGCTGGACACAAACAGAAGGTTGACGTGAGCCCTGCCGATTTTTCCAAGGTCAAGTGCCGAAACTGCTGCTGGAAGGCCAACACTGGAGAGTTTGTAGGGCAGTTAGTTGTGGAAGAGTTGGCTTCGTGAGGCAAGTGGCTTTGCGAAATGGTTTTTGCTGCCATTCGAACCTAAATTTCCCGTCGCGAAGCGACGTCGCCCGGCTTGTCATTGTGAAGCCCACGCCAGAGGCTTCGCGAGCCTTCGCAACAAATAATGTATCACATGAATGTGTTCGCGGACATTCAGCCAGTTCCAGTCTTGTCTAGCATATATCATTCAAAAAGGGAACGCTGCTCACATCTGCCAAGGGGGCAGCGTTCCAAGGACTTGCACCACATCTTGACCAATGGTGTTTGGTTGTTGACACTATCAGCTTGATAAACCATTGCCCCCTGATTCATTAATGAACCTCTTGTTGCTTTAGTCGAACGGTTCGGCAACGCAGTCGAACGGAGGCCATGGACGCCATGGATACCATGGGCACAAAGGGTCTTTCTTAGTGCAAGGCCCCTGCGTGGCGTCCAGAATCTCTTTGCGTTAGTGCAGAGCGTTCGGTGCGGCTTGCAACGCACGAGCGTGTTCAGCTTCCAGCCGTTTCATTAACCGACACATCTGAAAAGGTTCAAACGGTGACGAAACAATTTGTGCACGACCTTGGGCACTTTGTGTCACACTGGCTCTTTGCTACTGCTACGTGTTTGACCGCTGTGACCTGCTGTGGCCTTCCGGGGGGCAATCAAGAGAAGAGCGTGATGCAGCTCATCTGTAGGGGAATGAGTGGGGGAGCAAGACCAACACCCAGGGTGGACAGGGTGTTCAAACTTCTTATATGCTCCTTCCTGCTTCGCAGCGCTGCACTTTGCAATGCGCTTCCCACCGCAGAAGTGCACAATGCTCCATGTGTTCAGCTTAACGCATCAAGTCATTGAGACGGAGCAAGACTTGCCACACCAAAAGGTAAAACTGTCTCTCTTTCGTCTCACCCGACAGGCAGGACTTCGCCCCTTCTGCTGCACTCTAGACTCTAGACTCAATCTGGCCAAAGCACCGGAAGTATGTCTGCTTCATCTCCAGCATCAATAAACCAAACATACTTGGATGCAAATGCAGCATGTCTGTATCTCTGCTTCATTTTCCACCTTCAGACTCGGGGGCTCATCGAACCGGAACGGTCCACTAAGTGGAGCATTGCTGGAGCCTGCAGCTGTCGACCAGTTACGCACAACGCACAACGGGTGGGGGCCAGATCCCCTCTGCAGCCGCATGCGCCATCTCCAGGCGGACTCGAATGAGCACCAAGAGCTGCGCCACGCTTCGCTGGCTTCGCTCGCGCCGAGCACCGGAGTGCCGGGGTCCCTGTGACCCCGGTCGACCGTGTCTCACCGGAACAGCGCCGTTGACCTTCGAAGGTCCGGTCGTTGGTCCAACTCCAGCCGTCCAGCCGGTCTGCGCATTTTTCGTGGTACAACAATAACTGGTCATGGTACAGTAACCCATGGTTATTGTGGGGCCACAAACCTCAGCTGAAAAAATGCCACGAGGTGAGATACGTAGGGTGGTAGGAGTTGCAAGTGCTCACCACGAGCAAAGGACAGTGTCTACACTTCCGCTCACATCACGGGTGCTGACATCAGGGCCTAGCGATGGACTCACTGAAGTTTCACCACAACCCCGGCAATCAGGTGTGTAAAAGGTGTGTACATCTTTTCGAGGCTCCAGGGCTTCCAGCCATGGAACTTACGATGAACTACAGCGCCTGACCACGAAAACACTTGACATCGGCCACTCGGCCACTCGATATAGCGACATGAAATGCTGAGCACGAGGTCAACATGAGGCGACGCTTGAGACTACTGGGGCGAGAAGCCCAAGCAAATGAAGGAACCTTCGAACCTTTCAAGTGTGCTGTTGGGAGAGGAAACGTCTTCTTCCTTAGCAGCTGGTTCAGAGGCTGGGTCAATGGCTGGTTTCGTGGACCGACTGGAAGTGTACACACCGTGACAGCAACTGGAACGAGGTTCCATACCCGAACCTGTCACCTTCGTCGAAAGGGCAAAGTGACGTCGTACCAAAATTGCTTGTGCTGCAAGGCTCAAAGAGGCCTTGATGGCACGTAGACTTCGAAAGGGGGTGTGGAAAGTAGCTTGCTGGAATAGCGAAGCCTGAACCGGTTCGAACTTCCTTGGAGGCCTGAGAAGCCAATGTGTTTGTAGAGTTGAAGAGGTGTGCTCTTGTGCTGGCAAAAACTTGCAAAGCACCAGACATGGCTTGGATGGTGGATTTAACTGAATTGCAGCCTCGACTTATTCTTTCAAACCAAGCCGCGCACGCCTGATGAGGACACTTAAGGTGGAAGTTCACTCAGCAATCGAAAGGAATGCGCGCTGGTAGCACGAACATGCACTGCGCAAGCAAGCCCCTTCCGCCGGGCTGGCGTTTGTAGGCTTGATGAATTACAAAGCTGACCCCCCTTGAGCATGTTGGGTTCGAACCCCCTTCCGTTCATAGTTCCTGCTTGAACAACTGTGAGCAAGCTTTGAAGGAAGTTCAAACTCTGGAAAAAGACAAAAGACAAACGCGCGAAGGAAAAGCGAGCAAAAGAGGGGCGCTGGATTGCCCTGAGGGCGCCTTTGGAAAATGGCACTACTTTGCCCGCGGGCACACCGTCCACGAAAAGCAGCCTAAAGTTGTATTCAAGGACAAACCTAAGTGTAGCCCTCGAATGCAAAAGGCAATGCTGGAAGTTAAACAAAGGCAGTTGTGGGAGTTGTGGGTTGCCAGTTGGTGCATGGTTGATCCACCATGGCGACAGCAAACGCCATCAATCTGTGGATGGCGACCTTGTCATGAATGTTAGAGCAGACGAATGACGCGGAGGACGAATGTCCTTCGCCACTCTTCCAGAAACATGCGGCAGAAACTGTCGCTTCGGCCTCCACTATTTCGAATGAGCGGCAGTCAACGAAAGGCTGTCGACGAAAGGCGGCTGCCGACCAAAGGCGACTTGATCTGAAAAGTCTGGGCGCAGCTTGGCTGTCAAGTTGTTTGGTGAGGATCTAGGCTGCAAAATCTGTACATAGTCACACATTAGACGGACATGGTTCCTAATCCAGTCCTAACATATCTTCAAAGTCTATGAACTTCCAGGGTCATCATGTTCTGAGCTTGAAATCTGCTCCAAAGCCATGCATGCTGGTGATTGAAGGTAATGTGCGGCTGCACGAACTGATAGAGGCCTGGCACGTTAGAGTTTTTGGATTAGCAATCAATACGGAAGCCTTTCAGCCGTGAGATTTGTCGAAGGGGCAGAAGCTCTAAGGCGACAGCTGAGCCTTTCAAAAAGTCTACATCTGCCTCGGCGTGCAAGGAGATCAGCCGCAACTCAACCCTGCAATGAACTCAGCACCTTTCTACAATGACAACATGCCATGCGCTTGCATGTTTTGGCTGAAAGCTGGCTTACAATCCAATCCAGTGAAAATCGACCAAATTCTCGGACTTGCAGCTTCTGGTCGCAAGGAAAGAAAAAGAATAGCCTCCTCGATTGCAACCTGAAGACACCTTCATCCCTTCACGTTCCTTCACGTTCGGTCCTGGGTGCCCGAAGGGCGCACCGAATCGATCGACCAACTCGCGGATCGCGCGATCCGCTCGCGCCGGCGCGTGAGTCACCCACTGTCCTGCCGTCGCTTCGACGAAGTGAAAAGGAACCGCTCCAGGTTTTCAGGCAGAGTGAAATCACCCGAAGTCACAACGGCTGATCTACGGTCGTCACAGTGGTGGCAGTGAATCACTTACGGCAGCTTGTTGGCACAATCGAATTGCTTTGCAGCTTCCCGCGCAGCATTTGGCTAAGCAACTGTTGGACGCAGCTTGGCTAAGCTGGTCTTTCACTTAGGCGCTCATTTTTTCAAACTGTCCAATCCGCTTCAACTCTTTTGATGGCGGACCTCGAAAGGTGCGGTTTATGCGTTAGACTTAGAACCTACAGCTCTACAAACTCAGAATACGAGTCGAAATGACCTGGAAGCTCGGTGCAAGACTAAGCGCGATGTCTATCCATAGCGACAGTCCCAATGCAACTGCTTTGCTTCACAACCACCTTTACAATCGTAGCTGTTTGATGCAAGGGACCCGACTTGCCTTTCCCTCCGGTTGTGTAGTGGTCAACTCTTGCAAAGCATCTACTACTCTGAATCCGTAGCTAGGGAACAATTCTCAAATGAATGTTGCCCAAACCTTTGACTTTGACTTTAGGTTCTTTCCATGAAGCACTTTAAACACACACTTTTGATAGGAGTCCTTGGACTTGATGAGAGCGTTGCGGTGAGTTGAGCGAGTTGAGCTTGTTCAGCAGATTCGAAGCTTGTAGCAACCCCGAACAAAAGCAAGCAAAAAGACCAGCATGTTGCACACATGGCACGCATGGCACCACACGCAGCACCACGCGTGGCACCACGCGTGGCAAAGTTGCCTGAAGTTAGGCTCTTCATCTCCAAGCAGAAACCACCGCCATGCGGTTCCTTGTTCGGTTCCTACCCCGGTCGGCTCGCGCCCCATACTTCTGCCCTACCCGCCATCGCCCCGGCTCTAAGGGGTTTTCCTCCGTCAGAAGGGTCAAGGCGCAGTTCACGGGAACCTCAGCCACTCGCAGGCGACGGAGGCACGGGACACTTGGCTGAACAACCAGGGTGTTTCGGTCAGACATCCGCTGAGTGCTGTCGCGAGTAAAAAGGAGCTGGTGACATGGCGCAGCGACACACAGGTGCGCCGTTTTGGACTGGAGCGTCGAAGCGAAAATTGGTGCCTTTGGGTGCCTGGTGGTTCTTCCAGCGTGATGTTTGCCTTGCTAGGAAGAGGATTAGTAATAGAACACTATGTTGGGCATGAAAACGGACCAACCAGTGAAATCTTGGCCCCCAGCTTTACTTTCTTTGCGGCGTGGTGGAAGCACCTACAATGCTTCAAGGGAATACCTGGAGATCCCAAATGCGCATTTTCTGCTGGAGCTCGCGTGTTGCCCGATGTTGCCGCCGTTCACCCCAAATGATTGAGCTCAAGAGCAAATGTGGACGGTGATGGGTAGAAACCCATTGGTGTCAAGCACTTCGCAACTCGGGGCATCGCTGGAGACAGCGCTGACAAGGTTTTCTAGAAGGGCATCTGCTAGAAGGGCATTCCTAACATATCCCCCTCGCCCTCTTTTGCCTCCCTTTTGTGCACAAAGAAGGTGGCAACGGAGAACGAAGAAACCAATCAAAGTCGCAACATGCTACCAGGAATCTTAAGACCTCAAACAATCATCATGAAGACCAAGCGCCGTGAAGACCAGGCGCCTCACAAATCGTTGATGCATCGACTCTCGCGAGCAACCGTGGAAAGAGATGGCAGCCTGCACCGGTGCTGCCTGCCACAGGCTGCCACCGGGCTTTGCAGGTACCCAGCCCAGTGCCTTCAAGCCCCGTGCTCGCTTCGTCGCCGGTGCTTCGTCCGCCATGCTTCAGGTGTGACCGCTTCACGCGGTGAAGTGCTTCGGCCGGCAGGGTTTGGGGATCGGGGCTTCTCCAAATATCTGAGCGCCAAAATCAAACACGGACATTGAGGAAGCTGCGCAGCTACATGCTTACAGTCACAATTGAATGACCATCATGAGCTACCAGCAGGTTCAGCATTCACATGCGCTCATCTTCTTTCGGTTCCTGCCGAATCCGTTTGTCACAGAACAGCTGGGCCTTCACTGGCACCCTACTCCTTCAACTACAAAAGGTTGGGACGTCAGTGTCATATTCTATGTCTATGGCTTGCAACTTGCCAGAACTGGAGAGGAAAAGATTGAAAAACGATCTGTAAATAGCACAACCAATGAAAGGACAAAGAAGGACAGGCGTTGCACCTCACAAACAAGGTGCGCATGGTTCGTGTCATGAAGCACTAAGCATGGGATATGGATGCGCCTTCCTTGGACACGTCTCCTTGTGACAAAATGCCCGCAGACACTTGCAACTTGAAAGTGCGCACGAGCTTCGCGTCTTGGCCAAAATCAACATGTGCAGCACACACTCAACCAGCAGCAGGACAAAGGAACGCAACATCTTGCGACTTGTCTTTGAAGGTATGTGGTGGAAAGCTGGGATTGTAATTCATGTTCAGCGTACTCACACGGTTTCTGGCAAGCCTTGGTCAACACCGAGCGAAACGATTTCGGTCAAGCCGAGACCATTTTGATCTCACATTCAGCCAGGTTTTTGGTGTTGCGCGCTGACCTGAGCAGCTCCACTGCTTGGAGCCAGCACCTGCAATTGACAGAAGAACAACCAATTGTTCCCTGGGCAAATTTCTTTCTTTTTTTGGCTTCTCCCTGTCAAGAAGTCGAAACCAAAATTGTCAATTATTCTAAATCCATTACATCAGCGCTTCTTGCAAAGTGTGTCCTAATTCACAGGTGAAACCTTGGTCAGGTCAGCATGGTTTAGGCATGTTTAGACACAAAGAATGTCTTAGGACATCTTGGTCGGCAAATGGAGCTCAACGACATTTCTTCTGGCACTCAACCATGTCCTTGGCGCTGGTAGGCCAATGGCTTGTATCTACGTCAGCGATGCAAGGTAGCGGACTTGAAGACTGCCCACAATTGCGACAATTACCCAACTCATGACAGTTCTTCTGGAGCTACCTGCGAAATTTCAAAAACGCTACTGTGCATCTCTGATACCATGTTTAACAGTATTGACGACTTTTCACTGCCCCACAAACAATGAAGCATGAGTCTTCTCTTGCTGAACACTGAGCTTAAAGTTTAAAGCTTATCCGGTATCCTTTTACAAAATCTATGCAGCCGCTTGCACTTGCAATTGCTCACGAGCTTAAAATCTTGGCCCTGAACCATCTGCAGCAGGGACTCAATCAACAGCAGGACAAACGCGCGCAGCATCTTGCGATTTGTCTTCCCAACGATGCACGTCGTTAAGGCAAAATGTGGAATGGTTGTAATTCATGTTCAACGTACTCACATGGTTCCTGGCAAGCCTTGGTTAACACGAAGCGCAACGATTTCGGTCAATTCGAGACCATTTTGATCTCACGTTCAGCCAGATCCGTGGGGTTTGCGCGCTGACCTTGGCAACTCCACTGCTTGCAGCCAACAGTTGCAATTGACGCAAGAACAACCAATTGTTGCCTGGGCACTTTTGGTCTGTCGAGCAGCCAAAACCAAATGTGTCAACTATACTAAATGTACATTACATCAGTGCTTCTTGCAAAGTGTACCCTGATTCGCAGGAGGAACCTTGGTCAGGTCAGCACGGTTTACAGTAGGCACAAAGAAGGTCTTAGGACGTCTTGGTTGGCAAATGGAGCTCAACGACATTTCTTCTGGCACTCAACCATGTCCTTCAATTTGGCGCTGGTAGGCCAATGGCTTGTATCCATGTCAGTGGCGCAAGGTAGCGGACTTGCAAACTGGCTGCTAGAGTATTGACGACTTGGCACTGGCCCACAAACAATGAAGCAGGAGTTCTTGGCTTGGCTTGGCCCAAGCCATCATTGCATTCCTTGTTTCTTTACACACGTACTCTGCTTCACTGGCAAGAGACTTGGATGAACTTGCTCGCACAAGCACAAATGTCTCGGGCAACCTTGATGTACAAACTAACTTCAACCTGATTTCTTTTGATGCTCAGGCAAGAACTTCGGTGCATCCATATCTTCCAAGATCATCTTTGCGAACACACATTGCTGCCAGACGGTCAAAACAAGCAGTAAGTTTAACCCGATTTCTTTTGATGCTCACGCAAGAGCTTCGGAGTGTCCATAAGTTCCAACATCATCTATATGAGCACACGTTACTTTCAATGACTTGAAAGACCTTGTAAAATGATGATTGAAAAGCAGAAACACCAATCAATGTCTTCTGCGCAAATACCCCAACGTGGCTCAGGACCACCCTCCATTCGTTCGGCAGGGCGGCCACCTCTGCACACCCCAACACAACGGGTGCTGGAGTCCCCTCCCCAGCCCGGCTGACGCAGGTCTTGGCGCGAGGACCGTGCGCACGCACAGCCGCGTCAAGGCGCAGGGTGATGTGTGTCACATCATCAATCTCAGTCCCCAGATGCGGATGGAAGTTCATGTAGAGGACACCCCCCCCGGACACGTGGTCGAACACCTTGCTCCAATGAAACGATGAAACTGCAACCAAGAACCAAACACCCGCCTTCTTCCGGCCTTTCTCACGATGGTCACGGAGCTGTCCAGATGGTCACGGCTGCCCTTCCACCTGAGTCCGGCTGCGCCAGCCTTGCTGCGTGCAAGCTGCTTCAAGCAGGGAGGTGTCTCCGAAAGCGGTCCCAGCGACGCTCAACGCCCAACGCCTCTCCGCACACGCCCACGGGACGACGGCCGCGGCGTCTCCGGTCGTCATGAGAGGACCACCGAACCGGAGAGGTGCTTCGACCTGCAGCACGACTGTGCAGCGCCGGAGAGGCTGCGCAGGCTGCGCCGCTGCGCAGGTGTTTTGCGCCATGCAGGTGCTCGAAAAAGGGAGAGAGAGGAGGAGAGAGCGCGCGAACTGCGATGACTTGGTGCGTGCATCTTGATGAGATGCAAGTTTATCCCCACACGCGTGGCGTATGATCCACATGTCGTGTGGCGTATGAAGACTTTTAGATTCCAAAGGCAGTTCCGCGGACCTCGCCAAGTGCGAGCCCTCGCTGTCTCCATCTCCTGGTCAGCTTTTGTCTCCGTCTCCTGGTCTGCGCCTTCAAAAAGCTTAGAAGAAATGAAACCCAAACCCATGACGTTTGCCTGTCTTGCAAAGGTTGTGCCTCGTTCCACGAATCTCCACAGGAGCATTCTGCCATTTCATCCCAGCTGAAGCCTTTTGTGGTTGGTGTCCATCGCTACTAGGTTGGAGGCCATCGCTCTTCGAAACAGAGAAAAACATGATCTTGTCATATTTCGTCTGTTCGTTCACATTCGTCAGGAGGCCGCCAGCGGCCTCATGACATCCTTCGCGATCTCCGACATGATGGCCGGAGGGGCCAATGGGCCAATGGCCGTTCCCTCTGGCTTCAAGCAGGACAGGGTTGCTACGTCAGCTCCAGGTTGATGTTCTCTTCGCTGAAGAGGCGCCGAGATAGAATGAGCTGCTGAAGGATCACAGCTTGCGAGGTCTTCCGAACCATGTCTTCATGCATGGCTGGGAGTTCCAAGCGCCTTAAAGGCAAACCCCACACAATTCTGCACTGACAGGTAGTCTTGACGTCTTTAGGTTTGCAGAACTGTTGTGTCCTGTTGCTTGAATGTTTGTCATGCCTTATCGTTTTTGCGTTTAACGACCGGGTGCTTTAGACCCTTCCGCCCATACAGCTTCGGCGACAGGTCTGTGAGCTTCGGTTGGTGTCTTGCCGAATCCGCTTGATATCCACATGCCACAGGCGAAAGAAAGAAACGTTCAAGGCCCAAAGAAAAGTCAACAGAAAAGGTTCACAAGAGTCTCACTGCTGCTGCTGGTACCAGCAGTCCCCACGGAAAAGAACTACTTCACAAAATTTGCCGGAAGGAAGGAACCAAAAAAGTAGAACCCTTTCTGCCTCGACTAGAAATACACGAAGAATCAACTGTGTTCAACAGAGTCCAAACCACAGTCAGAAACTACAGTCATAAACTCCGAATTGGAGTTTGGCAGTGAGAGCCAATCTAAAGTACACCGTTGCCACAAACTACAGTAAGCTCGAAACATTCATTAGCAAACATGTTTGGAGACATGAAGCGTTCTTATCACAGGAAAACGTACAACATCCAAGCCTCATGAAATTCGATTGCGTTCGATTGGCATATCTAACAGACTGGGGCCCAACAAACCGTCTTTAGCATACACAACATACAAACCTTACAATATCCACCCCTGATGACAGGCACTTGTCGCAGGTGCAGTTGTGTTGGAATCGCTCATGCTTGATCGTACATGAACACAACAGGTTTGCACTTGAAGTGGCTTTTGCAATCTCCAAAAAAGCGCCCAATTCCATGCTTTGACATGGTAGCGGAGCCCGAGGATTGACTGCAGGTACGCTGCAGTCATGAGGGCTGTAGCGCTTTTGGCTGGTGCCATTATGGCCGAGATGGAAGAGATGAGGAGATTCCAGGTTGCTCCATTCCCGGTCATGGAGAGACTACAACCTTGTGGAGCCCAATTCCATGAAGGTCGGAGGACAACAGCTTAGAGAGCACAACATCCTCGACACCATAGAAGAGCAGATCACGTGGAGTACCGCGGCGTCCACGCCGCAGATCCTCATCATCGACAGCTTCCACAAGCACTCCGACGAGAAGCACTTGGAGAAGCAGGTCTTGGGCGCAGAGTGAGGCAAAAATGAACGAAACGCAAAGGATGAAACAGAGTGCAAGTTGGACTTGCATGGAAGCGCCACTTTGGAGCTTTGGAGCTCGAAGGAAAGAGAGCGAGCGAGCGAGCGAGCGAGCGAGAGAGAGAGAGAGAGAGAGCCCGGGGGAGAGAAAAAAGGAGTCCTGCAGAACTTGGCGACAGGAGCCAAGACGAATTGACGAATGAAGCAGAGGTGACAGTAGGGTTTGAGCCTCAACTGGAAGAAGCAGTGGTGCTCAGCTTTGGGAGGTCTCAAAGTGGACAAGGTGGTGCATCCAACTCACCAGAGAAAGAGAGAAAAACGAAAGTCATCAGCCAGAATGACACGGAGCAGGACACGGAAAGAAAGCCGTCGCGCATGGAAAGAAGGGTCGTAGCGCAAAATGGACTGCCTCCAGAACTTCGACGTCGAGACTATGCGCTTGGCAAACGAGAGCGAATGACGGACTATGCAGGACCACTACCTCATCTGAAGTGGAGCACCCCTGGTCGCGAGCTCTACAAGACCTATGCGCTTTGGATGGAACCTCATGGACCTCTGTGTCTTCAAGACTATGTGCATGGGCCTCGCCATCTAGGACAAGTGGCGAGAAGAACGACAGAAGATATGGCTTAGAAGAGGACGCTTGATGATATGGCTGGAAGGCGCGTCTGTTTTGAGAGCAGTTTGGTTGAAGATATTTTGGTGAAAGGGTAGAGAGATGAGGAGAGAGAGAGAGAGAGAAAGAAGAAAGAGCCACAACTGAGTTGAATGGTGAAGAAAAGGACGCAGATCTGAAGACGCTTCCCACCATGCTGACTTCAGCTGTCATGGGTCTTCGCAGCAATTGCTGCATCTCACATCACACAAACAACGCAGCACAGGCAGCGACAGAAGTGACTAGGGCTTTTGCAAGCGCCTCAAGCTCGACAGAACAAGGGTTGGAGTCAGCAACCAAAATCCTGAAGAATCCTGACACGTTTTCTGGAGAGGAACCGCTTTTGTTTCCAAGCTGGAAGTTGCAATTTGAAACATGGCCGAGCTTTGGAGATTCGGAGATTCGAACAGTTCACAGGACTTTCTGCAAAGACAGAGCAGAACAGCTTGGAATGTGACCGTAGGTCATACCCCAGCAAACAGCCATAGCAACCAAGTTTTTTCCAGTGCTTAGTTCATATCCTCGAGGAAGGTGCTTGCAGTTGGTCAGAGCACCTTCCCAAGGACGGCTTCAGGTGTTGGTTTCAGATGTGCAAAGAGTTCTTGCCAGCCACAAGATAGAGATCTTTGGCCTCAGCCCAAACTCTTGGCCAGTATCCCAACTTCAATCCCAAGGTTTCCATGTTTGGAGAACATCCTTCAGTTCGAACAGCTGGCTTAAAGCAGAAAAGGATGCTTCTCAAGCCGAGAAACTGATCCAAAAAGCTGAGCTTCCAGCAGCACCTGCGAGGATCACCTCAGCGACGCTGAAAAAGAACACCGCCGATCTTTTCTCGAAGCTTCGGTGGCCCAGAGAGCGAGAAACCGGGCAGAGAGATCCTCAAGCAACTGGAGCGAGAAACCGGACGAGGAAGCGAAGACAATGGACCGACTTCTATGGAGGTCCACAGAGTTGCCACACAAACGTAAAGGCAAAGGAAAGGCCAAAGTAAAAAGGCAGCTGGTGGCAAATCGCTTGGTCATTTGGTGGCCGTGGATGCAGCTGCAAAGAACGTGGCAAAGTCAGAAGGCAAAGGCAGCAAAAGCAAAAGGAAGAGCACAGGTAAGAAAGGCAGAGATAAGAAGGTTGCAAAAGAAAGAACAACGGCTACAAAATCAATAGCGGCTACAACCAGAACTATAACAGCAGCAATGCGTGCCTGCTTTGCGGCCGGCCAGGACATTGGGCTAATGACTGCCCACAGAAAGTGAACCACGTGCAACAACAGCAACAGCAACCACATGTACCTCAACACGAATCTCATGGTGGAGGTTCAGTTGGCAGCGGATCAACACAGCATTATTGTGTTCCCTCACTCAACGCAGTCGACAGTCCGACGAGTCTACGACCGATGCTCAGAGGCTGAAATACAGGTGAACATGATCCAGAGAGGACAGTCCGTCATGGACGACGAATTCGCGGCTTCAAAACCCTTCGATTCCTCAACAACTTTACATCTTGGAGGACGATGAACCCGCAAATGGTTCAAGCACCACATGGACACTTCATTGCTGGAGAGATGAGTCTTCATGGACAACGAGATTGATGAGTTCAAGTGGTGTTGGAAGACATCCCGACATCCTTGAGGAAAAAAGTAAAGACTATGAGACCATCATTCTGGACAGCGGTTCAAATGTGAGCCTACCTCCGAAGAAGTACGTACTACCAAGTGGACAAGAGCCTTGGAGACAACCATCGGCTTCAAGACTGCCCAGGAAGACGTTTAAGTGTTGAAGGGAGCAAAGAGACAGGCTGCGGGTTTTTTGTTCCCAATATGCTGTTTTTTGTTCCTGTGGCACTTCCTTTCCCGGAATGGTGTTTTCTGTTCCCGCCTGTGGGGTTGAAATGTTACCGCTTTCCAGCTTTACGTTTTCTGTGTCCAGCAGTGTTTTCCGTTCCCGTACAGGTGTTTTCTGCTCCCGCCGTGTTAGCGGTCAAAAAAACTGAAGTAGAATGGTGTTTTCGGTTCCCGCATGGTTCGGGTGAGTTCGTGTGAATGTTCCTTCGACGACGATCAGTACCAGTAGCAATACGACTCTACTGGTACTGGTGGCACTACGAGTACTGGATAAGTCCTGATGACGATTAGCGCTAAACTATTACGACTTCTGCAACTATTTCTACAGCAACAAGAACGAGCACTACTACTATGACTACTACGACTACTAAAGTACTGCCACTACCACTACTACTACTACTACTACTACTACTACTACTACTACTAC
>CAXAMN010026794.1:616428-640476 GCA_963970005.1 Durusdinium trenchii | reverse complement strand
TATATATATATATGACAAACATGCAGGACATTCAGCTTGAAAGGGACGCACACACACACATGCCAGGTTCGATTTGGGTGTTTGGTCGCCATACCGTGGAGAGGCTCCGCCATCTTCTGGTCGGTTCCCCCTCTCCGGGCCTACGACTTCTTCAACAAGCGCCCTTGTTTCGATGGGCGCGGGGAGTTGATCTCGGGTGGAGGATCAGGATGACTATGAGTTCCAATTGGACCATTGAAACAGGGAGCACTGAAGTAGCAGGCAAAATCCGGAGGCACCCAGACTATAGGTGTATATGTGTGTTTTAGTGACAGCTTCAAGGCTGTAGCAATAAGAGCTGAAATATATAGTTGTTCCAAGTCGTTCTGGTTTTTGAAGGAGTGTCTATCAGGCAAGACATGGCATATTTTGCTTTGTTTTCACTGACCTGTTGGGGGTACGGTGGACACGTTTGCCCGTCCCCAAGGAACCTATAGCTGATGGAGTTACTCAGAACGTCACAAACAATTCCAGCACATGCAACAGATCTGAGACACTCAACTCTGAAGAGCACTCGCAAAGATCCAACATCATCATTGAGGATCTTTGGAACGTTATTCAAGATCTTGAACTTAAAGACATCTGAAGACCATCCATCACACCTCAGTCCTTCTGTGCCGTACCGGCACCGACCTCCCAGGATCTCCTTCGACCTCCCGGGATCGGAGGACTCGACGCGATACGCTCTGTGTGGTGTTCGGGAACAGGATGGGTTCGATGATGGGTTCGATACGGGAAGTGTTCCATATATCTCTTCCATATATCTTTTCCATGTGTTTTTGTTCGGTGGAAGACGGCGGAAAAGAGCCTTCCACTTCCAGGTGACAGAGTCGGAGTGTATCCGTTTGAACTGAGGCTGGTGAGATAGAGAATCTGCACATTCTTTGGTACACGACAAGTGCCCAAGATAAGGTGTATAATATCCATATATATATATCCATATATTTCATATTCAAGAGCATCAACAAATCAGATCTGGCTGTTGTACAAGCAAAGCGGTGATGATCTTCTCCCTGCAAACATGACCATATTTTTACAGATCTGAAACAACAACAGCTGTGACTTCTATGAACAAACCTTATTTTCCAGCTTGAGTTCGACTCAATTCCCAAGACTTAACCGATACATTAAACATGGGTTACCACAGAGTTGCAGCACACCACAGATTTGAAGTGATCACACGTCTTCCAAACCGGAGGGCTTTTGCGTTGACTTCCCGCGCTGAAAGGCCGTTGATCGCAATAGTAGGCCAGACAAATGACATCCTTGCAACGGTATTGGATTCGATTAAGTCTTTACTATAGATCGATTCATAAGAGTTGCACCCTCATGCACATCCTGATCGGCTCTTTGAAGTTTTTGATGTCCTTTCACCAAAGCCACTGCTCTTTCAATCCAGAGGTATTTTTTTCTTACAGCTGTTCAATGTATATAAAGCTAGAGTTTGTTGAAGCATCCATTCCGGAATCTGACCGTATCGTGTATCGTTGTTTGATTGTTTTGTTTTGTGAGTTCAACAAGTGTTTTTGGTTTCCATGAGAGTTAGCTATGCCCGCCCCTTACTTTGTCTTCCAGGAGGCGCAGGTGAGCATCTCTTCGATGTGTTTCTTGGCGCGTGCGTGTTGCTTTCGGTTTTGCTGCGGTCTATGTGTTTTGTGGTCTACGGTCTACCTGTTTGCTCTACAGAAAAACGATCAAACCGACAAAGACGTGGACTCAAAATAGACAGGAACAGCTTCTTCTACACAAGACATAATCAAAGTATATCAAATTGAAGGCATTCATTGCGATAGTTGGAATGTGACCGGAACCAGGGATCTGATTATTTGATTTATGTGTTTTTTTTTGTATTGATACTGTTGCTACTGTTTCATGGGACAGCTTGTTTGTCGCCAGCTGAAACAGTCTTGCTTTGAGATTCTCACTGGATTCTCATAAGCGTTCCCAAGACCTTGGAAAAATACCACTGTCTTTGAGTGTGTTTGTTAATACCACCTGGGCATGGCCCAAGAAAAGAACCGGTCCCATTCACCATAGTCACTTAAATTGAAAGTGGGTTCAGTGCGTGCCACCTCTTCACATCTGCACCGTGGTTTTGACTCCACGCCTTCGCTCCGTTGACCGGTGACGAAAGAGTTCTGACTGACCGGTTTGATTTTGCTCTGAGTTGAAACAGCTCAAAGTGTTTCGCAGCTGTTGCTGGGTTTTTTCTAGTTGCTATATTCTTGTTCACATGTTCAGGTTGTAGAGGATGAACTTCTTTGAGCCTAAGCTTCCAAACACCATGAGAGGTACCATGTCTTGTGCTGCTAGTCTGACCACTAGTCTGGTTGTTTTGCCGTTGTTGCTCATACTTTCATCCAACCCTACTCTGACACGGCATCCAGATCAAACAATAAATAATAAAACAAACATAAAGACAGGATCAACAAGAATCAAGCACATTATCCAACATAAAAATCCTGAGTAGGTCCCCTAGTCCTTTGGTCTCCTGGTCCTTTGGTCCCCTGGTCACTTGGTCCTTTGGTTTGCTATTCATTCGGTCCCCAGTCCTTCTCTTGGTCCGCTGACCTCGTGGTTCATTGTTCAACAAGCTACCCGGTTGCCAAACGGTTCCTTTGTCAATTGTTGGGTGCCCTTCGTTGATGGGGCAATGGGGTGTTTGGTTTTCAATGATCCATTTTGTCGTGCCTTCTGAGTCTGGTGGCTTTTGATGTTTGGTTCCTTCCCCCCACGCCCCCTCCATCGTCACAAAATCTGCACTACTTTTGCCAATGCACTGCCCCTGCCAAAGTATGTTTGCTTTTGTGAATTATATTATGCAAACAGCCTTTCACTCTCCTTTGGTGGATGATAGTGAGAGGGCCCACCTTTGCTGTGTCCTACGTTTCTATCCTTTGGTTATGTTTTGTGTTTGTGTTTTTTGTTTGCTTTGGGGGGACTGCCTGATTCCTTTGTTGCCCAGTGGAGACATGCGATACGGATACGTACAAATGGATGGCAGATGACAATTTCTTTAGCAAATAACATGGACATGGTACACTTAATTGGCAGATCCTGCGCCCCAAACCCCAACCCTGTGTGGATCACATCCCTGGAAGCCTTTCCTTGATTCTTCCCTCAAGTGCACTTGCTTGTTCAATTTGACTTTGCAGGTGTTCCGTCACCATCCATCCCACAAAGGCCCCCGGCTGGAGTGCTCCACAGCGCGGCAGTGTCTCCTTAGGCCTAAGTTGGCCCGACGAGTGCAAGCTCTTCGTGGGCACTGATCGAGGAGGTCGCCGGATGAGCCGCGGATGAAGCGCTGTCCAAATCGGTGAGAAGTGTTGGTGGACATGAAGGGAGCCGAGCCTGGTTGAATGGAGCAGCTGGCGTTGGCAGTATTTGGGCAGTTCATCGTGTGGTATGATTCAAGAAATGAAGGACTCGGACCGAATCAATTGCTCCTCAAAGAGGCTCCAAGAGGCACTGTGGGGTGCATTAAGCTCATTAAGCTTGAATGTGATGCACTCTTCCTTTCGGGTCTCTGATCGATGGAGGTCTGTTGTTTCAGGTTTTGGTACAGGGAGGGGATTTCAATCCAGAAAGGACAAGAAGCGCCTTCATTGAAGACAAGGTTGCATTGTACTCTTGGTGAAAGAGGATACAATGAGGTAGAATGTTCAGAAACTGCGCTACTACATAGAGGGATATAATATGTGTGAAGATGGGTAAATAATTAGATGAATCAGCACCTGTAGTGGTTTCTACGAACTACTCTCAAAAGATCAACTTGTTGTGTTTCTTCCTTTCTGTAAACATTCGTGCCGCCAGCCATCGCTTGCATTGACATCACTGTGGTGGTGGAGAGTGCGCGGCGGCAGCGCGAAGAGATCTTGAGGCGGAAGGAGTCGGGGAGCCCTTCAGCTTCGAGCGAAGAAGGTCAAGACTGCTGTATATAGGGGAATGGAGATTGAGAAACAGCATGACACAACAAAATCCTATAATTATCAATAATTATGAACGACTCTGTATTCAATGAACTAAACAGCAGCCCATCATTAAGAAACAACAACATCCATCATTACCTTATTATGAAGTTGGGAACTCCTGTCCATTTTGCTTCGCAAAAACAAGGACCAGCCGCGTTGATCGTTTGTTTTTTTGTTTATGTGTGTGTTGTGTTCCTGTGGCCTTTCAATTTTGTTTGTTCCTTTTTTTGTTCAACATGAAGTCCGAAGCGGAGTGCACTTTTTCATCTACTTTGGGTCTGTGGCAGCAAAAGTATCTCGATCAACCTTTTTGATGAAGTGGACTTGTTGGTCAAGCGGCTTTTGTGGAATGGTTGGAGTGCCGGGCAGACTAAACTTGCATTCTTGGAAACCTAGATGGCTGTTTTCTTGAGAGTTTGAAACAATATTCTTTTAGACAGGATATGTTTATTCTAAATCTGCTAGGGCTTCCAAACCAGATTCTATGCATGTTTCAATAGACAAACAATGTTTTGTCTATTGACGGATTCTCAATGATTCTCATCTTGGAGCCTGCTCCTATTTGATTCAGGTGATTTGCAACAACCTGGGGTAGATTAAAAATAGAACCATTGCTTTGATCAATTCTCGTTGGCAACGCAAAGTGAGTCACGAAGAACACTAAATCCACCTTTGATGTCTTCAATACGTTTCATGTTTCTACTCTATTAATGATCTGATTCTGTATCACTTGTGCCCCCAACTTCCTGGAATGCCACTGCTTTCACCAATGACTCCGTCCTGCGGTCGAGCAATGTTGCCACAGTCAAGGTCGGGAGAGGCAGCAGAGGTGATCAGCGGCCGTATTTTCGACTCACTGTGGCCTGGCGTGATTGAAAGATCAATGACATCGAGTCTTCAACCGTTATCATCAACAACAT
Source organism: Durusdinium trenchii (assembly GCA_963970005.1). NCBI lineage: Eukaryota > Dinophyceae > Suessiales > Symbiodiniaceae > Durusdinium > Durusdinium trenchii. Next base: position 635,546 of record CAXAMN010026794.1, on the reverse strand, counting down.
GCGCATAACATCCCATAAGAATCCATGACCAAAAATGCAATTCAACAGACCCCTGACTCTCCCGCCAGCCCTGCTTCCAAAGACTCAGCTTGGAAGAAACGGTCCGAACTCGTCCGAGGCCTCGGCCCGTGAACTCTCCAGAGTATGTGTTCACATTGGAGAGCAACTGGAAGGCGCCCGGGCGCTCTCCGAGACTCAAACAGAACAAGGGCAACACGCACGCGCGGGCAACACGCACGCGCGGGCAACACGCACGCGCCAAACCGTGCAACAGAATGATGGAGGCATTCAGAATGATGGAGGGACGGAGATGTAGGCCAACTGCAAACTGCTAAAGTGTTTGCAAGATGCTTTTAACAAAGATTACTATTGTTGGTTGCTTCTTGTTGTGTGGGGGTGTCATGCGACAATAGCAAGAGCATGCAAGATCAGCCGACAGTATGGGTGGGGAGTGTGGGTGGTGCAGCAAAGTCATTGCTGTTTTTGCTTGTTGCTGTGGATCTGCATGGGGTGCTGTATTGGTTGAGAGAAACAGTCGGGATTGGTTCAGAAGTTAGAGCTACTCGTATTTGTGTGGTTTAAACTTTAACATAGAAAGTGTGTCACCAGGATTCAAGTGCCTGGCTCTTGCTCAAAGAACCTTGTGACTTTTTTACATCTGTTTACTTTGAGATACAATACAATTAAAATACATGTTACTTAAATAAACAAAACAACACATATTTGTGCACTGTGCAACAATGCTTTTTTTTACATCGAAGAGACCGATTCGCTTTTGTTTTTTTGTGATCAAACGCATGAACGGCCCCTCTCACAGTGGTTTCAGTGTGACGCCCGGAAGGTCGAGAAGGCACACAGCTTGAGCGTGGAATCCATTTTCTTTTGTCCGCCAGCCTAGCATCAGTGCGATAGCAGTGCGATAGCAGTGAGTGCTGGGCGCTGATCGAAATCACGGTGATCAAGAAACCCAAAATGGAGTTGCAGATTCCTTAAGAAAGAGCATGGCAATTGAGTTCGACTTTTCCGTGACATGGATGTTGACCGTCTCGGCAGCCCTCAGTGCTGTCGATCGAAGGTCAGCGACAACCCTCCGTGTTGATGACGTTGGGTGTGGGCCTTGGTGCTTCCCGGGCCTCCAGGAATTGACCACGGGGTCCAAGATTTGTTTCAACAGGAAGTTTGAGAAATGATTCTGAACAGTTTGTGAGTTAGACACGACCCTGGACCCTATTGTTTCACTATTTTACCTATGGGATACCCATGGGATCCCCTAACTATAAGCCTCAAAAGTTGTCAAGAACAGATTATGTTGACTGTGCAGGTTGATTGAACAGAACGAGCTGTCAGGGAATTGACCTTGAGACCTCTCATTGATGTCTCTTGTGTTGTGAAGATAGTTAGTTTGGGTGGTGTGGTTTGCATCTCAACATGGAAGGGCACACAAGAAACAGTAGGAACACCGAAAACTACGTGGTTTGTGGAGCATTTGTAGTAGGAACACGTAAGACACCAGGTTCAGTGAATTGCCGCGCTTACTTCAGATCATTTGGTAGCATCTCCCCAGGCTGGTTAGGTCCATGAAGCTATCTCGTGCCCAAAAGGCAAGACCCTCTGTAGAGTGATGGATGTGAAAGGTGAGCCTGTTAGGCTCCCACTAGCCCTGGTGCTGGACACATATTCTCATACAACTCACCTGAGACCCAGCTCTTCTCCGCCTTTACCTTGGGAGGAGTCGCATTCATCCTGAAAAGCACGGCCACACCACCCAAAAGCACGGCCACCCAAGCGCTTGTCCATCATGCCGAGGTGCCGACAATTGCCTTCGGATTTGGGTCTGGAGTTCCCAGAGGGCCGCCGAGCCGACGAGACGAAAAAAAGCGATCCAGTCTGGAAGGGCAGACACAGAATCATTTCTGAATCATTGTGTAGTCCTCATGACATCTCATGACTCAAGAAAAGTCCCATTTGTTATAGTTGTTGTTGTTCTTTTGTTGAACAGAGGGTGCGTTTCGCAGTGCCACACAACTAGCACCTTTATCCTTCTCAAGGCGATTGCAAAGCGAGCCAAGTTAGCAAATTGGGATCCGCTTCAAGGCGAACACCTCCAGGTTGCCCAGTCGCCTGCATTGTTGAATGACAGTCACCGACAGTCACCGACCTGCGCTCCGAACCACTGGATCCCGGATCAATTCTTTGGTCCCATCAGCAATCCGCAGAATCTGAGCCACGCGAACTACAGGGTGGGAAGGGGTCCACAGAGATTTTGGACCAGATTCTTCCATGAGCTTCTGGCCCGACCTTTGTTCTTTCAATACACATTCTGCTCCACAGGCAACCAGGAAGGTGCAGGGGGGCAGTGATGTCAGGAGTGATTCATTTGCCACTATTGGGGTGTAGAAATTGACATACTGCAGACTCTGCAGACAGACATGGCGGTAAATACCAACATTGTAGGGAACCTGGGGTGAAGCCCTACTCCCAAGTGCTCCAACTGTTCAACGCTCATCTTGGAAGTGGAACATACAACCTCACAGAATACAACCCCCGTTTTGTGACTATATATTTCAAGTTGCAATCTTCAGATATACACTCATTAATGGATTCCTATAGGAGGCTTTGAGCATCCCCCATGTTTCTCGGCGTAAACCTGTGTCAGACCCCTCCGCCGAAGCCGCTGCGCCGAAGCCGCCCCTCGCAATACACCCAGGACCATGCGACCGGTGAGCCGCTTGGCTCCTTGGAGCAGGGCTTGCCTGAGGGCTTGCGCCTTGGCGGAGGTTGGTCTGCATCGGGCGGAACGTGACGGTCGGAGAAGGAGCTCCGAAGGATGAGCCACCCACAGGTGAAGGAGGGTGAGACCTTCTTAGAAGTTGGCCTCAAAGAGGGCTAGGACAACCAGGTGTTTTTGCAGCTTGCTCCTGAAACCCAAACCTTTGATCCTGGGTGGTGCCGTGCATCCCTCGCTGAGAATTGGCTTCTGGGCTGGGCCAGCTTCGCAACGAGCGGTCGTGCATCCTGTCCTTCACAGCTGCTGAGGATCTACGAGCGCAGCACTGAGTGGTCCTTCCCGCTGGATCCCTATCTACAGGTGCACACGTCGACCCACTGCAGAACGGTCCGGTCCTTCGGCTCCGGTCCGGTCGAGCGGTTGGGCTCGCCCACTTCGTTTCCGGGATCCAAATCGGAAGGACTCAGGCGGTTTTGAGAAGAAGTGGAGCCTAGTGGAATCCAGCCGCCTTTAATCACCCAACAGACTCACTTGCTCCGATACTTAGTGGTCCCAAGGTGTTGGATTCATGGGGAATCGGGCATCTTGATTAGCAACTCCTCCCCCGTTTGGCTTGTAGAACCTCTTCATATTTGGGAGGGATTTTAAAATCAAGATCTTATATACATTGGTTGATCAAGTTGTTTAACAAGATGTTCACCGTTTCCGCTTTCATATCAAAGGTGTTTTGATGCCATGTGTCACCCTAAAGTCTGGTGAGACCAGTGAGAGTGCAAAGGGCCTCGGTGGAGAGTTGCTCCCAAGATATAGAGACTGCCATACTTCAAGGAGATGTTGATTGTAAGTGTATTTTTTGTTATTTGTGTGATGGATGATGGTCTCCCCAGAACCGAAGTTTGTGGTTCATGTTGAAGTCTTGTTTTAACCGCCAATTGTTTGACACCCAGACATAGACCAGGCCAACATGGAAGCTTCCTGCATCTCAAACGTGGCTTGTCGGGTCCACCCGGTTGGCGGATCAGTTCATCAGTTTATGTCACATTCCAAAGAAAGCAGGTCCTCATTTGATCATTTCGAGTGCTTGAAAACAAACACATCAAACATCAAAGCACCTCATGCTTGATGTTTCTGCTCTAAACCTCTTCACACAGTCACTGTGACCTCGTCTTCCCTGCTGGGGACCACTGGTCCCAGCGACGGACGGACGCAGATCCAATCCGACACTACGGCCCTAATTGAAGCCTCAGAGGTCGCTGGGGCGGGTGGGTGTGGTGCCGGTGCGGGCGGGCGGGTGGAGAACAGATCTGGTCAGAGATGGAACATATTGGTATCTTTGACATTTTTGGGGAGATAGAATGTTAGATATAGGCTAGGGCTTCTGGCACGTGCCAATGGCCGGGCATGATGTGTAAAAGAAGGGGTCACAGATGCAGGCAGACGAAGAATTGGATTGGAAGATATTGGAAGACACACAGAGCGTTGTGACGAATGTCACAGGAAGGCCTGGACAGGATGCAAGGTGTGTGGTTTGTTCCTTGCATGGATGTCCAGGTGACAGGCGATTATACATGTGTGCCTGAAACTTTTGCAGTGGAAGCCTGACCCAAGCTCTCCATGTGCACATATCACCTACATTGCCTGGTTTGCGTTGTGAACGTACGGTACGGGAATTTAGGTCATATTTACCTGACCTTGGAGCGTTTGGGTGATGTTAGATGATGTTAGATGTTTGTTTCACCTCTCAGATCATCACAACCACTTACTTCATCTTACTTCACTGTAGACTGTAGATCTATTTGTGGTTAGCAGAACAAGAGGACCCTGAAACTCCAGGTGGAGATGGGCGAAGGCGATGCCGGCGACACCAAGCTGAGGACAGTGGGAGGAAGATCGTGAAGATAGGTCACCCAGGCATATAGTGACTCCTTATTCGTGCGTGTTTTTGTTTCTTGCATGCGTGTTCCGGGCAACCCTGTATTTGATCGTGATTCTTCGGCAATACAGTTTAGAAACCGATTGAGTTTGTTGGGCTTGTCATGGCAGCTGGCTCCAAAAGGTTTTGGCCCAAAAATCACCTTGAGGTTCCTTTGTTCCTGGGAGCATAGTAGTCCGGTATTCGTTTGGTGTAATGTGTGTGTGTATCTTTGTTTTTCAGTTACGTGGTCGCCTCAAATAAGACTTGGGAGTACTCAAGGATCAATTTGAGGAACTGTTTTGTTCGATCCCAGCGCATGTTTGGCGCCGTTTTAAACATATATCCCTTGTGAAAAACCGCTCAAACATGTGGGAGCTAAGTCTGACTCGCTGCTCACCCGCTTTTGTTTCTACCCCACACGTGTCTGACTCGTTTCTCTCGTCCTTCTCTTCGTTTCGGTTTGGACTCGTCGACGTTGAACAGGAGACTCTCGGAGAACCAGACCATGCCCTCCGGGAGGCGCTCGGGGACACCGCAGGACCGACGGCGTTCGGACGCGATGAACGGACGATGCGAGGCTTCCGTGAACGGGCGATGCATCATGTTCATGAGGACTTGACGGGGATACCATGAATGAGAGGAGCACATAATTTATATTTATAGATCTATTATATACAGCACCATATTTTCTGCTGAGAACTTTCCTGATAATCCTGACACTGGGACAGGTTCTCGCCTGAGTTTTAACATGTTTTGACTGAAGCAGGGTGTTGTCTCATTCCAGTCGAGACCCTCTCCTGACTTCCGTGAAGCTGAGCATAAGTGCAAAACTGGTTCTTTGTCCCGAACGGTTACTGTCCCGTGAATACCTGCACAGTCGGATGTGTTTTTGTCTTATACATGTTGTTTTGTCTATTGTATGACATCCTCAACTAGCACTATCTAACCCCCCTAAAATAGGTTTTTGTGATCAATTGAAATATGGCATTCAATGTAAGGCCATCTCCCAGGATATCAGAATATCCACTTCCGCCCAAACCCATCCAATTGCCCTCAAAGGAATCCTGTTTGGACGGCGACAAGGTTGGATTAGAGGCATACCTTATGACCAACAAGTATACTATATACATTAGGGTAGTCCTTAGGGTTTGTTGATTTTGTTGTATGAAGCAACTTTGCTTTTGCCCTTGATTTGTGGGCCTCCAGCTTCTTATCACCTGATAGCCCATTAGCCTATGGGCCTACACCTCCATCAACACCTGCGGCTCTTCCACCTGCATCAACAGCAGGCAGATGGAAGACCACATCACTGAGCTGGTGAAGAAGGATCGTCGACGATCGCCGGGGGCGCCCAGTCGCACCGCACCCCGGTCGCTTCGGAACGCGGAGCCGTCACCGATGGGGGTGGCGGCGTGGCGCAGGGAGATCGGGGGCTGTGAAGATTGAACCCTATAGGGCTCCAATGAAGGTGGGTAGACCCACCCCGGTACCCACCCTAACCGGCTTTGGTCGTTGGAACCCGTCCCGAGGGGATGAAAACGATCGTCCCGATGTCCCAGTGACCGTTCGTTCTTTCAGGTCGGTCAGGTCGGTCCGGAGGTCGTCCGGAGTCCGATGGGCCGCTGGGTTGTTGGTTTCGTTTCGTTTTAGACGTTAGACGTGCAAATGGCCAGAACATGTTTGGTTCCCCCATTTTAGACTTAGGCAGCCTGGATGTGGTTAATGGGTTCATGTTCCAGGAACGTGGTGGCTTACCATGGGGCTTTTGTCTGTTTCCACAGCGGCTCCTGTGAAGGGAACAGTCAATCGAGTTTTGCTACACTTGGGTTTGCACTGATTCAGCAGCGCCCATCAGGGCTCAAAGTGGATGTTATTCCAGAAGTTGGGGACTCTCTATCGCCAACAACGAGGTTGAGCACCAACACTGGTGAAGTAGAACATGTTATTCACGTTGCGATGTGTGTGTGTGTGGTGTGAGAATGATACCTTCCATAGATGAAAGAACACACCTGTTTTGGTGAGAAGCTTTGAAGGTCCATGGAGGTGATCCATGACGATGACCCAATCGATGACCAGCTCATCCTTGGAAAAGGTCGATGATTCATGCAAGCACGTGTCAACAACTCATCAGCACATGAATTGACTCACACAGGCGTGAAGTGAAGAGTCTTTTTGACATCGGGAGGACACTTCCCGACTTTCCCGGAGCTTTCCAACACTCGTGGTTGCACTGCTGCCTGGGGTACATCCCCCAACATAGCAGACACATAGCAGCAATTCTGTGGATGTGCAAGTTGGAATGCAGGATGCAGGCGATGAGGGAAAGGAGATTCATAGAGATTCGCTGCTGAATTTGCTTGACAAGCGAGGGATTGAACATTGAAAAGTGTCCAAAGCGACATTCATTCTATTTATAGAACAATTTATCACCTAATTAGTGGCCGGGCCTAGCCATGACAACCCACGTTGAAATACATAGACGATCGTGGTCAAACGAGCCGGACGAAGAGGACCCACAGATTCATGGCGCGAGGACCGCGCCATGAGCGCCATGACCCGCAGACTTGAACGAGGGGTTTCAAGAGAAAGATAATAGATCTGTAGGTAGAGTAATCCAGGCCGACATACTTGTATTTTTCCAGGTTCCACTTCGGCTGTGCTTCTGCAGCTTTAAAGAGGAGGCTTTGACTTGTTTGACTTGGGACGTTGCCATCCTGCGGGGCTCAGGTTGTTGCAGTCCAGTTCATGCCCTGCCTTGGTGTGCATCTCAGAACGGCGGGAGGGTCCTGGACTAGTCCCCACGCCTTACTTACCAGCTAAGCAGAGGAAATCCCTTTTACGCAGCGCCTGCGAAATCAAAGGAAGGATCGACCCGAAACCGTCCGGCAGAGTGCCACGGGTCGCCTCGGCCCCCCTCTGCATCTGAGGCGAGCAAGGGCAAACAGTGCACCTGCCATGTTTCGACAGGCCACAGCCACTCAGTATAAATGTGAATGTTATTGAATGTTTATATTTAGAGGCACATTTAGCCTGAGCCGGCTGTCTTGCCAAATAGCAAGTGGGTGTCCAAATTTCTACCCGTCCGTTAAACTCCAAAGCACAAGCTGGCAGCTTTTCCCATGGACTCGCAGCATTAGCTGCAATTTGCAAAACAATCAGCACTTGCACGCATCACGTGGCATCCCATTCAAAACCATAATCATAGCAAACAGCGTCAAGTTCAATTGCCAGGCTCCATGTGCCCATGCAACCAAGCCAGCAGGTCAAAATGTTGAATCTTTGCTTTTAAGCAATTTTTCAAGTTAATCTTCCATGTGACGCGATATTGTCCCCCCGCTACCACATCGCCTCAACAAGCTGCGATTCAAAGGCATCCTAGCACATCAAAACTCAAACAATACAAAAGCTTGAGGAAGTTCCGACTTCTCTGCCAGGCTCAGCGAGTTCTTAGCGGCTCCCACGCAGGATGGGCTTCCGGATTTGGTAGTGGCTTCGGTGAGGTGGTTGAGACGTTGACAGATGTTGACCTGCACATTCATGTTTGGAGTGAATTGACTGATTGGAGGCCCCCAGTAGCTGGAAAGGTAGATGATCATCAGAAGAGTATATATGCCAATATATGCGCTTTAGTTACTGTACTCTCCAACGGATGTGGGATTTTATTTCCTTGTCCCAGACCCAGACACTACCATGTAACATATGGAACAATATGGAAGATAAGCATAATATATGCCTACATGCATGGACCCCTTCTCACCCCCCGAATCTTTGCTGGTTGGGCTTTGATTCGTGCTTCCAAGAAAGACCTGCTCTCGCGGCTCGCTCCAGAGCTGTGTAGGACTTCTCTCACGCAGAGCCGAGATATCTGCAGCTCGGGCCACCCAGCGGGCCACGGGGAGTACGACATGATTCGATGCAGAAAAAATAGCAGCTGTTGTTTCAAAACATCGCAAATAAAGGATGTATGCAAAGATCCAAGTAAGAGAAGTGGCAGATGTATGCAAAGGTATCCAAACAGTCTTCAAATCCTTCATAGTTTTCACTTTTGTATACCTTTTGCATTTGGCATGGAGGACTCATAATCACAAACCCAGCTAAAAGTTTTGAACAATCCGGGGACTCCTGCAACATCGTGTCCACCCTTTTCGCCTCGTCCGTGTTGGCCCGAACGAAGCGGCCGCCATGACCGGCCTTCGGGACCCCAGGAATCGAAGGGACCAAAAGACGGAGGAGGGGCGACGAAAGCGGCGACCGTGCCGCTGAATTGGGTGGGGTGGCAGAATCACTCGATTTGATGCTAGATCTGATATGATCATTATCATCTACGATCAGATTTTCCGGTAGGCTTTAGCCACTCCAGTTTCCCACTGTGCAAGCACCCGCCAGTGCCTTTTGCGGAGCCAAAGCCAGGACTGGTATGCGGGCTCTTTTGCCCGAAGCTTCGCTCTGCCCAAGTCAGGGGGCCAAAGGGTTTGTATTTCTTTGCCATTTATAGGTTTGGATCGGAAACATCTGTACCACAAGACAGCATTGGCAGGAATCCACCATTCTTAGCATGTGTTCTCTAATTACATATTACAGTTCCATGTATAGATTGTATATATTAACGATTATTAATGTATATATGATGTAATTAACTAAATGTCACTTATGTTGTTCTTTTGAAACCTGTTCTACTTCGCCCGAGTGTTCACGTTTCGCTCTACGAATCGAAGATTGCATGTCCACTTTGTTTCTCGAGATCAAGAAACAAAACCAATACTTTGAGAGACCAACATTCACAAAGTAAGTGAATTATATACATGAGAATTTGAGAATCCATTCAATTGTGCATCTTGGCCTATTGGTCCAAAGGTCTTCCGAACTCATATTCATCAAGTGTCTTCTTGGCATTACAGTCCAACAATGTGCTAAGAGTAATCAAGTGCAACCCGTGCTGGTTTTAGACCCGACCTCCGGACCTACGTCCGCATCGAGGTTGGAGAGTGGCTTAAATCGCCCTCCGGAGCCAAAGAAGCTGGTCGAGGCAGTCACTTGGAGCTCGGTGTGGTCTTCCACCGCAGGTTTTAACGCGGCGGTCAACGCGTTTCGACGGACAGGACAGGACAGTGAACACCCCAAAAGCAGCATCAATGCGACATCGGAAAGCAATCCCTCACATTTCACCATTGTTCATTGACACAATCTTGGACTTGTTTGCTGTCTTCAAGCTGTGGGATTATTCCCCTTTGTACGTAATCAGACTTGTCTCATCTCGACTTCTATGAAGTTTTTGGGCACGCTCGCACCACTGATGTGCGATCGACTGCAGTGATTTAATTCAGTTGGAAAGGATATATGAAAGTATAAATGCTTAGGATTAAACCATTTAGAAGTTGCGTAGAAGGAAGCCTTTGGCAGGTGAGGTTGAGAATTTTGTCAGACTATGCCCAAGGAGCCCGCCACCTCGTTCGAGAAAATGGGTCGACCGAGTCGACACCAGCACCCAGAGTACTTGTCATAGTTTAGAGAGATTCCACCTTAAAGGGGATGTTACTCGTCATAGCCCACCGGAACCACCGATCGATGTGTGGTCCAAATCTTTGGCTGATCGACACACGGCCTCTTTCCCTACCTTTGCTAGTCAAACAACATCAAATAACCGGCAAAAAGCCTTCAGACCCTTTGAACAGTAAGCTTCAGACCGACCCTTCAAAACCCTTCAGACCGATGCAACCATGTTCTTCAGACTGACATCTTCTTGCAGTCCTTGACTGACGCTAGTCCACTCTTCTTCTTCGGCCGCAGTGGACCAGATCGACCATTTCACCCCCCTTGGCCTGGGGGATCCACAAAACACCAGCTAAAATACACCGGCGCCGTTCCGCGAGCGACGTCGAGTTCGTCCGAGGCCCGGCAACTGGCGAAGTCCTTGGGCCTAGGCCGGAAGAGTCCGGATCCCCGAGACAGCCGAGGTGGGTACTGGGTACCGAGGTCCCGTATCACCACGTGTGGCAAAACGGAGGTCAGAATCAGAAGGGTGCATCCCATTTTTGGGGGTGCTGTACCCAAATGGGGGAGGACATTTGAAAGTAGTATGAGCAAATGAGGAAAAAGGCTGTTTGGCTGTGCCTGGCCTTTATTTTGAGGCGGAACTGGAACTACAAGAACGATCTCTTATAAGGAAAACACAGGATTGATTGATGTTTCTTTGTTGTACCCTGGAGTTTGGATGCCATCCTGTATCAAAAGATCCCACCCATCTCGCAGCTTTTGTCACCCGTTTTCCAGTGGCTAGCTGCAGTCATGTGCTTGGACATGGGCGATGTGTTGGATCACAGCAGATACTCTACACCTAAGACCCCCTAAACAGAGGACTTGCATCTCTGGAAAAGGAGGCGGTGTAAGGCACATGCAACCTCTCAGGCACCTGCCGTGAACCCCTGTACCAGGTTTTGCTTAAGGTGATGTGTTATACTCACTATGGTTCAATCCCCTTCTGGTGAATACGTATGTTTCAACTTTTCTGAAGCAAATCCAAGTGTACTGCAAGTCCTAATATAGCTTTTGAACCGTGGACCTAGCGCCTGGAAAAGCTTCGCTCAGGCAGCGACGTGCCGTGATCGAACGGGCCATCGAAAGGCCGTGATGGCGGATCGAACGCAGGGGACGTCGGGGTGCATCGATTCCAGTCGGAGAAGATGTGGCCACCCGGGGTTCTGGGTATCGGTGTATATATATATAGGTTTCTCCTCAGAACTTTGGCTAGTTCAACTGGTACGATAATTTTGGTTGGGTGGAAGACATCTAAGAAGATCCAACGCATTCCAAAACTGCAAAATGATGATTTTTGTTGTCATGGATTATCCGACATTGTACGCTGGGAGAATGAAGATTCAGGTGCTGACGAGTTGTTCTTCTGTCGCTGGTGGCCGTCCCAACCTACCACGCTGGGAATTCTTTCATCACTATGGTATTGGAGGCCTGCAGCCTCATGAACCATGACATTCAACCAGGGTGGGCAAAGTCCAGTCAAATATCCAAGCCATTGGTAATCTGTGCAGAGAGGTCCACATATGTCCAAGTTTCTTACACTTCATGCGGAAACGCTCCCAATCCTCACCAGACAGCACTTTCAGTGCCTGCTGTGCTGTTTACACAGGCCCGTGCTCAGAGCAAAAGAGGTGAGCTGGCAATCTTCAGCTATGGTGGCACCCGGTTTGAAGATCGATGACTCTGAAAGTTGGATCTGAAGCTGTGCCTTTCAGTTTTTGGTTCGAACTGATTGGGTTTGGGCGGTTGCTCAGGGGGAAACCACCTTGCCAGTAGGATTGGTCTCACATTCAGAGAGAAGATCATCCTATCGCGCGGAGTTTCAGCATGTTTCAGCTTGCCCTCTTCCACTGGTGATTCTATGTTCTTTTCCTGATGCCCAGCGGAAGTTATTCCCACTGACCCTTCAGCTGCTTCATCACCAGGCTGATCAGCAGGTCATGCGACATTAAATCGACATGAAAGCGCGATTGTTGGCTTTGCATGGTCATTTGCATGGGCGACAACTGATTTGTTGCATCCTCGATTTTTTGGGGTGGGGAGATTCTTGTCGGTCAGGTTTGTCTCATCACAAAACTTATCCACTTGGCCTAATCTACTTAGGGTTGGTGGGTTAGGCCGGGTCTGGCTATAGGGCTCAACTTGCAAAGGCTTGCGGTTGCCCACAATCATCCAAATGGCCGCGTTAGGATGGTCTTACCAAACTCACCCGAAGTTCAAGCCTCCAGGGAACCCGATCATGGGAATGGCCCCGGAATGGCTGTTTCTTATGTCCTTCTCCCCCTTCTCTCCCCACTTTGTTTCTATCTCATCTTCTTTGTGTCTCTTTCATTCTCTATCACCGTAGACTTCCTTCTGATTCGTTTGATAAGCCAAGATGAGCAGATTTGTCTCTCTTCATTTTGATGTGATTCTCTCCGGAGACTTTCCCATGTCGGGGTTCTTTCCTGGGCAGAAATCTCACCATCACTTTGCTGCCGGCATCTGCCGGCGCCACAAGGGTCCCCAGAGGGTGACGCCTGAAAAGGGCGCATGGCTGTCTGGAGCGTCCGTATGATGCGTCCGTGTGCGGCGGGTCGGTCGGGATTTGGACCCAAGGGTTCCTCCAAAAACATCAGGTCACAAGTCATCAGGCTCCATTCAGTCACCTCTCATGGTCCTCCACAAACATCCGCCATCGAAACCATCCGTGACAAATCAAGGAAACGCAACACCGCCGTGGCAGCCATTTGACCGGATGGTTTCGTCCGGTTTGGTCCATGTCATCCGATTTGGGGGGATGTCACCCCCCTCGATTTCATTGGGAAGAGGAGTCTCCCAACCGTGTAGGTCAGTGGCCGGCCGGAGAGGGCGTTGAGAGGTCAATGCACTTTTGTCCGGTCAATCAAGAATTTATCGTTGGCAATCCACCACCGGGTCAACGTGGGGATATCTGGAGGAAGCCACCATGGGACATTGGTGTGTTCTGCAGAGCTTAGATGAAACTGTGAGGATGTCCTGAGAAAAGATTGAGTCATCATTATAAGACAGTGTGGCTGGTCCGCATCCTGGTTCCTGAATTTGATCGCCAAGTGATGCTCCTGCAGCTTCGACGATGCATCCTCATTCTTTTGTGTTCTTTTCGGGTGAAATCGTGTGTTGAAGCCACTGTGTGAGGCCCTTACCCACGCTCGGCTCCACACACCTCCGCCGTCGGTCTCCGGGTGAAGGCCGCGTTCGCGGCCGCGAGGAGATGCGAGCGCTGAAGATTCCCATGGACGCCGTGGAGCTCAGAGGGTTTCGATGGAGTTTTGCATGGCCTTTTCGCCTGAAGGCCTACCATTTCAGCGAAGACTGCTTCGGGTGGGGTGGCGGAGACATGAGGAGACTAGATGATGTTTTCTCTTGCAACTGTGGATGGAAGACTTTTCCTGCAGAAATTGATGCTCCACCCCCCCCAAACGAAGTCAAAGTCCAAGGTTGGAGGACTTCAGTGCGCTCAAGAATTCTCTCATCAAAAGTGCACCACAAAAGCATCATACAAGTACGATTGAACGTCTAGCTACCTCCAAAGGCGCATCGGCACATCCTATGAAACAACAAGTCAATCAAAAACATAATAAAACAAACAATTTCAAGAAGCAGCTACTGTATATTTGTTTCATGTTTGTTTCACGTTTGTTTGTATTCAGATGCTGCTCAGGTGATCTCCTACAGCGTGGCCTTGCGAGCGGCTGAGAGCTCCGAGATGGCCAAGCAGTTCATGCCGCCGACGGCATGTGTTGATGATGTGGTGCGAGACGTCCAAGGGTGTGGCAGTGTGAGGGGGTATTGGAATAGTGAGACACCATTGAGACATCCCTAAAGACCGCGGGGTAAGATGTTAAAACTGATTTAAACATAGTTAAGCATACTATAATTAACACCCCTTGGGCCAGGGGGGGGCCCTATTCCCACAGACTCACAGACACCAGCATGTCGTTTTTGGGGACACCAGCTTTTGGAGCTCAGAACCAAGTGAAGCAAGTGAAGCAGACTCGACCCAGTCGAGTGAGACACGAAGTGTTCCGGGTATAGTTCTACACAACATGGCCAACTGTTGCACACCTGGAGAAGCAACTAGGAAGTTGCACAAGTGAAGCAACTTCAGCAGCTAGGGTGCAACAGAGGTTTAAAAAAATCAATGCCACGCACCTCAGTACCTCCCCTCCTCAGAACCTCGTTCAAGTTGGATGTGTTGTTTTCGGACGACCTCCTCACAAGTTTGGCTTCAGACGTCCTCCGTTTGGTGTCCCAACATCCTGTGAACCTCAGCGGCCCTTGACCTCAGGTGGAACCGCCGGTGAATGTCGATTTCACTTCGTCAGCAGACATGGGTATATATTATATATATATTGTTATATATAGAGAGTTACACCCAAAAAAAAACAAGAACAAGGCACCAAGACAAACAACGGTTGATGTCTTTTGCACCAAAACGTGCCAAATTGATCCCTTCACATGGTTTTTTGTTCGAACGTTTCCTGAGACCCACACGGTTAGTTCACGTGTCGAAGACCAGCTTCTGCGGTCGCATAAAGCTTTGCAAGGTCGGAGATGCAGGAGGACGCCATCATGGCCGACAACGTCGTCTACGGGGCCAGGGATGCCAAGGAAACGACTGGCCGACTGGCCTTGAAGAGCTTGATGGGTAGATCACATGGATGCTGGATGCATCACTTGTGCCTTGAAGATCACCAAATGAGTGTTGTGCAAAGCACATGGATGAACCGACTTCATCCGACTTCCACTTGGCCAGACTTCGACAAAGCTGTGGAACTCTGGGTTGCAACTGCAAGTTTAGCCATGCCCCAACAATGATTCTCTTCTCTTGAAGATCTAAAAATGCAAAGGCCAGCATAAAATCCCTCCACCCCAGCTGTGTGTGGCGTCCTCACTCGATGCTGGATTAATCGTTTCAAGTCAGTCCACTCACTCAAAGCGGCTGGGACATCCACGTCTCGATCGATCCCTCTCTCACTCCGTGTGCCTCAGGCGGCCGTGGGCGCCTGCGACCGTAACCAGGACCTGCCCTTGGCGCTCAGGCTCGGGAGCTGGGCGACGGTCGGCGGTTTGGATGGTATGAGATGACTCAAGGTGACTGGAAACAGGGGTTGGGACTGGAAGTACCATTGATATACATTGTCTCAATGAGATGTGGCGGATGTGGGTAAATGAGATGATGCACCATTTGCAACTCCTGGAGTACGTCATGTTGGTAAACCGTTGTCTCAGATCGGAACTGCTTGGCCGGTTGTGTTTGGTTTACTATGTTTTACTTGGCCGGTTCGGGGAACAAACGGTGATCCCCAAGAACGGTTACTTGAAGAGCCATGGAACGTGTGATGTGCACAGAAGGAACGTGTTTTTGGAACATGTGATGGAACGATGCAAAGGTTTGCCCGTTCTGTGATTATATGTGCTTTCACTTGTTCTTGGGCTGGGAGCCGGGTATAGATGTTAATGTGAACATTCATGGTTTGAATTTGATTGGTTTGATTCCATTTACATCAATTTACTCCTCAAGACATTATGTTTTTTTCGGTTCGATTTAGGGCTTCTCAACGTCACTGTCCCGGCCCTTCTCGGTACGCCTGGAACTCCCGTGTCTCGTCGTTTGCGCTCAGCACCCGCTGCCCTGAGCTTCAGGTTCTTAGAGAACATGAAGCTTAGTGCTTTGCAGCCGGAGACTGGGGGGACGGGCCGGTAGTGCTCTACAGCGGCCACAGCGTCATGGGTGGTCGATTTCTCTCGTTGTCCATGTTTTTGATCCGTGGAACGTGGACCTCACCATGCTGGTTTGGGTGGTACCGTTTCGATTTCATCCACAGCCAGGCTGAAAAGGCCAGTGAGGTCACACACGTTCTTTGTTTCGGGGAGGAACTTAGCGGCATCACTGTCTCTGGAAACAGAGCACTTCTTCCAATGCTTGACCAGAATCCAGACATTGATTAAACTTCCCACACCTGGTCATCCCACGACCTGTCATCTTCGACGCGACCGGACTCGGCTGCCGGACTCGGCTCGCCGCGAGGATTTGATCATCATGAACTCGGTCCCCTGGAGTCAATGGTGCAATGCACAGCGCCATGAATATCGAAGATCCCTGGTCTTTAGGCTGTTGCAGGGTCTGAGGCCAAATGACTGCAATGTCTCTTCATTATGATGATAAGAGTTGAGATAGAGCTTTTCACCTACAAAGTTGGAAATGCAGTGCTGGCACAGCCATCGGTGCACTTGCTGTGCTACTCGTACCAGCATGTCAAACTGTTGTTGCGATAAGTGTTGATTGCGAACACAATTTCACGGACCCCTTTTGTTTCCCGTCAAGGGTGCTAAGCGGTTGTCTTTGTGCATTATTTCAAGGTCATTCAATCTGACACCCAGGAATAGAGATGCTACCACAACCATTGCCATACATGTTTCTTGAGACATTGTTTATGTCTTTTTGCGGGAGTCCTCTTGGCATGTTTTTGGCCCCTGCAGTGATTTTTCCAGAAATTGTCAACGGTCAGTTAAGATTTACTGCAAATTATGAAAACACTGGCAGCAAAATCACTTCACATTCTTCTCGTTGTAGAAACAAAGTCAACGGTCAGCGCCCTTGACCCGAGTTGTTCCAGCTGAGCCAGCTGTCTTCCCAAGGCCATCAGTGCCAGCGAGAAGGCCTTACGTGGCCGGGGCAATTCGATGTGGCCCTCACGGATGACTTTTGGGATGACCAACGCGCAAGCGGGCACCTTTCCAATGAGCCTCGTGCGCTGATCTATAAATACCTATCTGCTAAATATCCATTCTCTACTCACATTTGGATGTCAAATTTGGTAAACCACTTTCGATAGATACAGTAGATATCTATATAGATACCTATCTACTAAACCACAATTTCACCAAATATGTTTGCTTTGCCAAATTTGCGTCAAGAGCCGGAAACAGCATTTTCCAAGTCCTGAGATTGATTTAATTTGTTTGGTGAAAAGTGGGTCTAAGTCGTCGTTCACAGCAATATGATTCTCAGACGGTGAAGCGTCCTGGAGGCGCCACTGTCTTTGTTGAAATAGAGATCAATGAGATTGATGAGTTATTATATGATTTTGCTACCCTCCACTACCCTCCACTTTGCCGTAAGAAAGCAGTCTGTGGCCGCTGCATTGAATTTTTTAATGTGTTTCAAACCTCCCGAACAAACCTCCGGCAACAAGCATGATTTCCTTGGAGACCTTGGAGCTTACCCCCTCTTTATGGAGGAGAACAGTCCACTTCCAGGGGCCGGACATCCACGGGACACCGACGTCGGTCTGGCCCAGGCCGATGCGTGGGAAGAGGCACTGAGCCTTCTGTCAGAGGCCCCGACGCACGGCGACGTACGAATGAGCGAAAGGAGATAGACCACATCGCACCGACGTGTGGTTCGCTATATCTATGTGAGTGTGCATGTTTTTTTCTACCAACAAATTTAGTGGTGGTAGGCCCTATAGGCACTTGCTTGATACTGGTGGATCATGCTTCCAAGTACTATCAAAGTAGCAAGCTCTACTACTTCGATTCCGGGTTTGTACAGCGAGACTCCACCTCCGATGAGGGAATCATTGGTCACGACCCAATTCTCCATGTGGCCCTGGCACAGATCCTGTTGCTTCTGTTTCTAAGTGGCACAGACCTTCGACCCAACAAGTGCAATTGGGTCTTTGTTGTAAGACTCAATGAAACTTGACAAAACAAGCTGCTGAGTCGTTTTGCGGCCGTTCAATTGACTGAGACGCAGCCAAACCAAAAGAAGGCATGAAACAATCTCCTGTCTCCTCCTGTTTTCAATGCTCTCCAGGGCCCCCCCGGTCACTGCCAACCATGTCGCTTCGAACCACCTTTTTGGTTTTGGTGTCGTTGGTTGATTGGCAGCAACTTCCACGGGTGATTTCGAGGCGGAACTCTCACACTTGCATCCCGACATTGCCTGGAGCTGAGGGGTCTGAAGACTGGGATGTGGAAAAACCTATGGCTTCTTGGTGTGTCAGGAGTCCTTTTGGGGTCACGCATGTATTTACTCTGTGAGGTTTTCGTGCTTTGCAACGTCCAGGCTGCCAATGACAGTGTCTCAACAATTACAGATGCTAGTGGGACCATTTTATGAACCTTCATACTTACATAGTGCCCAGACACGCACTGTTTGTGTAGATCAGTGTAGATGTAGTATCGGTAGAGTGAATCTAGACATGTTGTCGTTCTGCAAACATGTGTGCTCGCATGCAGATAGCGCAACTAATGAATCATATCTTTTTACACACACACACGCCAATTTATCAATTGCATGCACGCACTCACTCTATTGTATGAATATATATATATATGAATCATTGATCCACATCGCACAACGGGGCAGGAGGCAGCCCGGAGAGATTCGGCAATGAACCAGCCAAGCGATTGAGAGTGGACATGGTGCTACTTCAGAACACACTTGCAAGCAAGCTGGGCAGACAACTTGGTCAGAGGACGTTCAGCAGTTGGACACAAAGCTTTTTTGAACCATGGTGCCTGTCACCAACTGTGTGTCCCGAGTTGTGCTAGTTGGGCAACCTCTGAGACCAATGGACAAGAGCTACAAGACATGTGTAAAGAAGTGCAGACAACATCACAACATCAAACAAAAAAGGAAGCATCAAAGAACATCAAAAGAAGTACGACCAAGTGTACGACCAATCATTTGTATTTCCAATGCAGATGTTTGGAAACCATCTTGATAATCTTCGTTCTCATGGCCCATGGACAGTGAAATCAATTTGACAGAAGCTTTATATCAGGTGTCCTACAGCGGCTGCATCAGGGCCTGTGGAAAGAGTCTGCCTGGCAAAACTTGGAGCAAAACCACCATGTGTTGAGCCATGCTTCCAAGTGAAAGGGATGTTAAGAGTTTGTATAATATGTGTT
>CAXAMN010026794.1:586367-609131 GCA_963970005.1 Durusdinium trenchii | reverse complement strand
TAGTACGCGGAGTATCTGGGAGCTGGACGATGAGAACTGGCGACTTTGTAGTACAACTTTAGTACGCGGAGTATCTGTGGAGCTGGAAGCTGAGAACTGGCGACTTTGTAGTACAACTTTAGTACGCGGAGCAATCTGTAGAGCTGGAAGCTGAGAACTGGCGACATTGTAGTACAACTTTAGTACGCGGAGTATCTGGCAAGCTGGACGATGAGAACTGGCGACTTTGTAGTACAACTTCAGTACGCGGAGCAATCTGTGCAGCTAGAAGCTGAGAACTGGCGACTTCGTAGTACAACTTTAGTACACGGAGTATCTGGCGAGCTGGACGAGGAGAACTGGCGACTTTGTAGTACAACTTTACTACGCGGAGTATCTGTGGAGCTGGATGGTGAGAACTGGCGACTTTCTAGTACAACTTTAGTACGCGGAGCAATCTGTAGAGCTGGAAGCTGAGAACTGGCGACTTTGTAGTACAACTTTAGTACGCGGAGTATCTGTGGAGCTGGATGGTGAGAACTGGCGACTTTCTAGTACAACTTTAGTACGCGGAGCAATCTGTAGAGCTGGAAGCTGAGAACTGGCGACTTTGTAGTGCAACTTCAGTACGCGGAGCAATCTGTGCAGCTAGAAGCTGAGAACTGGCGACTGTGTAGTACAACTGCAGTACGCGGAGCATCTGGGGAGCTGGAAGATGAGAACTGACTGGCGACTTTCTAGTACAACTTTAGCACGCGGAACGACCTGTGGAGCTGGAAGCTGAGAACTGGCCACTTTGTAGTACAAGTGTAGTACGCGGAGGAGTCATTTGTCGGTGCTGAGTCAGCTCTCGCTGCTGTGAGTCATCTCTCGCTGCTCATTTATCTCTCGCTGCTGAGTCAGCTCTCGCTATAGCCATCTCTCGCGGCTGAGTCATCTCTCGCTGCTGAGACATCTCTCGCGGCGTGCAGGTTTGGCACAGTTCATACTGATAGTATTTGGTTGCATTTATGCAGGACAGGACACTCAACTGCTGGTCAATACACCACTCATCATACACCACTCGTCATACACCCCTCTTGTCGTGGCAAAGATACAACCCAGTACGCTGTTGTGAGCTGCTGATCCTGCAGGGGGCACAAGTCCGGAGCGCGTGCGTTTGACTGGAGGACGCTCATGTTGGAGAGAACGTGGACACTCCTATAGGTCAATTTGTTCTTATATGAAACTTCCGCCGCCGGCTTGCCCGGGAACTACTTGTAGAAATGGGTGGGAAAAAGAAAGCCAAAGCTTCCCTGGCCTTGGGACCGTGAGACTGTTTGGGGAGTGATTTTACCAACGGGAGCAGAGCCGTCGTTACCCTCAATGGCCCATACGTGTGCCTGAGTCGACAAGTCAGGACCCAGCGCAAAGAGCATGTGAATGCTGAGCGGACATAGACGGCCTTGGTCAAAAAGGCGTTGACCTGGAGTTCTGGGCAGCAGTTCCAAGCTACATTTCCAAGAAGCAAACGGAAGATTGGCTGATTTCAAGGGAAGCATGATGCCCATTGGTCCCCAACACACGTCGCCACCACAGATTCAGATGGGCCTGTGATAGAGGCAATTCCCGTAGCGAGTGTTCATCTACTCATTATGAATTCCTTTAGGCGCAAGTTTGCCTTTTCCTTTAATAGGTATGGCTGGAAGATTTTGGAAGTATATGTTCAAAATATTTTTCTCCTATTAATTAGGCTCGTTCAAGAATCTCTCTCACGGTGCAACCCACTTCAACCCACATCCGCTCGTCCAGTTCGAGCTATTGCTCCGCTTGGTTGTGGGACTGTGAGAGCGGGTAGGGTACGCTTGCTTCAGTTCCAGGCGTCTCTCAGCGGTTCGCAGCGGTTCTCAGCAGCCAAAAATCTCGACCGTGATATTGCTTGGAGATGAGAAAGCCTTGACCATCTGACCAGAAGGGTAAGTTTTCTGAATCTACTTGTATGCACTGGTTTCCGTGTGCTTGGTCCAGACCTGGATTTTTTTTGTGCCGTACTAAAGCTGGGATTGATTGATTTCGGACGAAAGCACAGAGCCTGTCAGCTGCCAAAGTGGGAGGCAAGTTTCATGGTTTGTGGCGATGAACTGTGCCAGCGGAGAATGCATGGGGCATGCGGAGCCTTCTTGCTGTTGATGGTGGTGTTCCTCTTTTCCTTGACATGGGGGCTCTGATGGAGGTATGGGGAGATCTGCTTCACTTGGGGAGGAACCTTGCCTCTTGTTATCTCCTGAGTTTTGGGGTTCGTCCACCTGGCTCTCTTTAGTGCACGGGACTGGTCGGCCATATCCACAAGTGAACGAGGGCAGGCCACTGGCGCAAATCGTTTGCAACCCCCTGAACATCAG
Organism: Durusdinium trenchii; assembly: GCA_963970005.1. NCBI lineage: Eukaryota > Dinophyceae > Suessiales > Symbiodiniaceae > Durusdinium > Durusdinium trenchii. The sequence goes on along the minus strand of CAXAMN010026794.1, from coordinate 606,771 downwards.
GTGTTTCAGTGCTTTGGCTTCCACAAGCACCGTATGATCGCCTGAAGCTTTGAGCGGATCCAGCATACAGGGCCCAAGGCTGACGAGTTTGTGGAATCCTTGAGATCACATGGATTCTGCCTTTAGCCACCTTTTTTTTCAACAATGTTCCCAGATCATGCCTGCGAACGAAATTCAAGATTGAAATCCTTAGACATTAGACATCCTTAGACGTCCATATCACCATATCACTGTTTGTGTTAATAACTATATCCCATAATATGTGTGTTGCCCGTTTAACTCTGATTGAAGCTTTAGCCATTCGGATTCTTCACTCCTTCACCGTTTCCTCTGTTCCGCCCGAATCGGTCGCCTCGCGGTGTCCATCCGCGTCCTTCCCGGTCCGTCATGGGCCGTGGAGCGAGAGTGAGCGCTCACTCCGGAGCTGTTAAGGAGAGGAGAGCTGTAGCCCAGGCTGAGGGAGGCCATTGTCATTGGGGTACATCCTCACATATCCTGAAGATCGGAACGTGTGTGGTGGCTACAGCACTTTCAAGTTCGATCATTTGTGTTGTTGAAGCTCAAAACACGCGGGAGGTTGTTGGGTTCTGCTGCTACTGATTCCTGCCAGATGCGTAAGGCCGTTGAAGTAGCATCCCCAGTTTACATGAACATGGGTTGTTTGCAGCTCTTCAGCGACTATACAGATGATCCATTTGCCGCTTGGGTGGCAGGCAGTAGCAAACAGGACTTAACTTGTCATGAAGAATGTCACAAGACAGAGGCATCATGAGTAATTAGATGGATCATCGTTGCAAGTACTGCCAAAATAGACGGACTCCGGACTTCACGTCAAAGAGATACAGTGGGTTTTTTGATTGTCTGAAAGTGATCATGTTTGTGCAATTGGTTTCCCGGAAGACCAATCCTCCAAATTGTTTTTGCAATCCGTGCACATGTGGGGAGGAGAAGCCAAAGGCTAAGCCTCGCACCAGGCAGGAGAAGCCGAATTTGAAGCACATCCCAAATTTGTAGGAACACCTGGCAAAAGCAGGATGCATTTGTGTTCAGATGTGCTTACTTAGACCACTGGTTTTGGTTCCATCCAAATGTTTTGGTGGAAAACCATTGGTTCCAATATCCAGAAATGTACTTGAAAGCTTTAGGAAGGATGTTTGGAGGATCACACCGTGGAGACTTGGAATCCATTGATCCTTTGTTCAAAGTTCAAAGGGTATCGTGCAGAAGTAAGTTGAGATGAAAGGTTGCATTTTGGGACCTTCACTCAGTGCTTGTTTGGGTTTCGATATGTTTTGACTGGAAATCCATGATTGGTACGATGAGATTTGCTATCCTGAGTCAGCCGGGTCGCTGTTGCTACTTAGGAACATGTCTCGAGACAGACGCAATAGAAAGGATGTGGACCAGTGCCAAACACCTGAAAACATTTGGATTTGCTTTTTGTATGTTCCTTTCACATCACGTTTCTCGCGACGCCGCGTCACTTTTGTTCTTCACGTCAGGCCCAAACGCAAGGAAAAGACCAAAGGCCAAGAAAGGACCTGTTTCACTGACGGGCAGACAGACAAGCCTGCCATTGGTTTTTGGAACATTGGGGATCAACCAAGTTTTGCATTGGAGGACATTAAATACATTTTGTTTTTTCGTTTTTTTTCAGCTACTGTATCAGCTTCTACAGTAAGCAGTCTTCTTCAGCTTCCAAGGAAAGAGGACCACGGCCGCGACCGCTGGTTCTTCAGGACTGCTTCCGTGTCGACCGCTGGTCGTCCAGCGGTCGTGGGCGGCAGCCCGGAGCGCCGGCGCCGGCGAGGCCGTGTGGGAGCGCGCTGGAGCGAAGGTCCTTAGAACGTCGTAGCCTGGGAAGAAAGAACTTGGTGCTCAGAAGAAAAGACAGTCAGGGCGTTTATTTTACTCTGTTTGAGAGGACAACACCTTGGAAGGATGATAAGAAAGTTAGAGGTCATTTTGTTTTTGCTTTGAGAGGACAACACACACACACACACCTTGGAACCTTGGAAGGATGATGAAGGATGTGTTGGCACAAGAAGAAAGCATCCGCCGGGTGTTCGCTGAGTTTGTCTGACCTGAACAGCCAGTTGGGTTGGCAAACAATGTTGTGGTTCACAGGCGCATTTGACTCCACGAATTCCAATCACTATGTTGTCCTGCTGTGGAAGGAAGACATCCTGCGCCAGACACCCCAAAATTGGTCCCCAAATGCAGTACATATACATCCTGGATCATTCTCCACTTGGAGTGGTACAGGTTTTCTTCCAGGCAACAGTACCCTGAAGGGCCAGTCTTAGCAGTTCTTATGCAAGGCAATTTTCTGAGAGGGTCCCGTCCCTGTTGCATGAATGAATGAATGAATGAGGAAGATGGCAAAGTTCTGCCATTCCTGCCGGGCGAACTTGCGCAACCCCCCCCGGGTCAAATGTGGCCTTTTCCGCTGGTCAGGCCGTCGAAAGCCAGACATGGAGGAGCTCCTAAGGCTCCTACAGCAATCGCAAGGAGTTACTTCTTAATAGGTCAATCTATGTCAATCTAGAAAGCCACTTGGTCGCTAGTATTGGTTCTACAAAGTATGTTGCTTCGTTGGAAAGCAATTAATCTACAACCAAACCAGAACTCCGAGTTGAATCAGCAGAAATCTCCTTTCTCTGCATCAACATCTCCCACATGTTGGGGAAACCACATCAACAGACCCGCCACCAAGCTATATGTTGTATAAAATATAATACATAGCATGTGAGTAGATTTGATTTGGATTTGTTGTTGCTCCAAATGGTCAAGAGTCTCAAATCAGGCATTTGAGGGACCAACGACATGTTTAGAGCATCTAGGCAATCAATGAGGGCCGAGAGATTTATCCTGACTTGACATGTTTGTGTTTTGAGCAGAACCACCGTGCTACGACCTTCTTCTAAGGAGTGGGTAATTGCATGGATTGATCCAAAAGCCATGCTGCTAAAGGTCCAAAAGCTATGTTGAGACATGTAGCGGGAGCTGGTAGCTTGGTGGGTGTGAAAGGGTGACAGTCACAGTCAAGTTTGTGTATCCTACAGGGGAATTCATCCTTTATATATACACACATAGCTTTGCGTCCATCAGTATTTCGTTTATACAATTCATGCCTTTTGTTGCTCTCTCACAATACCTTTCGCTTGGACCTCATTCCTATTTTACACGGATGCTTTATGCGCCAAGGCAATGTTGCCAATTGTTTTTGTTTGTTGGGGTGTTCCAGGAGCCAAACCCAGGTACTTGCTGTTCTGCGTTTTGCCTTTCCCGCAGGCAAACAGGCGGCGGCATCCGACGCTACTTAGTTTGTGACTTGACTGATATTCGGGGATCTTGGTTCCCAAGGAGCAGTGCTTGTTGTCTTGATTGGACCTAGGGGAGAGGTTATAGCCTGCTTATGTTGGTTCTAGCCCAGGAGGCTGTTGATCAAGCAGGTGTGAATTTGGCGGTCTACGCTTGGGCACCAACAAGTAGCCAAGTGATTGCTCACTATCACCTATACAATCATGGTGAAGATTTGTATCCCTTTACAGACTGTGTTCCGTAGCTTCTTGACAGATTGACCCACACGCCAAGAATCTCGACCCTCAACTGGGTGGTTGCGCACGTCTCATCCCAGTTTGCACAGGACGCAAGTCAGAAGTGCCTACAGAGCGCCAACCTGTCTCGCAGAATCGCTTCGAAGTTGCCTGGCTTTTTTGGAGCCGTTGAAGTCGTTGGAGACCATCCATTAGGGACGTGCGCGTCAGTGGTTGTCCCGTGCCACATGTGTTGGACTGCTGCCTCTACTTGAAGCGTTGCGTAGAGAAGCTGCCACAGCTACGCTAGCCACGAGGCAAAGAATGGAGCCATGGGTCAAGAACCTTTTGGCGGCTGCTGATGGCGCGAGTTTGATCTGAAATTTGATCAGATTCGAGATTTCAGCTGGCCAACAAGTATTTGAGACAGGTGGCCTTGAAAGGCTTCCGCTTGATTTCGACTTTCCGTGGGATAGGTGACCAATCCAGTGTGGTCACCAGTGTCATCCACGCAATGTACCACACTGGTTGGCTCATGATTCTTGGTGGTACTCATTGACCAAAGAGGCCGTGCCATACCTGGGTGGCTGTTTCCGCCACACCTGGTTTGCCCAAAGACTCGGAGGCTGAACGGGCTGAACGCATCGCACCAAAACATAACACATGTTCGAAGATGGGTGATTTGAGGCCCCCATATTCGACCACATATGTATATTTCTGGCGTTTCCTCGTGTCCGCAACAATCAAAGTTCAGTTCCTCGTTTCCTGATTTACTCTTCAGGTCGACCATCAGAGCAGGACTCTGAGAGCAGGACTCAACATGCGCAAGGCACGTGGCCGTCTTTTCGCCGGCCGGATTTGGGGAAAGGTGATGAAGGGAAGGTGGTCTTTGAGCGGGGTTAACAAATGTAATGTGCCAGTTGTTGCTTAAGCTGAAGACAGTGCTTTGGTGTTGTGTTCTGCCTCCGGACAGGAGAGGTCCGGCTGCCTTCGACGCCAGAGCAGAAGGAAGATCCAAGTGATTGAGCTCAGATGTGGTAAACTTGTCAAAAAAAGGTTCAGAAGCCAAGAGTGACCCACAGGAAAGTGCCTTCACTAGACCTTTTGACAATTTCAAGTTAACTTTAGTTTGCTTTACCGTCTTTTTGTTCCAGGTGACTACTCAGTGATTTGCACGCTTGAGGACTGCCGGACCCATCACCTTTCTCATCCGCAGCCGAGGTGACGACTTTCCAAGCCCAACACAGATCTGGGGAGGCGAACCGAGGACTGAGGCGGAGGAGGTTCCAGATACTAGCAGAACTGAGTTCGCTTTTAAACAACTTTTCATGCTTCTTGACAGGTTGCTTCAATCAATCCGCGGATCCAGTTCCTTCAGGGTCGTTTTGTTTTAGAGACCATCAGATCCCTAGGTCGACCAACCAGATATGGCATGCGGTTTGAAGCTCCACTCGATTTCCTACCACGTTTGATCATTGGTAGACCACCGGACTCATGTCCAGGTATGGCCGGGACTCGTTAATGGAACGATTCAGCGAGTTGCTTCCTATGCATGAAGTCCTTTGCTGACAATCCAATCTTGTGCTAGCAGTACAGGCCCTTTGCGGCCAGGCGATTCCCCTGGCTTGTCAAGCTTTGCGCAATGGTGGTGCAGGCGTGAGATGTGCTGTTGATTGCTTGACAGAAGGGTTCACCCCCGTTTGGTGAATGAATGGCTTTGTGGGTTTCATGGAGTTTCATGTACTGCGGTCCGGTATGGTTTCTTGTGAAGTTGTGTGAAGGACTGGTGAATGAACACCATGACTGAACAGCAGGCCGAACGGACTGCTGTCAAGGGTTGTGAAACCTGGTTCTTGCAGGGCTCGTGGACCATCCTTGCTGGGCGATGAGACAATCAGCTGCTTCGACAGGGGTGATGTGAGCCATGTGGACTACGACGCGAGCGTGGGTGGGAAAGTGGCAGAGGGATGATAGAAACAGACAGAGATGGAACAGAGAACTATAGAGAACTTCAATCGTGGAAACCAAGAAACAATACTTCAGACATGTTAATTCTATCTCAATAGAATTGAGGTTTGTCACTTGATGAGCCAGGCAACAAAAGGTCCGTATCCTCGAACCCATCAAACCCTTTTGTGGCCTAATTCAGTTTAAAAGCTTGAGTGATATATTCCGCAGAGTCTACAGACAGGAACATTGGCCATCCCTGGAGTGCTTCTTCTCTTGAACAGCCTTTAGTTATACATTATATAGTCATATATATCATCTGGATATGTATTGAAATAGGGGGACCTCCCCCTGGAACAGGGTCTCCCCTTTAAAATACACCCATCTTGGCTGATGTCGTACCCCGATTGTGCTACCATCCCCAAGCAGCTCCTCCTTTGTCTCGGATAGACTTTCCCCAGTAACAACTTGGTAGAAAGGGACTTGCATACATCCATCAAGATCCTATTAGATCCACTTGTTACCCACGAGTAATCACGATCCCAAGCTGGTCATTAAATGCCAAGCTTGTTTGACCCCATGGATGGTCCAGCGATCCAATGGATGATCGCTGTCCTCATCGATCTCGGAGGGCTTGAGTTCGAATGGATTCATCCTGACCGCATCCGGTCAGGTGCAACGTCAGCATCCGGTCAACCTCTCTTTAGGCAGATGTTTCGCCGGACGCTCCCAACTCCACCGTTGAGGCCCTACCTTGAGTTGGGAACTGGAGGAGTGAGCAGGATGAAGCTTTTCTTCGCACCGATGGTGTCATGGTTGGTGTGTTTTCCGCGACGGTCGTAGACATCGAGCCGAACACCTTCTGGTGGAGTGGTCGAAGGCCAAACAGCATGATGTGTGTGTGTGGCTGAAATGATGAAGACCTTTGCTGGTAAGTATCTCAGAAGCGGGCGGACGGAACACATTTGAGACATCCTCTCCTCAGTTTCTGGATCAGAAGGAGAAAACAGCTTCTATGTCAAGTATTTTTTCGCTTGTCGCCGTCATGTGAGTTAGGTCTCGCTCCATCTGCCTCCTCTCACCGAATCTTTTCATTTGGAGCTGCTAATGTTGCACCACATCGGCCACCTGAGCCGGCTCCTGCGGGGTTGAGACCTCGCTCCAGACGTACTCGGCAAGCTGGACCAGCGAAGCAAGTGCCGCGACGGGGGTATTCTGTCTTCCCCAGGGATCCAGATGGAGGTATTCAGTCGCAGCCAGTGTTTACCAGCTGCATCCACTGGACTTAGCTTTCACAGGACAGGTCAAGGAAAACCACCTCAGACAGCCTCACATTTTGCGGCGAGGTGCACCTGCAGTAATATGTTGAAACCACCGTTAAGCTGCGGCTTGTCGCCACTTGCTGTTGGCTTCAACTTGCTGTCAGGAATTGGACCTTGCAGGATCTTAATCTTCCACTGCTTCTTAAACCCAGCAATCTTGGAGGGCGAAGCTGCAGAAGCCCAAGACCCTTATTGTTTCTGATGATGTCCTTGACGACCCCACAACTCATCAACCGGATGTGTTGGAATTTTCCTATGTGAAATGAGCTTGAGACTCAGAGCCATCAAAAGGTTTGTCCTGTGAAAAAAAAGAACACATACTTAGGGTTATATGCTGATCATATGCCTGCATGCCAATCACATGTTGTTCCGACATTCAGAGCTATTCAGAGTCAGCACAAGGTGGGTGAATCCTCTTTGAAGGGTGTCACCGTGTTACCTATATCTAAGTATCTAATGTTATTATATCATGAGTTTCAAGGTCAGTGGGCAGATCAGTGGGGGCCCTCTCTTGACCATGGAGTGCAAACCATTACTAGTATGGAATATGATCATAGGACTGCTTACTCAAGACCTCAAGGAACAGGAGCTTTCATTTGCATCACTTATGAACAGGCTCTCTTCGGAATGGACGAATGGGCTAATGAAGCAGATGGACACCTGGGATCCTGGAAGTCTCAAGTCAATGTTGTTTTTTTTGCCAATGATCATAGCTCACAGACTCGCAGACTGTTCTTACTGCCAAGAAAGAAGCCCGCAGTGGCTGGAGGGTCAATCCGAAGCCCAGTCCCATTTGTCCCTCTTATTTCCTGACCGTTTTTGGCTTGTGTTTGTCGGATATCTCTAAGACGTGGCAAGATGTATGGCAGGGTACCATCGACTGGATCTGCCATCTGTGGAGCAAGATGGATGGCCTCCTTTTCTCGGCATGAAGGTCTCGTAAGACTCGACGACCCTGGTTCTGTGGTTCACTTACCAGGTTGGTAGGTCCGGGGCAATTCACAGTTCTGAGAGCTTCCAGTTCTTGAAGCCAATCTATGTTTTAGACTTGACCTTCATGATCTTTGACTCGGATCTCTTCGTGTCTCCCCTCAGACTCTGGCGACGAGACCCTGGAGATCCAGTTGGTTCAGTAGTTGCCCAGACCTCCCAGCAGCTTCTCATTGTTGGATGTGGGAGGCGTAGTCATGACTTTGTGGTGGACACCTCTCTTTCCTCTTAATGTGGGCGCCGACAGCGTCTCGCTTGTGACTAGTGAATGCACTAATTCTGACTTGTGGTGGACACTAAACCATGCAATTGGCCAAATGTACAACTTGCATACATGGGAGGGGCAATGTCCACATGTTCACAAGTGGTACAGCGACCCTGGGTGGACTGAGATGGACTGACTGAGTCTCGACTTGACTCGAGTCTCGAGGATTGTGTTGGGGATAGTCACGACTTGACTGTTCTGGCTCAGTGTAGGTAGAGATGTGGCACAGTTTGTTGGCCTTTCAGAAGGAGGTTTAGTCTCTTTCATTAGACCACATAGCTCGCTCTTAAGCATTACACATGCAAGCTTCAGAGTTGTAGCCAGCGTGAGCAGAGCCCTCCCTAGGGAACCACCAACCAAACAATACGCTTGTAGGCAGTAAAGACCTTGCCTTGCGACTCGGCACCATGTCCTTACGGGACTTGCCATCACTGCTCAAGTGCGGGCCCTTGCATGCCGTCGACAGAGCCTTGGTCGGTGCATTTGTCGCCCTACTCCCAATCAAAAGGGTTGAATTCCTCGAAAGAGTTTCGGCTTTGGAGACAGGCTTGGATCCCACTTATGGAGTGTCAAAAGAGATCACTGGCACTTCTTTGCATGTCTTTTTACATGTTTCCTAAATGATTTCGGTCCTCACATGGCGTGCATTGTCAAAGAAAAGGCCTGACTTATCGGAAGCCCAGGCCACACCACTCCACTACACTCTAATTTGAAGCACATCTAAGCTCGGGCCTCCAATCGGACAAAAAACGCATCGGAGCACGTCTTGTGTTACATCTAGCTGATACCCGAGCCCGAAGCACCCCAAACTTGTGGACTGGAGTTATCTGTCGTTTGATACCCAGAACATGTGGTTGGCCTGGTCCAGTCACTCTACATGCTATTTGTTCGACTTGTTCCACTTGGTGCAGGCGGCGAGCCAGCAGTGTTCGGGGCTGGAAGGTGCTACCGTCCGGGAGCCAAGCCGACTAGCAGGGACCAGTCTCAGTCAGTGTCGAGTCGGGTCATATCAGCGAGATCGCATTGGATGGACAGTATGCTCAGAGAACTATTCTGGCGATATGGAGACTCTGGAGCCAGGAAACCATGGAGTCGAATTCTTGGAGATGCGGAGTCATGTTTTCGGGCGCGGTGCATTCATAGACGGATCTAACCAAGCTAACCTTGCCTGACATGTTAATATTTGTGTAAGTGTTTTCGTGGGGCCATCCCATTCTGTCAACCAACCAACCCAACTTAGGAAAAAAAAAACATAACCACCTTCAAGGTTGTTACTTCAACAAAATACCCGCAAGCAAACAAAACAGAAGTAGTTCCAACTATCCTTGCCAAAGAGCCGTTGCACTGGATCCGTTCGGCCAACTTTCTCCCCACTACCTTCAATTCCTACCTCTGCCCCGCTTATCCAATTGTTCCCCAAGAATTGGAGCGTCAACAGCAGTTGTGTTCACTATGATATGTGGCCAATGTGGACTCTTACATTTATAATGGTCAAGAATCTACAATACTGCAACAAGTCGGGCAGTTATGTACACGGTTTGGTGTAGGTGGCGCAGACCTTTCCCGTTCTGTAGATTCATGTTTGGTACCTATCATGCAATGATTGGGATTTACAATGAAAATATGGATCATGCACCTTCTAAAGCCCCAATAAATACACAGGGACCAAAAACTTACACTCACTCCCATTGAACCATCGTAAGTTCCCTGAAAATCCCTAGATGACTAATATGTAGCATGTGCTTGTAGAAGGATGTTGGACCTGACGGCACTGCACAGCGATGAACAACATAATATGCAGAAGGTCAGCCAACCTTGGTTTGGGGCACCCAGGTTTTGACCATGTACAAAATGCGTTTGCCTAATGATTCAGGTTCGCCCTTTCTTCGCCCCCGTTCCATCCTCCCTGGCCGCTGGACAGTGACGCATCACTGTCCGTCGCAGGCGCGCCAGGCATTCGGTCTCAGCCACAGACTTGGGCCCTCAGGCCAGTGGTTGGAAGCTTGAAGGACCGAGGCTGACAAACGCTGGAAGACGAATCGAACTTTCAGAAAGCACGTGGAGAGTTTGAAATCCGGAGTTGGACAATTTTGGAGCAATAGACCCTCCCAACCACGCATGTGCGAGCAACATGGGGCCTTTATAGCCAGAAGTATCTGGAAAATGAGCAGCAAAAGATGATAGAACAGCACCTACTGGTTTGGGGTCTGGTGGTTTGCTGGGCCCGCAATTCGACATGTTGCACGACATGTTGTATTTAGCTTGATTTCCCACCTATGACCTTCCAGTGGAACCCACTGGCGCCAAACGCACCGTCTTGTTCCAGGTCCACCGCGCAGCTGTTCCCCGGCACTCCGAAAGGCTGGGTCCTGTGTCGAGGTCACACAATCAGAGGTCAGACAGCCACCAACAGCTTAGACCTCACAGCGACTTCTGTTTTGATTGGTGGCAACCCAAGGACAGACATTAGATCTCATTAGGTCGGCAGCTATTCATTAGTGTGGTGAAACATTGGGACTCGGACTGGTTGGGTAGCTTGAATGGGAGCATATGGCAGCGATGCAGTTTATTGAGTTAAGAAAACACCTGCCAAACATCCCAAGTGAACCATCTCACCCGGGCGTTACAGACACGAGGGAGTCCTTTCGACTGCAGGTCACAATCGCAGACCCGGCTTCCACCGCCGCGGCAAGCGGCAGAGGACCCCATGGGCGAAAGACGGCATGAGTATCACTAGTCATGACTGACAAATTCTTGGTTTGGGCCAGTTGCTTTTACTTCTCAGACACCCATCCAAGAATGTAGAGGAGTTCTATTGAGTCTAGCCTTCCAATCAAGATGTAAGCAAACGTTCACCAGCAACTGTGTTGCTAATGGAAGCCACACCCACGAGGCAGGCTGTCATGGCAGCCATGTTGGAACACTCACCACATGTGCGTCACATGTGCTCCAGACCCCTGACCGGCAGACCTCCCACCGACTGGACCGTTGCACTCGCACTCTTGTGTGGCTTTCCCAAGTGGGGGCTTGTTGGTCAAGTTGGGGGAATCTTCAAGCTGAGCCTTGACATTTGAACTCCTTACCACCGATCCGTCAAACAGGAGAGTTTCCTGCCTGGAGCTGTTCATGCGAGCCCCACCAATGCCAGGTGCCGCCCACCCGGCTCACTAAGACATTTGATTGCCAATCTGACTATATAAACTATATCAAAGAAATAACAAAATGCAACAAATCATAACAAATCAATAGAGCGGTAGAATTCTCAGTTGGGTCCACATATCGAGTTGATTCTTGATATTGATGTGTTTTCGTTGTAGAGCCTACGGAAAACCATTGAGAGAGTGGCCCGTAGGAAAGAGTCGAGCCTTCAAGGATCAAAAAGGGTGTAATCAAATGAAAAGAGCATCACATCCAAGAAGATTGAATCCCTCAATATCTAGCCTCATCTAGCCTCCGTGACTCCGGGCAGTACAGAATTGAGTTCTCCACCCCGCATGCGACTGTTGTCAGCAAGCATATTGTATCGACAGAATTTGGATGAGTTAAATTAATGGACCCTTGCTTAGTGGAATCAACAAAGGGACACCCAACGATGTTTCATGCGCCGATCGTATATCAGTATCGGTGTTGAGTGTGAGGCCACTTTGCTTTTGCGTTCTTTCTCCGTGCCAGTGCAGATGGGAGAGAACAATTTCGTGCGAAGATGGGGTAGTTCATCCCCTCTTTGATTCCTTTGGGACAAGTTCATAGAGTAAAAACTGTGTCTTTGGCACCAGAACCTGGTCGCTTTGGTCCTAAACCTAACGACTGGCCGTCGCAGCCAGCTGGGCACTTGGGTGCCAAGGAGCGGATGGTGACTTACTCCAAGCATCATCGCCATCCATTTGGATATCCTCCACCATCTTGGATCAATGCAATCCCTGAACCATCCTGTCGGCCTGTGTTTAGTTCATGGGACATCTTTGGGATCATCGGATATCCTCTTATGTCTTCCGTTCGAACGTTTCAGCTCGCGTTCGCAGAATGACCGTCGAAGCAGGTCCGTCGAAGCAGATTCGCGGCTCCTCAAGGTGATTCGGGTGGGGGAAGGATCTCCAAGAGTGGAGACACATATTGAGAATGGGAGTATACCAGTATAAATAAAAGACTTACTGTCTAAACAAAGAGAGCAACGGCCTCCGACCTACTAGCAATGGCCTCTAACCTAATAGCAATGGCCTCCAACCTAATAGCCGTAATAGCGATGACCTCCAACCTAATAGCGATGACCTCCAACCTAATACGGAGAAGAATGGGAGTACATCAGATAAAGACCCCTGTTTGACGGTGCTCCTGTTCTTAGACGCAGCTATGTGATGGCATCAAGGAGATGCAACTGACTTGACATCTCATGAGGTTTTTGGGGGGTTTATTACTGGACGCGGTTTACTGTGTATGATCATGCATAGGTAGTTGACAAGAAAGTGGTCGGCCACATATGATATGATTCCTCTTGAAATGGGGAATATAACTATTCATTCTTCATATGACATGATTCGTGGTATTACAATTGTATTATATGATTCCTCATATTTATATATATAAGCTATTCCATTTTGTGTCGTGTAGACGCTGGTCTTTGGAAGCAGACAGCGGTGGACCATTCCCATCTTCTCAAGCCACAAGCGACCAGGTGCCAGAACGAGGTGCATTCGTCGAATGGTTTCCGGCAGTGAAGCATCCACTGAAGTGGGTGGAACTGGATGGATGGAACTGAACAAGCTGTGCAAAGCGTTGCGGCGTAAAGCTGGTTGGATTCTTCAAAAGTTATAGCCTTCCCGGAAACACGAGTTAGTTAGCTTCATGCATCAAGTATATAGTTGATGCAACAATTGGATGTGTGTGTGCTCTTTTTCTGTGGGATCGGGATTATGTGAGATTGTTACATACCAGCGAATTGTCACTATGTCAGATTGTCTACTAACACCATGAAACATCCCTCAAAAGATGCAGAAGATCTGTTGATGGTTGTTGATGTTGTTGTCGGCATCTGCCCAGAGAGTAGATCTCCAGGAAAAAGACCACCCCCACCCTCGTTAGGCACCCCTTGGTGAGAAACTGCTATGCAATAGAGATTGTATTGTCACATGTCACATCTATGTGTGGCGTCTGGGCAGGTCTGGGCAGGTCTGGCTTCCGATCGAAGGAACTCACGTTGGTCCTCGTGCGTACGCGTTGGTCCTCGACTGGTGGTCTTCGATTGGTTGGTCAGAAAGAAATGGGTCCTAACTCGTGGTCCTTGGACCAAGGACATGTCGGACATGTGTTGGAATGGACCATCATCCAGAAGAAACGCGAGCGTTGCCGCGTTGCCACCAGTTCTAGGTGCACGGTATGTCGAAAGCGGATTTCAATGGTCATCTATGACGTCCTATAGGCAGGTAAGTCCAGGAGAGGGTGGGTTTGATAGTTTCCAAAAGCACCACAAAGGATACACTCCGAGTCACATAGAAGTGGAGTGAAAACCACCTGTTTGGCATTCGGAAGACTCATGGTCATCCGAACGAAAGGGGCCATGCCATACACGATTTTTTTCAGGAAGTCTAGCACCAGTGGGAAGAAATTCACGTTAACCATGATTTATCCTGTGATATCCTGTGGTACCATCCAGGATCAAGTGGACCATTCCAGATCTGTGGTACCATTCCAGATCCTGTGGTTATCTATGCCAGGATTTCGGATGTATTTCTGCCTCCGAAACTTCCAGGAAGTGAAGATGTCCCAACGCCATCCACTGGTAGCTCAGGCGGGAAGGGGAGTAGACCTTTCCCTTCACGCCGGTCTCCGGCCCAACACACGCTCTCAAATGGGCAATGATTTTTGGCAACGAGTCTGAGGGATATTGAATTGAGATGTTGCTTTTTATTTGAAGACCCGGTAAAACAATCATTTGTCCTCAGCACAAACGACTTACTGGGAGTTCTTCCAGTGAAACTAGAAAAGGTTCCTACTCATCACCTTCCTTGGTTGTATGATATCCGGTCCCCAGTAGAGACTCGCTTTCAAACATAGATCTTTAGACCCATCTATATAATCCACTTTCTTTTTGGTTCCTTGAGCAAACCCTCTTGAACATGGGACCCCGCTTGGCAAGGAGTTGAACATGAAAGGCCGAACAAAACATACGAGACCAAGTGGGCCAAATCAAAGTCCCACTACTTTCCTCTAATGAGGAGCCAGTTGAGGAGCCATATGTTGTTTTGATGAACGACATTATCACATCAAGTTACAAGGACCAGCATTCATTGATGGTTGTCAGCCTTTTACTTGAGTGCGGTGGGTCTTCCGGGAAGGTCATGCCCGATTACTGATATGATATGTTGTATCATTTTCTGAAGTGGTGTGGTGAAAGTCCTCTCATATAGGATGTTCATGGACTAACATGTGCATGTTAATCATGTAAAATAACGTTGCCAGGACCTTCCCAGTGACCTTTTAAGATCCCAGAATGAGGTCACTTAGGTCTTGAAAAGGTCGCTTACCAATCCTGAAAAGGTCACTGGGAAGGTCCTGGTTTATTGTGTCCATGTTTCCAGAGTTGTACGTACTGTAACTTTATTCTGCGACTTTGACTTGACAGCGGGACCAGCTGTTTTAATTTATGTTCAACATTCTTCAAGGAGCGAAGAGGAACTGGGCACCCACATTTTTTTGTCAGGGGATCTTAGGGAATTACGCATGCCGCAGCATGCCCAAGGACCAAGGATGTTTTTATTTGTTGCGTTCAGATTCTCTGGGGTTACTACGTTTGAACACACAGCAATTGGTGTTTTGGCATGTTCCTAGCTTCAAACCCACAGAAAACATCAGCTTATAGAGGTGATGTTCAGTGGTGTTTAGCTCAAATGGCGCCGCCCAAACCGACGGACTCGGGGCGCCCTCCCTCGGCGCCCTCCCTCGGCGCCCTCGCATGGCATCAGGTGTTCTCCAAACGACGCTTCTCCGTCCGGAGACGCCGCCCTGCACACGCTCCTGCCCCGTAGGCGTCGTTTTTCTTTTTTCTACGGAGCCCCGACGGATTCGTTTTTGGACCAGAAGCTGATCAAAAAAAGGAAGCCACGTAACAAATTCAGCAAGGGCTGTTTATTTTGTTTGGTTATTCCCCAAACAGCTTTGCTGTGAGGGGTTCGCAATTCTTGCATAGAAACAATGCTGGGTCAAGATGATTCCCGTCCTTTGTCTCCCCTTGTCTCCCATGGCCTGTCTGGATGCTGGGCTGAGATGATTTTGCTTTGTCTCCCCTTGCCTCCCATGGTCCCATGGCGTGTGGAAAACTCGGACTGCCGCTGCTGTTTGGGTCGATGCTGGTGTAATCAGACCAAAGAAAATGGTGCAGAGTGTGTTCCTGGTGCTACTGGAGGATGATGGTCAAAATTTGTGGAACCTACGGTTTGGGAGCCCGGCTGAGCCAGCTCCAGATTTTATGATTGAAGCATGCTCAGTTCAAACGCACCAGCCATTCGCCCAGCCCCATGATCCCACCAAGCATCTGACTTGGAGTGCCTATAGTGACCATGATTCAAGCATCAATGTATATAATGGAACGGTTGGACCTAAACGCATGGTAAACACTTTGCGGCTGGTGTGTATATAGGTCCTTGTGTTATTATTTGTTTGCCATGTTTCTTTGCTGTAGCCACTCCGCCTTCCCGCTCTTCATTTGCAGGATTCGACCACGTCACGTGCGCCGACAGCGATGCAAAGTTGGCTTGAAGTATGGCCATGGTGACCAATTTCAGCCACATTCTTCCATGAATTATGGAGAGCATTGGAGAGCATGATACAGAATGTCCCTTCGCGCTGCATCGCACACCAACTCTCTCCAATCGCCTTTTCGTGCCCCCAAATCTCCTTAGGCACTGCACTAGTTAAGGTGCGTTTGGTCTGCAAGCAGTGCACGTGGTTTGCTCATGGTGGAACTTCGTACCCCTCAGAACCTCGTCCAACGTCCAGGTACTTCTCAGATCTCCAACGTCCAGGGAATCGACCGAGGCCGAGGCCGAGTTTTCTTCAGATGGACGAGGTGCAGCGGAGCTTCCAGCTTCCGTCGCAGCGCCGATTTTCTCGTGCGACGGAGCTGTGGAGCTGAGCAGGTCGGAGGCCAAAACGAGGATTTTTCAGTGGATACCCAGAAGTGTTCACAGCAAGTTTCTGTAGATTCCTGGTGGAGGTATTTGTTGAGGTGCCGCTTGTGGAACACTTTTGGAGGTTCTATATAGGGAATAGCCGCCGTGGCCATGGGACAGTCTTAGGATCAGGTGGCCGGCCTGGCCAACGGAATTTATATCGAGCTTCATGTGACATCCGGGCGCACAAAAACGTCTCATCCGCTTTTGGCACGTCTCGTGAATTCCAAACCGTGTGATGGTTTTGGTCTGCTTCGGCAGATGTTTCACCATGTTCTCTAGTCACTCACAACTGTAGTCAGGGACCTCACAGGCTGCCTGAACCTCGTGTTTGTGGTACGAAGCAGAAGAAACGGACGATGACATTCGCCAGGTGCAGAAGTGACGGTATAGGCGGTGCCCTGCAGCAGTTCAGGGCGGGGCGGGGGCCAGCGTGTTGGATGGCTCTAGGTCTTTGGTCAAAGCATGCTGAGACGATATTGTTTCCTCGATGTATGGTGTATCACAACGTGTACACACCTTTCATTTCGATACTAAGATTAGGCGAGAGCAGATGCATAGTATTGCATAGTCAAGTTTGCCTAGGGGTAAGCATTCTTGGTTGAGACCAAGATGGAATGGGAATAATCCTCCTGCTTTGACAATCTTGACCGTAAGAGGGTGTTGTTTCTTTTGCCCCTACGCCGATGCCCAATACACAACGGAACGAAGCGCATGATCTTGGGGTGAGGTACCCAAGAGTGACTAGAAAGAACAGAAAGGATGAGTAACAACAATTGATGGTGGAATTTTCTGACATTACCTAGTAAGTACCCGAGCAATATCGCTTTTCAAAAGTATATTGGTACCAGATGTTAATGCATAAAGAGTTGATTCCATGTTGTGATGTCTTGGAAAAGCCACGGCAAAAGCTGTCGCAAGGGATATGCTCAACGGAACAGTTTGGGATCATGAAGTCCCCCTTGAGAAGGTCCCTTTCCATTCAGCTTTCATATCCAAAGCCTTTCAGTTGGCAAGCTTTGCAGAGACCACCAGGTAGCAGATGCGTGGTTCCTTTAGTATTGATACACGGTACTTATTGTGTTTTTGTTTATTCATTTTTACATGTGCACCTGTGTTTAATTGACATATATGTGACTACGTACGTAGAGTGTAGTGATAAGGACATGATTGAGACTTGATGAATCGAGCCCTTCAAATCACGCTCGTCTCCAATTTTGATGAGGCTTCTTGAAGGGCATGTCACATGTCTATGGAAAAGGCCCACAAGCTATTCTTCAATATCTTGTTTTGTTTTCTCAGATGAGATTGTTATACCACTCTGGAAGAAGCCTTGAGCTTGCACCGCTGACAATGGCGCGTTGCAGAAGCTCCCAGTTTTTTTTGTGCGTCGCTTCAGCGTGCGCTTTGCGACTCTGTGGCCAAAGGAGGTCCGAGCACAGCTTGGGCAGATTAGCTTCACGGAGATATCCTGCCACATTTGTTTGCGTGTGTGAGATGTGAACTCTTTCCCAGTTAACAGAGCATGAGTCAATACAGGAAGTAAAAGGCAGCAAAAGCACAAGATCAGCAGGAATCTCGTGTTGTTTGGACCCTGCCCCTACCAGTCTACCAAACACTCTCCAAGAGGCTTTGGTCACTTGTGGAAATTGTATGTTTTCCATGCGAGGGCGTGTATATAATATATATATATTCGAGGGATTAGGCCGAAAACGGAAGACATTAATTCTGTCCGCGAAGCAAATCTTCCACTCTCCGATCTTTGCCACACCCAACTGATGCCTTTGTGTCAGCTGTGGTGCTTCGGGGTGTGCAGTGAGTCATTCACTGTCCAAGAACAAGCCCATGTTGATTGAGTTTTACTGAAACCCTATTTGTGTGTAGAATTCATCAGTTTCGAGTTGAGATGTTTCCTATAAGTGCCTTAAGCAACTCCAAGGTACTTGGGCTGCTGGAGGATGACTTGTCCACCAAGGATGCTCTTTTGATTTCTTTTGAAACACTTATAACTTGCCTTGGGTCACTGCTCAACACATGGCTTTCATGGAATCCTTTCCGTGAGTTTTGACAAAGGTGAGCCTTGAAGGTGCGCTTCTAGTCGGGGTGAAATCTTCAACTCGGGGTGTGCCACAAATGTCCCAGGGCCACAGGTTTGATAGGTCCAAGCATTAAGGTCCAAGCAGCACATTTCATCGAACGCCCCTGAGAACGCCTCGTACTCGGCTCACTGAGAACACCCCCTTCAGGATGTTTCGGAGTCCTGATCCACGGCGTTTCCGGGGAAGTCGCAGATGTCGGAGGTGCACTTCTTCATCTGGAAACCACACCAAGGATCGCTCAGGACTCTACGGACTTGGACCAATCATATGGGTCAGCAGTTTAGCTTACACGTCTATGGCCGGCCCTAAGCCTTTCTCCTCGGGTGAGTTTTAAGGAACACATCTACTAGTAGTTTTCCCGAAAGCATTGCGAAGGGTTCTTCCGGAAAATCCTTTGAACACTGACACTTCGACACTTACGCTTCGACACTCACACTGACACACTTACACTTCGACACTCACACTGACACACACACACACACACTGGAAGAGCGAAAGCATCCAAGTGCGAAGTATGCCAGGGTCAAAGTATGCAAGTGTGAGTATGCAAGCAAGTGTGAGTATGGAAAATATGGAAAACTAGCACGGGAGATGTCCTAATGAAAAAACATTTCCCCACTTTATAAATTCTCTCTCAAAGGCGGAGTGTGGGACGAACAGCGTCAACCGAAAGCGCAACCCTCTGCGGAGATCGTGCGTGTGGAGTGCGCGAAATGCAGGCGAGAGTGCGATTTGTCCGGTCCGCGCGCAACCCTCTGCGGAGATC
Organism: Durusdinium trenchii; assembly: GCA_963970005.1. Classification (NCBI taxonomy): domain Eukaryota; class Dinophyceae; order Suessiales; family Symbiodiniaceae; genus Durusdinium; species Durusdinium trenchii. The sequence continues at coordinate 587,678 of CAXAMN010026794.1, read as the reverse complement.
GTGCGTGTCGAGTGCGCGAAATGCAGGCGAGAGTGCGATTTGCCGGCTGCCCGCGCAAGCCTCTGCGGAGATCGTGCGTGTCGAGTGCGCGAAATTCAGGCGAGAGTGTGATTTGCCGGCTGCCCGCGCAACCCTCTGCGGAGATCGTGCGTGTCGAGTGCGCGAAACACAGGCGAGAGTGCGATTTGGTACGCAACTCTAGTACGCAGAGTAGCTGGGGAGCTGGAAGCGGAGAACTGGCGACGTGGTAGTGCGAGAGTAGTGCGCGGAGTAGCTGGGGAGCGGGAAGATGAGAACTGGCGAGTGGGTAGTACAACTGGAGGGCGTGGAGTATCTGGGGAGCTGGAAGATGAGCACTGGCGACTTGGTAGTACAACGGTAGTACGCGGAGCTGCTGGGGAGCTGGAAGCTGAGAACTGGTGACTTTGTAGTACAACTTTAGTACGCGGAGCAATCTGTGGAGCTGGAAGCTGAGAACTGGCGACTGCGTAGGACAACTTTAGTACGCGGAGTAGCTGAGAACTGGCGATGTTGTAGTACAACGTTAGTAGTGCGCGGAGTAGCGGGGGAGCTGGAAGATGACAAGTGGCGACTGGGTAGTACAATTGTAGTACGCAGAGTAGCTGGATAGTAGCTGAGAACTGGCGACTGTGTAGTACAACTTTAGTAGTGCGCGGAGTCGCGGGGGAGCTGGAAGATGAGAAGTGGCGACTTGGTAGTACAACAGTAGTACGCAGAGTAGCTGGGGAGTGGGAAGATGAGAACTGGTGAGTGGGTAGTAGCTGAGAACTGGCGACTGTGTAGTACAACCTTAGTATGCGGAGTAGGTGGGGAGCTGGAAGATGAGAACTGGCGACCTGGTAGTACAACTTTCGTACGCAGAGTACCTGGGGACTGGGAAGATGAGAACTGGCGACTGGGTAGTACAACTTTAGTATGGAGAGTAGCTGGGAAATGGGAAGAGGAGAACTGGCGAGTGGGTAGTAGCTGCGAACTGGCGACGGTGTAGTATATAACTGTAGTGCGCGGAGTAGCTGGGGAGCTGGAAGATGAGAACTGGCGACTTGGTAGTACAACTAACACGTGCCTTTGACAACAGGCAGTGGAAGCCAGCCTGCTGGCTGACAACAGGCAGTGGAAGCCAGCTTGCTGGCTGCCATTGTCCAGATGGAAAGCCAGCACGTTGGCTACCATCATAGTTGAAGTGGGTAAGCCAGCACGCTGGCTGCCATGGTTGAGATGGCAAAGCCAGCACGCTGGCTAGCATCATAGTTGAAGTGGGTAAGCCAGCACGCTGGCTGCCATTGTCCA
>CAXAMN010026794.1:542505-586357 GCA_963970005.1 Durusdinium trenchii | reverse complement strand
AGATGGCAAAGCCAGCACGCTGGCTGCCATCATAGTTGAAGTGGGTAAGCCAGCACGCTGGCTGCCATTGTCCCCTTACCAGCAGCCCAAATGCTCACGACGATGAGCTGGGCTGTCACCGCTTGGCCGCCGGTGGGGGGTTTGGGAGGCCGCATCGCACACAAACACCCACACACTCCCTCAACTTCCACGAACACACACATACGCAGACTCGTTTCCACACGGACATAGACACACGCACAGAAACCCACACACTACCTCAACTCACTCGACTTAACACTTCTCACTACACACTTACCGGATAACTCGCACTCTGATTTCCTACGTGATGAAAAATGCTTTCGGGCCACTCGTCGTCTAGTTTTTTTGCTACTAGTAGCGATGCCAGGATCTACTAGTAGCTTCTTGTTACTAGTACGGCCAGGAGCTACTATAGTAGCTTCTTCACCACATGTTTTCATTTTTTCATGGACCAATGAACCCAATGAACCTGGAGGGTAAGTCCAGGCTGTTTAGCAATGCCTTTCGTGGTGAGACGAGAGAAGCTTCAAAGTGGATCAGGCCAAGTTGAGAATGATAGTAGCGTCCTTGCTCCTAGTAGTAAGGCCAGGATCCGTGTCTTGCTGCCACGGGGGGACCAGAAGTGTTTGTCTTTGGTGCCTCGCTACGCGATGGAAGATCTGTGCTTCTTCGACACCTGCGACTGGCCTCGCTTCGAACGTAGGAATCTCTGAGACTGACAAATTCGGCCCCGGCGCAGGTACCTACACCGCAGAGAGGTTGTAGCTACAATTGCTTCAAGGTTACTTCAAGCCTCAAGATTGACCTGGTTGCCTTCGCCTTCAAAAGATGTTTGGTAATTATCCCTTTCATTGAATTTTATGGTACCTTTGCAAGCTGGCAATGGGTTGGCCAGGAAAAGTGAAGAAACAGTCCAAGTGTATGTAGTCCGCGGACTTGTGGGCTTTAGACAAAACCACTAGGACTGCCAGGATAGTCTACCATGTCTTGGGCATGGAATGGAATTCTCGGAAAGTAGCATAGTCGGCTCCACTAAGCTTGGAGTACGAACTGAAGCACCACTTCCATTACTTTCTCACAATTCGCAACCACAGCTGAAACAGCTCCTCACCTGGCGGCGACGGAAACATGCCAAGTATCGATTTCAAAACAAAACACCCAGCATCCATGGCTCAGTCTTCGCAAAAAAGAAGCTAATATATTATGCACTTACAATTCGCGGCAAACGACACAGTCGGCCCAACAGACAAGCTTTGTGCCAGGGCAATCCTTGAACCTGCAAGCATTCGCGCACTACACGCAGGCTCTCCTTGCCTCACACCCATCGCAGATCCATCCACAACACACCTCCTTTCATGGCAGAGCAGCGGCCTCCGCAGCCACCAAACGCACAACGCACAACGCAGCACTTGGACGAAGATTTTGACGGTGACATCGACTTCGCTACAGCCCTCATTCACTTCGCTTAGAACTTGCGCAGACGCACAACCACCACCAGAACAGCACCACTACTCCCCCCACACCACCCACGCCAACCAAAGCGCACTACTCCTTCAAAACAACCCCGTGCACCTAACATGGCAAAGACACTTCTCACCCACTCCGGCACTGCTAGTGTATTTGACACCCAGGACTGCGCGAGCCAGTTCACTGGCTTGACAAAAGCAAGAAGAAACAGCGCTCTCGCATGCCTGGACAGCTGCCAGAGACAAAACCTACCACTCCCTTTTCGGCCTGCGAGGCCCCGTGGCTTTCCAGCTGTGTACAGACCAGAAGTGCACCAACATCACAACATCACGCAATCAGCGCACCTCACACCAGCTGCAGCCTTAGGATTTCACAGGCGCACCACCAGAAAATCAACGACAAGACCGACACCACTCTGGAGCACTGGAACCCCACACCGCCTCGCCCCACTCTGGCGCTGGCGCATGCACCTCGCTGAGGAATCCACCATTAAAGGATCACGCGTATCGGAGCAAATAACACAAAGCCACCACAGCCACAGGAGCAACAGCAGACTGCCTCAGCTGAAGCCACAGCAACAGGACACACTTCATGACAGAGCGCCCATGGAAACCGACCCAGACAGTCAGCATCAGTCAGCACAAACGGCAGAACACGACAAATAGCAATCCATATCACGACAAACGCCAACATCGCAAGGCACCCCTGACATGTTGAAATCCAGACCACCGCAGTACCCCACCCTCGGCTTCCGCGGGGCACCCATGGGGGCGAGTGCTTACCACAATAGTAGAAACAGACTACATCACCCACCAAGATCTCAGCATGGCCACCAGGTGGCCATCTGCACCGGGACCATCCAACGAACGCAGCCAATGTGTTTTTGGGGTTCTGTGTTGCTTCCTGAAAACCATTCATCAAGGAGTGTTGCCATCCTACTGTCAGTGTTCCCAAGTATCATTCCTCAATCATGGCTTGCTCAGTGGCTTGCGCGTATTAGAATCTGAGAGGGTAGGTGCCAGAAGCTTGTGCCAGGGCTTTCAGTTTCACATACTTGGTGGACAAAGAGGTGTTATTTGACCTCCAAGTACTAGGAATTCACGATCTCAGCGACACTTCCTTATGGTGTCTGCCGGAAAACAGACACAGTGTGCGAGGGGGACCCCAGAATGGGTTTTTCAGAAACCACCTTTTTGCGTGCCACAAAAAAGGATGACCATTGGAAAGGCCTTTTCGGGCTTCAGTATTCATTCAGCAGGAAGTCAGTAGAGTGTTTTGCTTGACCGACCATAGTTTCAAATGACCGAATTATTCAGCGTTTTGTTTGTGTTTCCGTTTCAAACTTCAAGATTTATGTACCGAGGCCTCCCACCGCGACCTTAAAACTTGATGTTTCTCGGGAGGGAGCGTTGCAATAACCTTTGAACATGGTTTCAGTGCAACGCATCACCCTCAGCATCTAACTTTGTGTGCAATGCATTTTTCAATGTTAATTTCCCTCTCCAGAATTGTTGCTTATACATTGGGACCTGACAGATGAGTTTAGTAGCACAAGAAAAACACATGAATGTTCAGAGTCATCACTTGTTTGGAACCATTGCTGAGACCCATTTGAGGCCGAAACAAGATCGCTAGTAGCATGTCAATGGGCGCACTTGGATGTGTTTGTGGGCTCATCCGGTGATTCGAAGCCTTTCAAGGCTCCAAACTGAAAGCGCCCTGGATCGATCGAATCCCGGCGTCATGGCTTTGTCGCTTCTGGGACCGCGGAGCAAGAGATTCATGTACGTAATCACATAGATCAAATTTGGTAAAACATCATGTCTTGCAGGCTTAGTCAGTCCTTTATATATATATATTATAATATAGAGAAGATACGTCTCAGGCGGTGTTGGAATTGACGTTTGTGGGTTGCCACCAGCATAAGGAAACCTGCTGATTTGATTGGCTTAATAAATGGTGGGAATGGGTATCGCCTCAAGGCTCGCCTCATGACTCATTCGCCATAGGGCCATAGACTATACTGTAGGCTCATGTCAAGTTGCTGTTAGCTTTCCTTCATTCTTCTCAACATGGCTCAAGGCTAAGGGGCTAACACTGTACTTCTAGGCGCATGGTGATTCTTGCAACCTCTCGTAGGGGAGGTTGCAAAAAGAAAACCCAGCTCCAATATGCTAGGGCGGCACTTGCTTATCAGGTAAGTACCTTTTCGTTTTTACTCGACAGGTAAGGCTTTCCAAAGGGCGTGTAACACTATGGAGAAAAACACCTGATGGCTTGCCATTGCTTCAAAATCACGAAGCCAAACAATCAAAACCAAACAAACTGGCTTTGCAGCACTGAGGCTTTTGGTGGCTTTGCTGACTACATGGCCCACAGTCCCTTAGCTGAGAATAGACAGGTGACTGGATGCTGTGAGGGGGGGTTCTTTTCGTATCTTCAACTAGGAGGCAGTTGATTTGCCTGCAGACGCTTCAACTTGGAGGATAAAGGATATCAACCACGAATATTGACCACCTTGGGCAAACCATGCGGTCTCCAGACGTCCTAAAGGTCTCACATCGCTTCCTCATCGAAGCGGTTCAGCTCCGGCCATCCCTCCACGTCCGGTTTGAACTTGAAAGCTGACCTGGATCCCTTCAGAAGGGGAACTGCTGAGCGGGTGACTGGCTTCCCAGGAGGGACGGTTTTTGAGCAAAGTCGGAAGGACAGACCGTCGTCGCTTGTTTTTTACGGTCGGTTGGGGTGCCTGATCGGAATGAACTTTCCAGATGTTGTCCCAGTTTGAAAGGAAAACCAGAGGACCCAGGCTTGTCAGGGCTTGCCAGCTTGTTGTTTCATTGGGAACATGTTTCCCTCATTCTGGAGCCAGGGCTTTGTTACTTTGAAGCGTTTGCGGGGTCCTCGCCATTGAGGCGATTGCCATCCGTGTGGATCGTGTGGATCGTGTGGATTTGCCGCAGACGCTTGGAGCAGCTAAATGATGAAACCAGCCAAGAATCAAGCAGCTTTGGGTCCACTCTCCAGTATGTCACAAGCTTCACCTTCGTTTGGAAATTATTTGCGTTCTTGTACATTTGAGAGCGTTGGACTTCGTAGTTGCAAGCAACAGCACTGTGGATATGGTGCAAGCGGGAGCGAGTGCGGGCACATGGGTGTTAGAAAACCTTTGGAACCTAATTTAATGAGATACTGCATGATTCTCTCATTCTACTCCGGTTTCTCTCCCAATCCCCAGGTCCTTTTAAAATGTGTTAAACCTGCTTTAAGTAACCTATATAGTAGGCTCTGAAGGATCCATCGATCGATTCAAAACCGCTTCCCGGCCGCTTGGGACAAATCCCAGGAACTACACAGCTTATCTTCACGACTTTGGCCTGTCGGAGAGGCGTTTGCAGGATCGAAGCTGGGAAAGGACTCATTGGTTTCAAGACCTGTTTGTGTTGGTCCCGGTCCTGTTTGTTTAAACACTTCAACTCTGACAAACACATCACATGGAAGTGGAAACAATAAATGGTCCCTTAAGCTAGACTGCTTTCCGAAAACGAACAGGTCGGTGGTTTTCCACTTCCGTGTTAGTGAGTCGGAATGTAAGCATGCATCCTGATAGTTGACAATGCCGCACTTGGCCGACCGGATCACAAGCACATGCAGAAAGTGATAGGCGCAGCGGATTGCGCAGGCTCGACGGCCATGAACCATTCACTGGCTCGTCCTGGCGTTCCATTGGGTGAATGGGGTGGTTTGAGAGCTCAGGGTGCGGAGAAATGCTCACACAAAATCACCCAAAGCTGTTTTGTTTGTTTGTTTGTTTGTTTGTTTGACATGCGGCTAACATGCTTAAAAACTACACGCCAAACTACTGGACTACACTCCAAAACTAGACTAACACAACCGGGAAAAGCCCAGCTGGGCTTGAATGGTCACTGGTTTGGGTGGTCAGTTCCCTCCAGAAATTGACCCCATTTGGCGTTTCTTTGCCGATACAACTTGTGGCCCTTGGGCGGGAAGAGGGCCAGATGTGACATGTGAATAGGCTCGGTCATGAGCTTCAACTAACAGCCCAGCCACGCTGCCAACATGACTTAGCTCGGCAACTTAGCGTTCGCAGGAGTCCGATCAGCTCCGGAGCAAGCGCGAAGAAGCCTTCTGGCAGAGGCCAACTGTTCCTCCTGGCAGGGCGTGGCAGGGCGTCACCGAGTCAGCTAGGTTGAGTGAGATAATTTGCATTGTTTGGCATTTACCTTGAGAAGATAATTACCCAAAGGCGTGTCAATTCCGCATAGTATAACTAAAAGTATCTAAACATAATTCGTGTATAGGGTGTTCTTGTTGCGATAAGAGTCACACACAAACAAGCAAGCAAGCAAGCAAGCAAGCAAGCACGCAAGCACGCAAACACGCAAACAAACAAACAAACAAACAAACAAGCACACACACACATAAATTGAAAAGGGCTCGCAAGAGCTGTATCAGTTTCGAAGTTCCAGAAGTTAGTTACTGACTACCTAGCACTCTAGTTGCTGAATACTTAGCCCTTGACTTGAGGGAACGGCAAGACTTGCTGGGTCCGATCAACAGAAGGTTTCAAAAATAGTTACTGACTACTTAGCGGTTCTTAATTAGGTGCAATAGTTAGGGAGCGGGACTTTAGTCTTAGACCGCCCGGGTAGATTAGACTAGAACAGGGACAACAGAAGGAAAGGCACCGACACACAAGTGTGTCGAGTACCATTTCCTTTTGTTGCCCTAATGAGCTCACCAGTGGCCTCTTCGGTGGCCATCCAACACTGGTGAGAGGGATGGCCCCCTGCTTTGTACACATATTTAAAATTCCTTAGAGACAGGAGTTGACACACGCACACACACACACTGACCATCCAACGGCCACCCAGAAATCAAATTCAGTGATCTGATTTCTTCTAGTACAAGGTATAGCCCCTGTTCCGGCGGCCTATGCGTTGGCTTCGAGGCTTTGAAGCCTCCTTTTCTGCGCAGGCACGCCAGGGCCATGTACCAGAACTCTTTGCCTGGTGCACGCTGGTGGGCAGCAGCCAGTGTGAGCCCCAAACGGGTCGTCCTCCGGTTCGAGAACCCGGTTCTTGAGCGTCCGTGACGAGCGTCCGCGAGCTATTCTGAAGGAATTGGAGTGGGCCCACCGGGCAGAAGAAGTCCTCATCTTCAATATACCACCCGTTTTTTGTTGATGATTTTGTGTGGTCTACAGTTCCCAATAGGAGTCTCAGATGAGCATGCTTTCAACACGGCATTTTCCTCCTTTCAGGTCATTTGTTTGACGCCTTGGACGATGAGCTGAAGGTCATGAGGGGCTACAAGCCCGTGGCGCCAGTGGCCCACGTGGCCAAGGCATGGCTGTTGGGGTCGACGTAGGTCGCTCTTGGCAGAAAAAACACCTCCAAATTTGGAGGTCAACGAGAAAACCAAAAGGTTTTGGGAGCCAAAGCAATGACTTATTGGGAAAAAGGTGTTCTTCCACCTGTGCAAGCCGTTTCAGGGATCAATGTTTGCGTACGAGACCTCTCACAGGTCTCATGCGTTCTGTGATTTCTCAATAGGGAAATGGCTTGAACAAACACAGAGTATCTCAGGGCATCTCTGAGAATGAACTGAATACATAACTGAATGATATTTCTTCTAAAGTCCTCCATTGTCGCCAATGTTAGTCTTCAACTGCCTATATTCTGACTTTAGCAAACATGAATGAAAAGCAAGAGACATCCAACCACTGCCCGCTAAATGATATCCCTGAAAGAATCACCCAGTAAAGAAGAACTCCAAGAGAATCATTCTCAAACCAGTTGTGGAAACGCCCCACCCATTTTGTGTTTACATATTGTTTCCAGTCGTTTTTCCCATGTCGATCTCCAGCTCCCTCCATGCTCGATGCTCCACTGGAGGCTTTGAATTTCCTGCAGATCACGACCGACTCGGCTGACCGCTCCAACACCTCGGCCGCCTGGGACATCCCCCAGGGCCTGGTCTTGCCCGAGGAACGCCGCGAACTCGGCTCGCCACGGATCGTATAGGGACTTGGTGAACTTGGTGAGATGCCTGGATTCCTGCGTTTGCTAGTGCAGCTGTCGGCTGGCCGATGGTGTTGGACATGAACGTCGATGTTTGTCAAAATTGTCCATTCTTGTTGGTGGTTTATTGGTGTGGGTTGAAGCGGGTTTGGATGGTACCAAGAGCAGCTTTCACATCAAAAAGACAGACGCAACCACAACTTTTCTGCTTGGATGGCTCTTTATCTTCCACTGACAAAGCTGATGAATTAGACCACTAAATCCTTGGTTGATATGATGCGATCAGTGATGCCATCCATTGATTGTTGGAATGCCCCTTGATTCAGAAGTCTTGATGACTGATATCCGCAAGTATCCACACGGATGTAACGAATCAATCAATTGGAGCCTTGGAGCCCAGATTTAAAGCAAACGGTTGTGTATAATATCAAAGTGATGGTCTAGCACTAAGTCTAGCATACTTGGGAAGCTTTTGAGGATGTTGACATATATGTTGACCCCTGATTCAGGGGCCCTGAACCCATGGATCCTCTCGCCCATCCTCAGGCGATGGATTGGCGACCCAAGGTCAGCACGTCCAATGAGGTCCGCTCGCAGGCGGGGTTTCTCGCGCAGGTGAGGAGTCAATGACTTTGGCTGAGTTATAGGGGCCTTTTAGAATTAATCCTAGCTGCCACGATCCAGAACCCATCTCGGTGGGGCCAAGGGGTTAGTTGAGCAGCCATGGTTCCATGGTCTGCAGATGTCGATGTCTATGGGGTTCGATCGTAGGAGTCGGAGGTTCGGCTTTTGGATCTTTTGGCCGCGGTCATTTGAGTCTGGTGAAGACTAAGAAACACCTATGAAAGATCTTTGAGACGCGTCTGATGGGTTCAGTCGAGTGGGGCAGTGGCCTGTTAAACGGAAGGGATCCTGCAAAGGGATTGAGTAGAAACAGGATCATCCAATGGGTGTCCAAGGGAGGTCCACAGGTATTGTGGAGTACACAAGCCCATGTAGACAACCGCCTCGAGCCGATGTTCGCTCCGCTCAAAGGGAAGCAACATCGACACTTTTGACTATATAGCTAATATAGTTTGAGATTGACAATGAGCATCCTAGGTTAGGTGCAACAACTAAGAATTGTCTTCACTTTTACCCACCTCCTCAGCCAATTGAGCTTGCCACTCAACAGGAACTATGTCACCCTGTGTGACCTGCATTCATCCTTTCATCCTGATTGCAACATGTTCGTGCCAACCCACGTTCATTTCCTTTCAGTTTGAATCCATGCACTATCACATGATTCTCCTGGGAGATCAATAATAAGTGTGTAAGTGTGTGTTTCCGAGATTTCGGAGCGGGGAGTTTCGTCGGTTTAACGATTTTAAAATATAATTCGTTGCAGTTACGTACTTCTCTTCTTAAGCACATCAGCATTTGACACATCGTCGATTGGGTTTAAGCAAATTCTTGCAATCTCTTGCGTTCGCATGTTCCTTCTCAAAGAAAAACTTCCCCATGGTGAGTGAACACTCACGTCCTTCTTTTTCCGGGTCATATTCGCCACGTCTGGTCGAGGGCGTTTGCGGTGATTGTTGGGCAATTTCATCGTTGAACGCCTTGGAAATGCACCTGGAGCTGGGCCACCGCGGTGAGCCCTCGATGGTGGGCCGTGTTGGAGGCAGACCGGTCTGGGAGGGTGCAGATGGTTTTTCATGGTGAGCCACAAAGCGAAGACTCGGCAATTAGTAGATCAGGGGTTCTTTCTTTGAGCTAGGTTTTCCTCGGTGTTCGTGTCGAAACAAGCTCGGTACGGCTGAAGAGAGCTGGGCCGTACGGCACGGGCAATACAACAAGCACGGAGAGCTTAGCTCGCGAGGGAGAGCTCATCCTGTTCTACCTGGTTATGATGGTTCTCTCTACCGCGTCAGCGCTAGATCACTAGAAGCATCAGCACTTTCAAACCAAGCAACAGCAGATACGCAGCAAGTCATGAAAGGTGGCTGTCAGGGGATACCTTGAGTTTGTCTTGCGAAGCAAGTGTGGGCTCACTGGGCTCCTCCGGATCTAAATTAACTTGAGACACCCCCTACCCCTTCGTCCCGAAGTGGATCTTATTTGGAGCGGGTCATTTAGTCTGCGAGAACATCGGCAAAGCAGACCTTGAGTCACAACAAATTCTCGGACAACGGCTCCGACATGCATTCGCGCAAGCACATCCACTGCTACTGCTCGGATCTGGATTTGCTGTTACAGCACTTCGGATGTAGATCTGAAACAGAGTTTTACACCAACCACCGTTTACACCAAAACACGTTTTTAGATTAACCGCCGTTTATGAGTTTATGCCCGCGCACGGTCGTTTTACACCAACCACCGTTCAGTGCGAACCCGGCAGACCAGTTTAACGAGTAAGAACGACTTCCACTGCATGACTCTGCACGCCCGCTACCCGATCACTTTTGGTACACTTCCTCCGTTCTCGTCTGTACCTAGCAGCCGACATGGTAGTTCACGGGTGTTTCACGAGTGTTTCACAGGTGAACCACGGTAAACACCCAGCTTTCCTAGTCTCTAATCAAATGTAACTAGTCTCTAGTCAGGGTCTGTTCACGGTGAATCACGGGTGGATCACAGTATCACCAGTTAACGTTTTCTTGAACAATATTGGCTATTAGGCGATAAGATCTATAAGTATATATATGTTTTTTACTCCACGATCAATCCTAGTACCAATTTAAAGGTGGTTAGAGGTGGTTACAGACAAGCTTCAAAGCACGATCTTTAAACGTAAAATACGTTCATGTGATTGAATTTCTTCTGAACAAGTTTAACGAGTACATTGGTTCATAGGGGTGTACAGCAAACCACGTACACTGACCACCGTTTGCGCCCCTGCGCGGTTTACACCAACCACCGTTGACGCCAAACCACGTTTTACACGCACCGCCGCTGACACCAAGCCACTGTTTACACCAACCACTGTTTACACAACACGGTTTACTCCAACCGCTCACCGTTTACACCAAACCACGGTTTACACCCACCACTGCTTACACAAGACCACGGCTTACACCAACCACCGTTTACACCAACCGCCGTTTACACCAACCACCGTTTACAGCACACCACGGTTTACACCAACAGCCGCTTACACCAAACAACGGTTTACACTAACCACATCTAACCACCGTTTACACCAGAACACGTTTTACACCAACCACCGTTTACACCAAACCGTTTGGATTTGACATTTCACGCCTAACCCCCCCCGGGGCATTGATATTTCAATAAAGACCCCCCTTGCTTCGTCCCGAAGTGGATCCAAATCATACGCGCCTTGTGGTCCGTGGTTTCACCTCAGCCGCAAACAGCTGAAACAACTCTACACATGGTGCCGCCGCAGATAAGCAAAGCACAGGAAGCAAATCCGAACAAGACCATGACCAGCCATGACACAAATTTGGGCAACAGTAAACTTGCAGCACGAGCACTCACAGTTCGCAGCGAACGACATAGTTGACCAAACAAACAAAAACCTTGGCCAGGACAATACCGTACTTGAACTTGCAAGCTTCCACACACTACAAACAAACCCTTCAACAATTCACCTCATCACACACATACAAACAACAGCCTTCCTTTCCAGGTGTTTGGTGCCGCAGTTTCCGCAGACACCCGCAAGACACCCGCAAGAGAGCAAGAAACACGTACAACTTATTGTAATATAGGAGGACATCGACGGCGATGTCGATTTCGCCACTGGGTCTCATCCAATTAATTTGCTCAGAATGTCTGCAAAAGCTAGAAGCAATGACATAAAGCAACACCATGCATCCCACGCCACCACAAAAACCCAACGCCCGTCACAAGCCGCCGTGCAACACCATACCAGCACAACAAATTTGATGACGAACATGTTTTCAGTCCTAGCTTCACAAGAGCACTCATCCACCTGGCACAAACCCGCAGCTTCGAGGATGACATTGACTCTGTCACTGTCACTTCGTACAGGATTTCCGCAGACACAAGCAGCAGCAGCGCACAGCAGCCACAACATAGATAACACAACCACTGCGACGACCAAAACGCAGACCTCTTGCACGACAAGCTTGCCCTCGCACCGCTGAAATCATGCTGAGCAAGATATAGCAGACCATGAAGCTCCCACCCCACGGCATCATAGCCACCGCGGCATCACTGGTCCAGCAACACGCATACACTGGTGTCCGGTGCGGTTATATAGTGACCGGTCACTCCTTTCTGTCGGTGCACCGGTCGTCCCATGCAGCTTCGGCGAAGCAATCCGCTTGAGCTGCCACGAGCCAACCCATAGGGTTCCCTGCCAAGTGCCGAGCCAGCTACATGCCGATGCTGGGAGAGGAGGAGGTAGCACCAATGTCATGTCCGCCATTGTTGATTCCTGCAAAGTGAGGATTAAGGTACAGGAACACACCCTGGTGTTTTCTGTTAACCAACATCCTGAAACAAGGCTAAATCCTTCTCGTCGGAACCTACGAGTCACCCGTTGCAAACAACAGCCCAAGCGCCAACTGCAGTGGCCATGCAGCACGTGCTGTAACGATGCCAGGCGAAGCATGAGCCACTAGTAGCTTCTTGTTACTAGTAGCGATGCCCTTGTTCTTAGTAGCGTCCTTGCTCCTAGTAGTAAGGCCAGGAGCCCCTAGTAGCTTGCTTTCAGGTGATACCTTGGATGAGTTGGTGACCTGCACTCCCAATCGACACCACTGTGGTGGCTCTGGCGGCTGTGGTGCCCTGGTTGGAGGGATGTGATGGCCTGAGAGGCTTTTCATGTGTGCACCTAGATTGTACTGGAGGGCAGATGCTGTTTGATGATCACATCATCAAAGTATGTTGAAGTGAGAGTACTTAAGCGTTGGCACAGCACTATTGAGGGCGATGCTACCTGGGTTTGATCCGGTTTGCTTGAGCCAGACAAACATATTCCAAGTCCAAATCTGGCAGTATCCAATTGCACTGGTTGCTTTCATTGCATCCCAAACCACATCCTTAAGCCTTAACTTAAGCTTTTATGAAGCCCATGTTTCTCACCAGGATAGGCCGATCCAGCCCATCATCTCACTTGCAAGGGGCATCAATCACTTGCCAAGACTCCCCAGGACTCCCCAGTGATGAGATGAGTGAGAGATATGGCACCTAGATTTCAGTTCGATAGATCCCTGGGACATTTTTTGGACCCAAGATGCGCTCGAGCGCGAAAGTAAGCTGCTGTGACCCAGTTTCTTATTATGTATTTTTAACGCTACACACAGATTTGCGGTTTTGTTTGGTGTACAGATCACATACACTGCAACCCAACTTTTCTGCTGAGGTGGTGCCACTTCTGAGTTGGCCTTCCAATACGTCAAGGCGCAGTGGGAGCGTAGCGCGTGAACATTAGGATTTTTGTGATTGTATACTTGTTCCATGCGGTTTTCAGTTGAACCATTTCCTAATTCCCGCAGTCCCAACCATGTTAGGATATGCAGAACTCACCCATCTGGCTACTTTGAATACTTCAGTTGGACATACATGTCTTAGTTCAAGTTGACCCACCCTGCAACATGTTGCACTGCTCAGTGCGATATGGGCTAGGGCCAGGTACGCTTTGTAGTGATGGAGAAGAACAGTCTTACCAATCCAGATACCGCTGTTGATAGAAGGGTTCCTCCACCGTTCGTTAATCAGATCGACCGTAACACCATAAACGTTTTCCCGGAAGCTCAGGTAGCAGGTCTTGCTCCAACAGCCAACAGCAGCATGAAAGTGATTTTGGAAACGTTACCTTCGCAGACAGAAGCAACTGTTTGTAGATTTCTACCTAAAGAGACCAGCAAGGCTTCGGCCATTATGTAACATGTCTTCGACCATGTGAACGAGACGGAGGCTCTTTTCGGAGCCGGAAAGAAGAGCAGCGAAAACTGACGTTGACGCGCCAGGAGCATGGCCTTTCTCTCAAGGATTGGTCCCAAGCCTCCAAAAGCTCTTCAGGCTCCCTGTGCTCCCATGCTGCTGGAAGCTCCTTCTGGTTTTAAGGCTTCTGGGGCCCCATTGTTGCTGTCAGGGTGGAGGCCTGAGATGGTGGTTCGACCTTTAAACTTCGTCAGGCTATATAACTGTCCTATCCAAAGCCAAAGCAATTACAATATAGTACTTCATAGTACTTCCCTCCCTCAGGCGGAAAAGGCGGAAACCATGGTTTCTTGCTGCGAGAAGCGAAGATGCCAGAGGACATCTACACATACACTCACACAGTATCGCTGTTAAGATCTATCTATATCATCTAGTTCAGGACGTTCATAGCTTTGCCAAATGACGACGTTCGTATGGCATGGTCCAACTGATCAGGCAGACAGCACTTCAGTGATTGATCATTTAGAAAGGATCATAGGAATTCACCTTGTCATTTGCTACCTCAGTAATCAGCTAATCAGCAAAGCAGCAAAGATCAAGCCACATGCTTGACCAGGGCTCCAGTCCTTGACCCATTCCCAGGTGTGTTTACCAAACAAGATAGGATCGTTTCTACCACAGTCACCACACTGGTTCAGCATTGCAGCCTTGAGTCTTTTTGACCACGATCCAACAGGTGATCAGAGTCCCTTGGGCAACCTCTTCACATGGAAATGCGAGCCATCGCCACCATGTTTTACTTACCAACAGCCTTTTTGCTATAATTCGATATATTCGATGACAAGAACTCGGAGACATGCTATAGCTTTGTGAGTAATTTGGCTTCACCGCCCGACGCGGCAGACACCTTGACCAAGGACAGAGGCGTTTGGTGAGCGACGGCTTTGTTCGGCTGAGCCCCAACGTGGCATACCCCTTGCAGCAGCTTGGGCTGTCCTTCCTTTTCTATCCCGTCGCAAGTTGGTTGAATGGATACAGCGCTTAATTAAGCATGACTCCAAATGGCTATCGGAAGCCTAATTACTGGCGCTCGATTTCACCCGTTCTCCAATGCAGCACCATCGACTGTCGACTTGTAGATCGATTGACGTCACTGCGCCAAGTTGGTACCTGGACATGGGGAGACTCCGTCCATGTTAGCCCTTTCCAGCGGTATTGTGGCGTTTGTCTTGTTTTGGTCCTGAGACTGCTGCCACCTTGTCGTGTCTCACGCATGAAAAATGGCTGCCACGTTCGATGGATGGATGTGGAGACCTCCACGAGTGGAGAGGGTGACAGTGAGTCGTGGAGTGACTCTGGTGCAACGAATGGGTGACTCTAGAGTTCATGGCTCAAGTGCAAAGGGTACAGGTGCTTCAAAAGAATTCCTATCTCCAACGGTCCTTGTCGCGTGCCATCTACTCTGACTATCTTTGACTCCTTGTCGCAGGCTTGGTGCACGAATGGGTTGCTTTGGATATTTTGGGATCTGGAATCTGGTCCTGGAGTCCTAGATGGATATATGACATGTGCCTTCTCATGCCATCCACTGCGTCGATCTGAACACCCATCTGCGCTCGAGGTATGCTTTGTCCACCCAGGGTCCCGTGGTGGTCTCGGCCGATGCCTCGAATTGGGAAACCTACGGCGGTGGTATCTTCGATGGCTGCGGCCGCAATGCTGCCGTGAACCACGCGGTGCTGGCCGTGGGCTATGGCCGTTCGCCGCAGGGGCCACTGGGCTATGGCCACAGCACGCGGGTGCCAGCCACGGCGGGTTCGGCGGGGTTTGGAACGGTGGTGACCCTAGAGGGGTTGGCAGGGACCAGGGGCTTTTTGTCCGCTCTTTTCAGGGCTCATCATTCTGCCAGGTCAGCTTTCGGTTCACCGTCCAGGTCAGCACCTCATGTGTGAAGTAGGAAGCAAGAAGGAAGCTCTATAGGGGACCAGATGGTGAAGCGCAAGTTCTTTGGAATGAAGCTCGCACTCTAAAAGCTGTCACGTGAAAAGGTTATATAGTTATATTGCTGATATTGTTTGAGGTTATCATCATGGAGGCCTTTGATATCGAATGAAGCAACATTGAGGTATCTAAAAAGTTTCTTGCCAAGACTGTTGAGTCTGCGACACTCATTGGTTTTCCTATTCTCAGACCCCGTGTCCGTCCGCAATCCAAACGGAAAAGGGGGTGTTCTTTTTTTATACGCATCACTGCCACAGATGTCCAGGAAATATTGGATCATCCGCAACTCCTGGGGACGCGAGTGGGGTGAAAGCGGCCACATGCGCCTCTTACGCTTCGAGGACGCGGTCGACGATCGATTGAAAAAACGAGGGCGCGGGTATGGTTGATGCAACTGGCCCGTTTCTGAGGTAGTCTACCGGTAAAGAGAGAACACAGGCCCAAGTGAAACTTGTAAATGATCCTGACATCTACTATTCGTGTAGAGGAATGAAGGCATCCCAGTCGTGTCCATCCCAAACATGATGTTCTGATTTCCGCGAAAAGGGTTCCAGAACACAGTTGTGAGAAGGCCGCAGGTTGACTTGCCGAGGATGTCACTCCAAATGGACACTCCTCGAAGCAGACCCGGACCGACTGTTTTTTTGTTTTTTTATGTCCTTGGTTGGTTGATTATTAGAGGGGATACCCCTGGCCTTTGGTCGTGTACAACCCTTAAATGGTACCCAAACTGATCCGTCTATTCTTCTCGAAAGGACATGAATGTCACCAAGTGGAAACTCCAGTATCACTAGTATGTGAAAGTATGTGTGCGTCCTGTGTTGATTGCGTTCTTTCAAGTAGCTGGAGGGGTCTTTGAGAAAAACATTGCAGGAAAACCACCTGCTTCTAGAGGAAAATGGTCATGCAAGGGGCCAAACCATTATCCCCTTTTTGGTTTTGCGCTGGAAAAGTCATGCTCAGGGGCCCAGTGCTTGGTCGCTTTCCCTTTTCGGCCACGAATCGGTAGGATGAGAAGGTCCATTGTGGCATGGACTACCATCCTCAAGAAGGCGTGGGTTGCGATGGGGAGACAACTCCGGTTCCCGTTTGCGGCATGTGCGGCATCCTCTTCGATTCCGCCTTTCCAGTGAACGTGCGCGTGGCGTAGCTGAGAGTAGCTGAGTAAGGCTACGTCACGTGTTTGGAGATCAGGTTCAGCTGAAACCAATGTGATGATTAGGGGCTGAGGACCGAGGATACCCTGAAAGATCCAGACTACTGACTCCTTGTTTTCAAGACTACCAGCTACTTTAGATAACCTGACCCTTCTGGTTATGTTTTTGTCAATAGAATGCACATTCTCTTCATTGACGGTTTATCATGTGCTGAGTTTCTTGATCTCTGGCAAAAATGAGTCGGCCAAAGCTGACAAAGTCCTATGCAAGTTGAATCGTATGCAAGTGTCGGTACGAAAGAGGAAAAGACATCGTCTTCGTGCAGCGCGTCATGCCAGGCACGGAATGATTCCGACTTAGAGATTCACCCCAGCGTTCTTTGAGCATGCTTGGGACATAAACATTAAAACAGATGAACCCGTCCAAACAATTGTATTGGAGTGATCCCCCAAAAAAACAATATGAAACAGATGTTCATCCGGCCATGTGGCTGATCGCCTGTCAGAAGGCTTTATTTGTGGATGTGCTGGCCGACAAACAAAGCAGGAAGCCGACGTCACTGGGTCAGGGAGTCCATCAAGGTTTAAATGCATTGATTTTTGTGATCCGTTTGACTGATATCAAGGAGGAGAAGGAGCAGCCAATTTTGATATCACAGCCTTGTTATGACAATGATGGAATGGCACATATACGTAAAACGATTCCACCATTGAAGTGATGAGACTAGGACTATATAGGAATGAATTATTGATGGATTCTTCTATCAGGGCCACTCCAATGGCAATCGCCGCATTTGATGAGCCCTTGAGACATTGTGAGCTTCAAAAGGCGATTGTGGCCTATTGCCACTTGCGCAGCATGGGCTGAGGGCCAGGCTGCCTGGAATGGGGGTGAAGGGAATCAAATAAGTTGTGAGATGTGTGAGACGTTGGATAATGACGGTTCCTTCAGCACAATCCGAATCCCATTTGAAGACTGTCACCGTCTTCAAGCGGTGTTGTTGTCATTTCAATGCTGCTCATTTCGGGAAGTAGACTCTAATAGTAGACTGTGCAGTTGTTTTTGGAAGTGCAGACTACTAAGGTACAGGTTTTATTTGTTTGTTTCCACGCACATCCACCCGTCCTAGCAAGACCGTGTCCATTTTTTTTGCTTTCCATGGTGAAGACTCCTAAGACCCCGCTGTAGTGACCATGTTTTGCACCAGTGCCCCAAAAGTGGAATCCGATTTCAAGCGCTGACCAGACAACATGCACCTACAGACTTTTTGTTGTGTGTGTTCTGGTGCGCTTTGTTTTTGAGTCTTGTAGGCGTTCTTTTTGGTGGTCGTTATGTTTGTTTGTTGTATTGTTTATCACTCCACTGAATGATAGTATTTAATTTTGTTGAACCCCATACATACCTCTCCACTGTGACTGATGGAGATACAATTCAAATAAAGCACATGTGTGATCCTGCTTTGTTTTGTTCTCACCATGGCTGCATATCAAGAAGCCAACGCGACACAAAACCAGTCTCCATGTCCGAGTTAGATGGGCAGACAATATCTTATAATACTGTAGCGGTCTTAAAGTGGATAGAACATGTATATAGATGCAAAAACATCCAAGATGTTGGAATTCTTTCGTACCAACGGACTTTACTCATTCTGTCAGTAGTGCCTCACTAGATCTGAGGCCATCGGTGCCAGCTACGTCCGAGCGCGGGTTGTGAGGCCAGCAACTACATGGAAAAATCCACAGGAGATGAAACCTGCATGAACCTGCTATACGGCTAGTTTCCACAAGGCCTTGAGGTAGAGTACTGCAACCCTGCATGCTGACCATCAACTCTTTTTGGGTAAGAATTCATTCTTGTGGCTCTCTTGGCATTGGTTGCTATGTTCAAGACATGTTGACTTCCGTCTAAAAAAAGAAAACTCTTGTTGACGACATGTTTCTATTGTTCTGTTGTGTTCTCCGGCTGAAAACTCCGTGCTGGGAGAGGAAACACCATGATGGATTTGGTGTTCCGACCTTTACTGTAGATCTTTTAAACAGCCAACTGCCAACTTGTTGTCCTGGTGTTGTTTCAGGTGTTTCTTTTTAATGTTGATTTTATTTGGGCACATCCCCTTCTGAGGACATGTTCTATTTGTTCCATGTTCCTTAAGCAAATCCGAGCTGTTCACCTAGATTTGGCACGGCCCCACTTGAAATGTATGCCTATTCTTTTCACCATGACCCCTTTCGAAAGATTGGTTCCTCATGACAAACGCAGACCATCATCAATGCACTTTGTTTTTTGTCCCAGTTGTTGAGCTGCATCAACATGGTTTGTTTTGAACATGTAACCTATACATTAAAGTCCACATTAGGTGAGGGTCCCGCCTAATTAGCACATTAGAGAAGGTCCCGCCGGCCGTTTCGACACGTTTTCAGTGCGAGGGCAGCGGAGCAAGGGAGTGACCGACTCATGGACGCCTTTCTTTTCGCAGCTGTCTTTGGGCCCAAAGTCGGCCTCAAAAATGCCATCTTCGCACATGGCGACATATTGACGGTGGAGATAGTGAGACATAGCGATTGGTCTCAACATGTTTCTTTGTGCCATGATCTTCGATGTTGAACCTATAATCTTGTGGTTGGCAATTTCAACATTGGTTTGATTCACGGAAGACATTATCACAGAGGCTGCACAAGGGGGTTCCTAAGTGTCCTTGATTTTCCCGGCCATCCCCCTCCAGATGATTATGAATTGTGAAGTAGAATGATTGTGACTGTGAAGACAGGTGGCCAAACCTGGTCTAGCGGGCAAGCATGAAGCACAGTCATGCATGGCCGGGTGCGGTAGTCGGTCGGCTCAGTACCTGCGGTTTGCCTCTTTTTCGGTTCCCGCGGGTGCAAACATGGCATGGCAGCGCCACAAAGATGGCCGAAATTGGTGATCTTCCTGCGCGTCTTCCATGGCCCCTGCGGCTGATACGGAAGAGTAAATTGTTTTCGAGTAATCATCAAAAGACGGAGGTTCTCTTTGGCTGTTTGTTTTCTTTTTTTGGGGGGGGAAGAGTGGCACAGCAAGGCAATGCTACTCTAGATTCTATATAGATGTTGTTTTTTCTGCTTGGTGGGACAATATAGAGCTGTTGGTCATGTCCCTGCCTATTCCTGTGGGACGCGTTGTTTAATGACCACCACAGGTGAGTGATAATGCAAGAAATGACCATACGTAGACATCTGAACACGTTCACCAATCGATACCCATCCCATCCACTGACACTGCATGCATAGACGAAATACATAAGGATGGATTCCCTGTTTTGGATGTTGTCGCTTTGTTGCCATGGGCAGAGTTTGATTGATCTTGCGAGCATCCGTGCTCTTGAACCCACGTCAAGTTGAAGCACTTTCCAACGCTACCCCCCGTTTTCATCATCCCAATAATAACACCACTCAAGCTGCACCAAAAGAAGAAGAAGACAAAGCAGAGTAAGAAGAACAATAAACATAAGAAAAAACCCGTGTTTTCACTTCTCACAGCTGAAGCCGCCCATGTTAGTTTCATGATGTTTTACTGTGTTTTGTGTTTACAAGCCGCCCATGTTTTTGGTTTCCCTCGATGGCTCCGCTTTCGGTCCAAAGCGAAGAAGACGACTTCGAGGATCCTTCACCGACCTGGATGAGATTTTCCTTCCGAGCTTTTATCGCTTCTGGCCTCGCAGAGAGCTCCTTGCGGTGCACGGAGGTAACCGGTCTGAGGTCCACCTGTAGCTTCCACCGGTCTGAGGTCGAGCACAGGTAGTGAAAAAAGGTGATCCTCCCTATAGTGAGATGAGAAAAAAAATGAATCCAAAAGGAAAGTCATTTGGCAATTCTTCCAGCTTGAATGAGTCCAAGTTCAAGAGGCGCTCGTCCGGTCCCCCGGGAAAAACGCTTCACAGCAAGGGCGCGATAGGTGGACCCATGTCTAGGTATCGATGCCTGACACTCCATGGAATCTTGACCAATCAGTTGAGGTCTTTGAATGTCTTTGGTATATATGGTTATGTTATGTTATGTGGATTTCCGGGGTCACTTGATCAGCTTTGTTTTCTTTTCCAGTCCCATGGGGTCGTTCTTTGCCATCATATTCTTGTTCATCCCTTCAGAGCTCAATTCGCCTTCGGAGCTCTGTGACCCCGGGCTGACCTGCCAGGTTTTGGCGCAGCGCCTTGGTGTTGCTTTGGGACTCCAGCGAGGCGGACCGTGCCGCTGCCCTGCGGCTCCACCAGCGATGGGATGGGCGGCTGACCAGGAAAGATGGCGCACACAGGAGCGAGAGAAGGGTTAAAGGGACATAGGCCATGGGCGGCCATGGGCCATCTGATGTTTAGACCCCTTGACCCGTTGGAGTGGACTGGTCTAAGCCTCTCGAACTTGGGGAAGAACGAATGCCCAGGTGGAGGTCATACGTTCATACACACCGGACAGATGACAGGGTTGATTGTAAACCACAGTTTCTTTTCAGTTGTAGTAGCAGTAGTAGTCAAGTAGCAGCAGAGAACTTCTTCAGCTAAACTGTTCATGCTGTGGCAGAGGACGAATCCTGTGGTGAGAGTCCCATGCACATGTCAAAGCAACTGGTGTCAATGGCTTTGACATCCATACTTCTGTCTTCACTTGCAGGGTTTAGACCATTCAGTTCACGCAAATTTGGAGAGGTGAACTAACTAGTGATCAGAGAGAACCTATATTTTGACCTGCCAATTCTGCCTTCAATGAATCAATAAGCTATCAGTTTCTTTTCGGGCAGAGAGATGGTTGTGAATTCGTCGTTCGTGGCTTCGTGGCTGGAACATGCAGATAAGGTATTGACATTGATTCATGTGCCTCAGGGCAATAGGCTGTCAGTGATCTTAGGACCAACAACTTAAACTACTTTGATCCATTGGCTTGCTTATCCATACCTCCTGAGGCCCAGCCAAAGCATATACAGTATATATATATATATGTAAATGTATTACTTTGGTTGTGGCTGTTAGTATGTTGTGTGGGTACACAAGCACTTTGGTCACAGGCTTGGCCAGCATTGTTCTCTTCCAACATAGTTTGGGTTAAAGTAAATGTACACTTCAGATATGTTGTTCAGTGCTGGAACAAAGTGTTTGCAATTCCTGGGCCAAGACTCGAGGTCCCTTTCTTCTATGTTCATCCGTGGTCGCGGCGTCCAACTGAGTTTTCGCAAACACCTTTGGAACAAGGACCTGGCTAGACCTCTACGAAGAGAAGCCACCGGGCAACGTGGTGTGTGATACCAAGAAGAGAGGCGCTATAGATGCTGGGACCTGCTTGAGTCGTTTGCGCGGGAAACAATAGGACAAGGTGTGACTCCTAGTGGGTTCAAGGGTTTCCTCACCAAGAGATGTTCCACTTCTACCGGGCTCTACCAGGTCCGTTTGTTTCTACCAGGTCCGTATGTTGTGCAGCAGCCAAATAGTAAACCTTAATGTTTTTGGGGTCAGGTAAGTACGTACAACTTGAGCATGATGTACACTCGATATACACCTCCTTGATACCACCCACAAGTCACCAACACAGTCAGTCTATCACGGGCACCATTCCTGATTGCTTGTTCACCTCCAATGGCTTTGGCGTGTCGGAACTGGCCTTACACCCATCTGAGGATCGGCCATCCAATTACGGCTACATCCAACAAGCTCACTCCTACTTGGAAGCAGTCACCCAGTCAGCATTGGCAGTTTCGCAGGAAGAACCAGTTGAAGGAACTGTATAGTATATATGATAAGGTATTACCCATACCTATTCTGTGTACCTTCAACTCCATCAATACAATGGGGATGCTCTTAGGACTTGCGGATCTATGAGAAGCGGCCACTTCTTCTGGAGATGTTGCAGGTTCCAGACCTGAAGGTGGACGATTTCGCCGGTGCGGTCGCCAGTGATGTCTCGTGATGTCTCGTGATGTCTCGTCACACTGTGAGGAATGGTTGTGTGGACACTGGTTGGGAAGCTTTGTGAGAGAAATCAATAGTGATCAAAAGTGTTTGTTACAGAGAGATCACGTGTAGCAACTGGTTCAGAATGGATAGGTGAGCATCCCTGAAACACAGCTCAGCAGTTCTGTGTTTGCTTCACTGGGATGTATCAATAGAGTTCCAAGTTTCGCGGCTTGACCTTCGAGGAAGCTCCTGGAAGGGGGAATTACTTGGGTCAAGCCTAATGGATGTCAGATTCCAACTTTACATCCCAAGATCCGGTTTATCAAACAAGGTGTCTAATGTCTTTTTGTGTATCCATCTAGATATATCAGATCATGATCCCTCCCTGATCCCTTTGCCAAACCATTTTGGGGGGATCATGTTGTCATCGATGTCAGGATCTCTACCTCCTCTTGGCGGATGCTGACATGGCCTTCACGACCTTCATCCATCCGGTGCTCCTCTTCGACCGGCCCTTCTTCGACAACAGCTCGACCGCGCGCGGACCGGTGCCACGTGTGCATGGAGCCGCGCGGTGCACATTGGGAACGTGATGGGTGGATACTCGATGGCCTTGCCATTGATTTAAAAGGTCTTGTCTTGGACATCAAGGAATTCCAAGCTACTCCAAGTTCTTTCTTTCTTGGCACACCAGTCGATGTGAAAAGTCCAGAGATTCTTTACCCAGTTGCATTTTGTCTTCTTTCACGTATTGAGAACGTGCAAGAGTCTTACTCATCGCCCGCACCGCGGAGCTCACCGCGGAGCTCAACACCCTGCCCAAGGTCTGGGGCCGGCGAGCAGAAGGTAGCATCACGGAGGCGACGTGATTGGCGATGGCATGTGTTTGGGGACGGTGACAGGCGGTTGATTTGTTTCTTCCATGGGACGCCAACACGCGGGATGCGTCAACCCAGTTCTTCGCCCTGCCCAAAACAGGCTTCTTTTCTTCAGTTTCCTGTCCGTTTCGCCCTACCTGGGCATCCTTCCCTTCATGCGTTGGTGCTGTTTTTTTGGGCAAACCGCAGGAGGCCATGTTTCGCTCGACCGTCCCGGTGGCCGACTTCATGGATCAGCCGCCCTGGATCTTCCGCGCGCGCGACCTGCCGGAGCTCCGCGCACGGGTGACGCAGGCGCCGCGGCGGACATCGATGGATCCCGGGCAGCGGACATCGATGGGGCCGCGGCGGGAGGATGTGAACTGGTATGGTATTGAAGTTGGATGGTCTGAGATGTGCAAGATCTAAGGGGGAAGCAAGAGCGGACTCGCGCAGTTTTGTTGGGGGTCATGCGTTCGACATGTTTGACACAAGTTCAACGAGAGTTTGCAATGCTGTCTATGAATTAATTATTCATTTTGTGTAATGAGCAAACGCGAGTTAATTCCCAGGACTTTGCAACAGTAGCAAGAACCTTTTGACACCTTCCCTCTTTCACAAGGTGGTTGTTGGAAGGAGATTCGGAGTCCCTATGATTTGTGCCCTTCACTTTGGGTAACGGGTAACTGCTACTCATGCGAATACTTCTTGATCGTTGCTGGTTGCCCAGTTCGGCGCTCACCAGAGATGCCCAGTGTGGTGCGGACGACTGGACTGGCCTCGACTCGGCACGGCCAACTCAGCGGCCTCGACCAGGGAGTCTTCAGCAACCTCCACCGATTCTTCGTCTCCGCCTACACGAAGGAGAGAATGCTAGCCGTGCCTACACTCAAAATAGAAAGGGAACATAGAACGGCGATGAGAATGCTAGCAGGTAATGCGAGCTACTGCTGTGTGAGGAAGGACGTGGGACTCCAACCTTTGGGTGCTCGGCGTGGAATACGTCGAGGTGTTTGGGATTGTTTGGGCTGCCCAGTAGCTTGACTGTAATTGTCCTTTACCTTAAGGGTCTTCACAGTGAAATATCAGACTGACCACACACAACTTCTTTATCCAAACATGACCTCATACGAAAGCCCTCAGATTCCACCGCTTTGACGCTTGGCTTCTGGATGATAACCGTTAAAAGCCTTCCAAACGCCGTGACATTTGCGCCTTCCCTCGGCGCGGCGTGGTTCCCGCCAGGACGGCGTGGGAGGCCTCGCATACCCCACAAGTCCGGCATCCGCTCCGCCGGAGGAGCGGGCGGCGGGGATGGGTGGGTCAAGATCCAAGAGATTCACATTGAAGAGAAGGACACAACATGAAACAACTTTAGTCAAAGTAATTTCTGTACTAGTTCAACTGCTTTGAAAAAAACAGTTTGTGTTTGTTTCTGTTTTAGGGGGTTGGGTGCATCATGTAGTTTGTTTTTTGTAAACAAAAACACGGTGTTTGACTATTGCAGTTCTTCCTTGTTTTGATATTGCATACTGTATTGACCATGAGGTAGTACCAGCATCACAATCGTATTTTTTTTTTTTAAATATATGTTCAAGTATGATCATGGGGTAAGATGAGATCAGAATCCAACGTTTTGGCCTTGGAGTATTCCTTTGTCTTCAATGCAACTCGTGGGGGTATGTAAGACATGCAAACATAGGATCTTGAGAACAACAGGTAACGTGCCATAGCAGTGAAGGCGTAACTGGGCATGGCAACTGGTCTTGGAAATCCTTTCCATGTCACTTCATGTGAGGCACTTTCATGAGATCCATGCAAGACATCAAGCACAAAAGCACGAAGCATAAAAAATCAACTAAGACTAAGAACTGAAGACATCTGAGCAAAAAATGAACAACATGAAAGGGCCAGTTTGGTCGAACGTAAGCCAACAAATATTTGAGTGTGGTTCCAGATCGACAGAGCTTGCAAGTTGGATTGCATCCGATCTTGACCCAGACAGACTCCGACTCAGACAGGCCGAGCAAATTTCTTCCGTTTCTCCTGACAGGCACCATTCCCAAACAGGCTCCCGTTGGATTATTTGGGGGGACCAGACAGGATCCGAAAACGTGTCCTTTTCGCTCTTCAGGGCGATCCTCCTGTGGCCCTACTGCGCTGGAGGTCCCGATCCAGCCCATCTTGGCGCAAATTGGTAGAACAACCAGATGCCGCGGAAGCCAAAGCCCCCCAAAAAAAACTAAGCAAACAAAAGTTCAAAAGGTAGACTTGGAAAGTGAAGCCGCCCCAAGTTCCCAGGGTTTTGGTCCAATGACTTCGGCGTGATAGGAAGATGGATGGAATTTGTGTTTTTTTTGAAGTTCTACCCGATCCCACAAGGTGTGCACCCGAAAAGAGCTAAGAAGTGCCCTTTTGAGGGCTGCAACTGGGTCTGCTGCATGGAGATGCAGTAGATCGTTTCATGTTGTCCAAGCAGATTCCATATACTGCATGGTGTGTGGCAAATATGTGGCAAATACTTGTGCTGTTTGGGTCAAGTTGTAAACTCTTGTTCTAAAACTGTTGTGACCTGGATTGACAGCAGCTGCAACAGTTGCAGCAGGGCAGAGAGCACTTGTCAACTGGCCAGCATGCACAGGGACTTGGTTAAGCTATATCACGTTAATATAATATATAAGAATCTGGGATTTGTTGGTGGCATTGGTCGGAGGGCAACCGATCATAAGACACCTCAACGATCATGCACATGCCACTAGGCCGACTCCTCAAAAGCAAGGAAATACCTGGCGCCTTAGGTCCATGTCATTCCATGCAGCTCGATGGTTTCGCTTTCATCCCACTTCACCTGTGTTCATGAGATCCCTGACGTCGGTGGCTCCGCTCCCAGGTAGATGGATCCTCAGGTTCCATAGCAATCGCTCCGTTCAGCCTTCGCCGGCCTTCTTCGAGAAAAGCCCTCAAGAACGCCTGCAGGAGGGCGCCTTTGTCGTTGGAACACCGGACAACGCGTTGGAACACCCGAGTCGAGTGGGGTGAAGACGTGACAATTTGGTGCGGCATGAAAGCACGACCGGAAAAAGAGAACGAAGGACTACTCTTGGATGTCAGATTGCCTAGGCTGGAAACTACTGATTCAGAACAGGACTTCATGTTGTCCGCCGATAGTGCAGAGCACCTGCTGGTAGTACTCAGTGTTCTCAATTATCCTAGTGATAGTGATGATAGTGTTTCCCTTAGATAGTTGGATGTTGATCAGGTCAAACTAATGTCAAAACATGTCAAACAACATCCTAAGTTCTTTCGATCAGGCCAAACCTTCACTTGGCAGATGACTCCCTATCATCCTATCATCCTATCATCCTTCCCTGCCACTGACGCACCTGGGACGTCCATGGGCGTCGTTTGGAGATGCAGGCGGAACTTCCCTTTGCGGAGATGCAGATCGCTTGGATTGATCCCAAGGATCAGAACGTCACGGCGGAGGCCTCGGTCGCCTACGAGACCTTCACGTGGTCCACTGCCATGGGCGTCGTTTGGAGATGTGCCCTGGCCCACGAAGCTGAGAACTGTGCGAAGTGAGCGAAGCTGGAATATCTCGGGTGGGTGCCGCATCAAGAATTTAAGTGGATGTGTGAGGAAAGCCAGATCAGATTCTTCTCTCCATGGTTGCAATTTGCTTGCCAAAGTATAGTACTTCTCCGGCACGACTCTTCCTCTGAAGAGGCAATGCATTTTCGAGAATGACATAGGGAGCCCTGTTGGGTAAGGATTTTCCACACCAGCATGCTCAGTGAATCATCCAAAGGAGTTGGGAAGTGGCATGATACTGGCAGTTGTTGATACCCTGCATTCCACGATAGGGGAACTGCGGTCATCGATGTTTTTCTCTTGTTGAACACTGGAAGTGGAACACCAGTCGTTCCAGTTCCAGGATAGGCCGTTTCTCTATGATGTGGCCTCAGTGGACTTTGGCACCATGTTTCTTTTGCAGGGAGCGACATTTGAGCGCACACGGGTCATGAGCCAAATCAGGCAGAATCTTCTTTAAGCGCGGCAACGACCCATGAGCAAATTGCGCCACTTCACTTTTATTGTGGTTAGTTGATGTCTCAGATAGCCAAGTCATCCCAAATGAATATGCACACCATGACGCACTGTCCATCCTCTTCATGAACATAAGCCTGATTCCAGCTGAAACATGCTGAAACTGTTTCCACTGTTGTGGAAGCTTGAGGGAATTCGCCTCACAAGAGTAGCTGAGTAGATGTGGCCACAACCGTGTTCGACGGATCTCGGCGGTTCCCTCGCTGTGCGGACGACGGTGCACCCTGACAGATCGACAGATCCCGGTGTCAGGTGCACATCCCTATCAGCTGCATTCGCTCCATGATCGAAGTGCTGCGCACATCAACATCCTGTTCACCGGACTTCAGAAAGTCTTGATGTCAGTGTTTGTATGTTTATTTGATTGCATTATAATAGTAGTAGTTGTTGTTGTCGTCGCGGTCGTGTCTTTCTCACCATTTCTAACCAAATGTTATAGTGGTGCAACAGACACCTTGTGGATGGTCACAAGTTATAAGCATTTAGTGTTTTCCCGCAGTACCAACGACAATCATCTCTTGAGCAAAGTAAGCAATCAAGGATGTATAGTGTCAGTGCAAGCAGACTTGACCTGAAACCGCAGGCCAGTTAAAGCATAATCAGATTATATCAGGACACATGCGCACACTCTTAACTGTAACTTGTTTCGCCACTTAGACTTGTTCTGGTCACTATTGACCTCTCCTCCGGGGCATACCGGGACTCGATGTGCAATTTGAGCACGGAAAGCCTATCTTGCGGAGGAATGTCCTGTGTTTCAAACTCAAACCTCAGCCAGTCAGGCGTTCTACACTGTTCTTTCACCAACAAATCTCCGCGAAGCAACCTCGATCGACCAATGCGAGGATTATGTTTTTCCATTCAGTCTCAGGTGGGTGCCGTCGCTACTGGGAGAAGTGCACAATACTACCCTCTTGCAGATTAACATGGACTCTCAAAAGCACTAGGTCTGTAGAGGAAAAGGGTCCTCCAAGAGGCCATGCCATCCACGTAACCATGTTAGTTTGCGGCAGGGTACTAAGCGTACGAGACGCACAAAACATCTCAAGCTGGTATTTCGAAACCATGGCTTTCAAGCGGAAGAAAACTCCCATCCAAAAATTGAGTGCCCTCCGCTTCCAAGGGCACTCAACCAGCTTTTTGGCGGACCCAAACACATGTGGGTGTAGACTTAGACTGGAGACCGACACCCCGAGATCCACGATCGCAACGACCCACCTCCGCCGCTTCGAACGACTGGTGCTTCTCATCGCAGCGTGTCTCGCCGCGTGTGCCGAGCGTCCCAGGTTCAACAACCTCTTCTGGCAGACCGGCGCCGGTGCAGATGGCACCTACCGCTGGCTCTTCCGGCGTCCTGCCTTCGAAGTGGACCCGGAAGAGCGCGATGTCATGGGAGGCGGTTTGGGTCGCGTTGCATGGGCAGGTTGAGGAGGGTGACCCCTGAGCAGTCTTGGGTTCATCATCAGCATCATCATATTCTTTGTTTGTCTTCATCAATCATAAGTTGTTCCTTCGTTTTCTTCTTAATCATCATCAGCAGCTGCATCCTAATTGATACTTCAGTTGATTGTCAGCATCCGTTGTTTTTTAATCATTTGCATGACCGTGCGATCATGTTCATCAATCTTCTTCATGTTCAGGTTCCATCATTCATCAATGTTCGAGATGGTCTCAGTCCAAGAGGGACCTGTTCAGGTGTTTCTTGGTTGACTGTTTGTTTTGGCTGGCTGATGATGGCTGCAGAGCAAACTCAAGAAACAACTTGAAATACACAATCAAAATCCATTCATTCGACCAAGAGTCAGAACGAGACGCAGAAAAAGACCTGTTCTGAGTGTTTTGGCAGGCGCCGTCACGTTGGACCATTTGCGGTCCTATCACATCACCGCCAAACTGGGCCACTTTTGCCAGCAAAGTAGCAGTGTGAAAACTGCATCCACGGGAGCTTTTTTGATACACATCCAATTTATTTGTCATATTGCGAACCTCCACAAGTTCACCAGGACAGAAGTCTCAAGGTTTTTCCCGTGCGGACGGGGGCGGGGGATGTTTTTGTGAAGATAACTTCCTTCAGGATTAGGTTTTAGGATGTTCCAGCTGTTATAAGCTATCATTGTCTCATATTCTCTCGATTCCCAACACTTATATGTATATATAAATATATTATACAGAGGAACGAGTATATTTACCTTGCACACAGATCAGCGTATATTTTGAACATATAAGTTTACATTGCTTTGCTACAATATATGTTCATGATAAGTATTTGTTTCCAGTGTAAACACCGCAGGTTTCGTATAATATGCATGTTTAATATGCATGTTTAAAGTATTACATTCATGCATGTAGCAGAGAAAGGACATTCACCTTTGTATGTATGGGCAATATGTGATGCTTATTTGTAACATATAATATGCAAATTACTATGCACTTTAGGTGTATTTGTCATCAGCTTTCTGGAGGTGTTTCACTACCTCCGAGGTGAGCATTTGTTTCAGAGCTTCCCTTTGAGCCGGTATCACGTGGAGCTTCTGCGCCGCCACGACCTCGCCAGCACGGCTGCTCGGGCCATCGTATCGCAACCATCGTTGGTGGCGCCCGATGTCAACCCAACATGTTGATTCCAATGGTGGGTCAGTCGAATTCCCATATCCTGTTTGGTAAACCAAGTTTGGTATATCCTGATTGGTTGCCTTTTTACATCGTTTTACCCAATCCATTCAAGCAAATGCTGGTAGTTTAGTATTTTGATCTTGACCTTCTGTCTTTTTTTTGTCCATCACCATTTTCACGGGTGAGTTTTGAGCCACTGATTTAGAATCTTCCTTGATGAACTTCCAGCCATACGCCTTTGCTCGCCTTTGCTCTAGTCCTTGGAAACCGGGAAACCTATTCCTTCCGGGATTGATGATTGAGGCACGTCACGGATTCCTAAGTGATGCAACTCATCCCCGTTCATCCATGCTGTAGTGCCTTTTGCCTTTGTTTTCACCGCAGAAGCACACATCTTAGAGGCCTTAGCGTGCTTTTTTAAATGCACCTCTATGTTGGCTATATAAACCTCTTATCAGTGCATGAACATGTATTCATGATGATTCATGTATACTCTTCCTTTTGTTTCCAACGGCGCTTCCGGCTGTCAACTCCAATCACGACCTGTCTCCCCTGGCAAAATTGGCCTCAGGAGAGCGTGCGTGAGCTGCTGTCAGCACTGGGCCATTCCACTCCATGTTTGGATCATCCTCATGGTTTCAAGGTGCTGCTGGGGTAAACTGATCAAGCCCCGTTGGTGAAGAATCAGCTACATCAGCTGAAAGGAATCAGCTACATCAGCTACAAGCAGCTCATGTCCAAAGAATAGTGCAGACATGCACCAGTTCTTTGGCTTCTTCCGAAGTGTGATTGGTTCAGTCCTTGTCTCTCTCCATTGGCCCAAACGAACCTCACTCCAGCTTGCTCGTTGCAAACGTTTGTTTCCTTGTTGGGTTCGCGTCTGATTGGATCGCGCCGTTCGACGTTCGACCTGTGGTTGTCAAACGGGTCGTCCGAGTCGTCGGGCGAGGCAAAAGGCTTTTCTCTTTGTTTTCCTTTTCCCCGGACTTCCAAAAG
The DNA here is from genome assembly GCA_963970005.1 of Durusdinium trenchii. Classification (NCBI taxonomy): domain Eukaryota; class Dinophyceae; order Suessiales; family Symbiodiniaceae; genus Durusdinium; species Durusdinium trenchii. The sequence continues at coordinate 555,324 of CAXAMN010026794.1, read as the reverse complement.
CAGGGGACTTCATGGGACTTCCAAATGATCGAAACACAAGTGCCTGCCTTTTCTTCCTTGTTCTATCAGTTTTTGTTTGAAGAAGCCGAGTGTTCGGGTGTCCTTGTGGAGGTCATGAAGCATTGGAACTCTTTGAAGACCAAACGACACTTTGCAGATCACAACCAGAGCCTCAGAGTGGATTGCTCGTGTCAGAGGTGTTGGTCAGTTGGTCCTTCTCCAAACAGTGAACATCTTGGCACATGTGTGAGTTTGTTGTTTGTCTTCGCAAAATGCCATTCCATCATGAAAGAATATTGATCAACCACCGAACAACCATATTATCTCAAATAGGAGCAAGAAGCTACTGGGGGCTCCTGGCATCGCTACTAGGAGCAAGGACGCTACTAGGGGCTCCTGGCCTTGCTACTAGGAGCAAGAAGCTACTAGGGGCTCCTGTGGTTGGTGGAATGTTCTACCTTGAGTTGGAGATATTCCCCGAGCACGGCGGCAAGCAGTTTTGCAAAATCCGAAGATGCAGCAGACCATGCAAACATACCAGACCCCCATGATTCAATGCTGGGTGGTGCAGGAGATCTTTGCATGGACAGTAACTCTTCGTTTTGGAGAGTGCACAAACATTGATATTCAATCAGATCTAGGAACCACAAACACCCCCAGCTGTTGTTTAGTGGAGTGATTTTGTGGTATCACTAGCTTGTGAGCCCAGCAAGATGGAGCAGTAAGAGAGAGGGCTTTGGTCATGATTGTAATGGACTCTAGTGTTGCTCCGGGTGCCACTCCAAGTTTTAGAAGGATTTCTGAAAGGGCCAAAGCATGCCAAAGCATCACTCAAGAAGCTATGCCACTCCTTTTGCGCCACTCTCTTTGCCGCTGTTTCCGCGGCCAAATCCGACGACCCACGAAGAAACGGCATGAGTTCGTGTGGGTCGGTGGCGGAGGGGACCGAACACCGAACACTGGAAGCATTTGGGGCTTCTCAACAATGAGCATCATCTCCCCGAGCTGAAGAGATATAGAGATGTGTTCACTTGTGTTCATGTCTGGTGAACACAACATTGTTCAAAAGATTCAAAAGACACAAGTTTTGGGGGGGATTGGGGATCTCCCCATACTGCGTGACTGCGTGACTGGCGACCAACCCGGGAAATGGCTGATGCATTTGACAGTCGGGTTGTGCTATGTTGTGCTTGCTTGCTACAAAGCAAGAAACATGTGTCATTTTTTTTGGTGGATGGGTCGGCGGCCGGCGTCTTGACACGCTATTTCGGGGAAATTGAATCTGAACATCCAAAGAAACGGTGAATGCTCACTGAATAGACTTCAACTGGTCCCGCCCAGGATCGGTCAGGACAGGATGATGCCCAACAGCCGTCCCAGACTCAGACGGTGCAGAACTGGTGAACGCCACTCCTCCAAGTGGGACGACCCAATGATTTCCCAGAATCCCAAACAGGTGGTTTTCCGTCCACTTTCCATGTCTTTGTTTTCTTCGCAGTGTTTACACTGAAGAATCAGGTACTTGGTTGAAATCCCTACACCTATCAACCCAAGTGGACGAGTGGAGTGTACTATTTTCACATGATGATCCTTACTTGCCACTCATCAACAGTACTTTGGTGGCTGCCACAGCTGACTGGACTGCTGAGGCCATACGCAGTGGCAGATGTGTTTGTACGACTTTTTCATCAACACCTCACAGCAGCTTGGCGTGAGGGAGGGTGTGCCGAGTGCCTGTCCTTGGAGTCGGTTTAGAGTGTGGATCTGAGGGATACACACTGGAAAGAGATGGGCTGGGAGCTGGATGTTTTGTTGGGCAAAAAAGGTATAGTGCGCAGATATCGAGCGACACTTCGTTACAATATGATAGATCATATTGTTCTTGGCGGTAGTCTTGACAAAAATGACTTGAGCAACTTTTGCACTGGGTTGACTTGCATGGCATCATACTTTGCCTTCTTGAGTTGGCTTCTGAACTCTGAACTCTGTTTGAGTTGGCTCAACCTCTCTCCTTCGCAACTCCGGCGCCTGGCCTTGCTGCTGGCGGCTCGCTATGTGGGCCACAATGGGCCACACGTACTGCGCGGCGTCCCGGACCTGGCTATGTGAGCAATGAGGCAAGCGGGCTGGTCGCCTCCAGCCGTAGAGCTCGCGCGGACACTTACTTCAGCTGCAGCCGCAGCATCCGAGGGAGCTGCTGCCGCCCGCCTCACCTTTGATAGGATAGGCCAAACGTTATGGTTTGGAGTCATTGCTGAACGCGGGGCGTGCAGCAGCTGCCAAGCAGCTAAATGAGTCACTGCCGCCACATCGGCACTGTGGCAGGTTTAGCTGGTGTTGGACGAAGAAGGGTGAAGGTGTTGCTGGCAAGGGCTCAGGAATTTTGAGCTTCGTAATTGTATACTCAGGCTCCGCTGGGCTATTTTCACTCAGCTGGCTTTTGCAAGAAAGGATGTGAGTTTGGAATATACCTGTGAGTGATGCCATATGAGTTTGGCATGGACCTGGAAAGGTTCATTACCAAGGTGTTTTGTTGCCAAACCCACACAGCAGGTTTGTCAATGACAGCTGTCGGTGCAGTGGTGCAATATGTTTTCTTCACAATGTTGTGTTTTCCGACCAGCCGAGCTGCTGCTGTCTACCCCGGGATGCGAATTCCAAACCGATGGAGACGAGGGAGACGATGGCTCGTTCTTCTGCAGACGCCTGGCTTTATGTCAAGGTTCCTGGCTGCCAGAGCCGGTGCTGATAGCAGCCTGGCCGCTGCTATCACGGTTGCTGGAAGCTATGGCTTTGTGGCTGCCTTGGCTGGCATTTTTTGGAGCAAGTTGACCCACTGGGCTGGATCTAGCCAGTACACCTGCTGAATGGAGAATTGCTGAGCTGCATGTTGCTTAGTTTTGAAGACCCAATTGTATCATGTTGGCCAATTATGTAATTGAAGCAATTTCGTTCTTTTGCTTCACACAGGATGTGTAGTCGAAGAGTCACAAAACACCCACTTTCCCTCAGATTCTATTTGGACATGTGACATATCGATATATATATATAGACGCGTCGGACTAATGACCAGTTGAAATAAGACTCTTTCATTGTGTGCGCATTATTCCTCTTCCCAAGTTGAAGAACTGAGGGGCGAGAGATCAGAACTGATCGGCATCACGGCTGCTTTTCGATGTTTCGGGCGATCGTCATCATTGCAGAGCTGTACACTGGATGAAATCGAGCTGTACACTGGCCGTAGAAAAAAAAATGAAAGCTGCATGTGCGTGCCATCATGTGCCATAGAATCTTCGTTAACTTCCGGGTATGGCCGCTTGGTGATGAGCTGAGATCTATACCATCCAGGTGAGTCAGATGCAGAATCATCCCAATTATGAAGTGCTGGATGTGTAGCTTTCAGTCCTTTTTCATTGTCAGAGGCTGGCCCAACCATGTTTGATGACTTAGTTGCCACTGGGTCACTGGGTGCACAACGTACCCACCAAACCGGGAGGTGTGTTTGTGTAGTAGAAATGCAGGCCGTGGGTCCAGAAGGTGCGGGCAGGGGCAGGGTCCAGAAGGTGGTACATGACGACACATGCCGATCGGCATCGCGTGTTCCATAACCTAGGCCAGTGCAAACTGGACCATGATTTGTTGTTCATGACGATACGTGGTTCGGCATTCAACTTTCCAAGACAAGTGGCGCCAGGTTGACATCTGCGCATCCCAAACCTGCGGGCAGGAGATGTCAAAATCTAATCACATCAATCATTTTTAGCATGACCATAGTAAACCGGGTAAACCCTACAACTCACATGCCCACTGACGCCTCAAAATCCAGGCCCGTCTCCATGCCTGTCTCCATGGACTTCCCCCCGTCTCCAATTCGTGGCCTCACTGGGCCTCACCTGTGCACCTAGGGGCGAAGCGGGATCGATGGATGTGCCGGGTCTGGAGCTTTGCGATGAGATGTTGGCTGCTCACTGCAGTGGGGCGACCTTCCTGGACCTGCGGAAGGAGTGCTGGGAGAAGACCTGGGTCGCTCAGTTGTGGAAGTCGTGGGAAGACCTGGGCGATGGACTTGGATGGATGTCGACAGGGCGTTGCCAGATCACATACGTGCGCCTGGTATCTCTATATAGATCATTCTGGATCTGCTTGTGGAAGGGCTGCTGGGGGGACCTGAGAAGAAATGAAAAGGTGGGAGCTGGATTTGCACATGTTTGTGTCGCACCGTTTTTGAATGGACAAAGCTTTCAAGAGGACTCGATTTGGTTCAATGGAGTTTCAGGGGGTGTTGTGCCTATGTCTATATAAGTGACTATGCCGCTCGCTGCTGAGACGGCAAGAGCTGCGAACTTATGGATGTTCTCCCACCCAGCAACAGTTGCTACAGGTACCCCCATGGCCGACCAGGTCGGTGGTATGTACAATAGATGTGAAACTGTTTGACGCACGCGAGCCCGTTGCCAGCCATGGTTTACACCAACACACTGTAGCTTGGTGGCAAAGGAACGCAACAAACAGGGTTGGTTTTTGCTACTAGGAGCGATCGGACGCTACTAGGAGCAAGAAGCTATACTAGTAGCGCTTGGTTTTGGCACTCAGATGAGCCAAGGAATGCTTGTCTCCTTGGATGCTCTGCGAAGAGACTTGGAGAAACCAGTTCCGAAGTAGCTCGTTCGGGCGCGCATCCGGCGAGCCACGCCTGGAGCGGGCGCGCACGTGATGGTTTTCTCAATTGGTTTCCCCAGCTGCCTAGCAACGAGTTTCGGATGTTTCTTTGGAACTCAGCAGGAATGGCCTGGGCTCCGCAATACATCAGGTACCCATCAGGTCGTATAGAATGTGACTGGCTGCCAGGGTTGACGATCATCTCGCTGCACGGTGATCATCTCTTTGGAAACGCAAGGTGCCTTCCTAACTGAGTTTTCAATAAAGGACACTTGGACCTACTTGCGAGAGCAGGCAAATGCCAAACGTGACAGCAGTGGATTCTTTTTGGGCCACTTGATGCTGCTTTACCGAACTATGAGACAGTTCAGCGATCATCCTCTCCTAGTGCGCGGTGGTTGTAAGATGAATCCCAAAGGTATGGTTGTTTAACTAAATCTACCGTACAGGAGGATCACATGATCACATCCCTGACACAGACTCAGGAGTGAGGCAAACTTGCCAGCTCCCTGTAAGCGGTCCATGTTGTTGTTTTGAAGGAGAGCTTGTGGCGGCTCATTTTGCTGCTCAACCAACACATTGACAACAACCCCTTCTTAAGCTCCTTGGTGTGATCATGACGACGCGCGGAGGTGGGATCTCAGGGGAGCACACAAGCCACGCCAAGGTGCATGGAGCGGTGCTTGAATGTGCGCCAGAGGGCAACAATGAAACTGAAACAACATAAACACATATGTCACATGATAATACTGTCAAACTTTGTATCTTCTTCAACCAATTTATGGTGTCCGAGTCCAGCATGCGGGGGTGTTACCCGGCACGTGTGTATCAGTTCCATGGGATTTCATGGGCAGTTCTCTTGAATTTCATGGCCAAAAGCCTGCAACATCATAGACTGTTTAGTGATGCCGCATCCGCTCTAAAACCATAGGCCAACCAGGTTCTCAAGTTTTCATGGTTGGATTCGGTGCAAACAGGGACCCTTCGCAGCTTGTGGGACCACTGGTGAGACACTCTCTGGTGCGATCGATGTGTTTGTTTGAAAGAACACCTGCAAGGTCCACCACCTAATCAACCGGACGATGTTCTTCCGTGTTCTCCTATCTTGGGTGGGGATGGGTCCGAGATTTTGGATGATTGGTGGGAGAGCCTGCCATATAGTGTGATGTGATATTATACGTATATACAACGTAGAGTCGTAGAGGCACCTCGTTTACCACCATCGACTGTGACGGCCCCCCTTGTCGCAGCGTAAGAAACGCAGCTTGTCGCATTGAGGCTCCTCGTGCCGCTTGCTTTACCGCCCTGGCCTGGATCTCTCCCAGGACCAATCCTACCTGAGCTCCGGTGAGAGGATGGAAATAGAGAATCAGCAGCTTCGATGCACCGACAGGGTGGAGGAACACCAGACAGGCTATGGTGTCATCCGACCAGAAAGGATCCCGAACCAGTACTGATCACCAGCAGCTTCAATGAGTTGATCGCTTCTGTTGCGGGGGACAGAGTTGTGGAACGCGGTCAAGCCTAGCGCCCTTTTCCCCCCCGTGCTGTTAAGGGTTGGTAGGTTGCTGTTTGTTTGATGGGGTCTCCCGGTTTGGAGGTATTTGGTGTTTTTTTTTTTTTTTTCAAAGGATTCCACAAGGCAAGTGAATTGGACGTGGTATTATTGCACAGCAGGACAGCTGAATGTTTTTGTTGTACATTACGTTACGATAAAGTTCATCCTATATATATAAGTTATATGAGTTTGATCATATGTGCATATTTGTTGTTGCGGAGCAAGCATGAAGCGAACTTCATGATTGCAAACTAATGTCAGAAAAGGACATAAAAGTCCGGTTACATGTTTATCCAGCCAAAAAACTTCTTGACCGCCGATTGCGGATTCGCAGACTGTTTGATTGATCCTTCTTACCTCCAATCATCTCGAATGGAAGGATGTTTGCATGTAGCCATTTCAGCTTTGGGCCGTTTCAACCTCCCTAAAACAAGACCAACTGGACTCGTGAGCCGAGCCTTCCTCCCTCCGGGGAGCCAAACATGTCGAGGCGTCGACCGGCGTGCCAAGCGGCAGAGCAGTCGATCTTGGCAAGAGAGCATTTGGATGGCTCCTCCCTGGGGCTCAGCTTCAACTACTATCAGGCTCAGACGAGACGGGACTTGGACATGGAGGTGCCCAAATAGTTTCAAGACTTCAGGTACATGTTTGAAGGGAATTTGGCCCTTGGTGCTTCACACCCTGCTTCGAACACCCTTTCCGGATGTCGGAGATCGGAACGAAGTTGTCGACATCCGCCGAGCTGATCGCGAACAACAACAAGAGTCCCATGTCCCGTGAGGTGCTCGCGAGCACCTGCGAGATATTCGACTTGGGTCACCTGCTGCAGTGCCACCTGGAGCAATTGCAGGTGCTCCAGAGTGACCTATTGAGCAGCTTGGATGGAGAACTGGCTGTGGCATTGACATTGGAAGACAGGCTGTGGCAGACAGGCTGTGGTTTGCTTGGTGCATCGTATCGGACCTGGCAGTGTCAGTGCCCAGAAGGTTGGAGTCCGTTTGCTCAAAGTCCAGACCAGCCTGAGCTGGGCCTGGGCCACCTTCCCCGGTGTTCAGTCACTTGGAGTCCCCGCTTAGCTGCCTAAACGTTCCCTGAACTCGGAGACCAACGAGCGAAACGATGTGAAAAGCCAAGGAACCCTTTGTTCCTAGTAGTATACGGCCACTTCGAAACGTCATGTCCGATCGCTCCGGCGCTCCGTGCTCCGGAGCGCCGTTCAGAACCGGGTCTCTCGATGGACGAACGCGATCTCCAGGTAGTGCTTGGTCACATCTGCGCCCATGACGGAGGAGTGAACGGTGTCATGGCCACAGGAGAACGGATCTCCGGGGTCCAATCGGCCCAAGGACAGGTAGGCCTCCCCGTGTATTTCTTGGTTTTGGAGAGTGGACGCACGTCAGGAACATGCACAATGCATGACTCCAAGTGGTGATGTCTTCTTGAAGACATCCGAAAGATTGGCGAGGACGCAACGTTTCGGCTGAAACGTCTTATCCGTTTGGATTGGTTTGCTGTTTTAGTGCAATGCACCCACAAGAACCTGACAGGGTAGGCTGCTTTGGACAGTGACAAGAAGCAACAAAATATCATATCACTTGAGATCTATACTTGATGAGCCAAGTTGTTCCGCCATGGTATGAGCAACCCTTGGAACAAGGATGGATTAATTATAGCCTCCAAAAATGAGGAGAGACGATTGTGAAACATTTCTTTCCTAGAGATCTTAGAATCCCTTTGCTCCGCCCTAGGCTTCCTCTCCGCCGTTTTCATTGCTGCCCCCAACAACGCCTTCGAGACCTCGACGCAGCGGCATCGCGGTCGACCTCGACCCAGGTGGCGTGTGTCTTCTTTGTTTCGCGGTTCATTTGATGGCTCATACGATCTCACACCAAATCGAATGTGTGTCAGGTCACTTCACCCCGGAACACTAGTAGGGGTCACTCTCCAAGACGTTTGGTGAGGGATTGAGCTTGGATCAATGAATGACAGCTCTATAGCGAAATCCCACAAATACCAAGACGAATAGCTCAACTTCTCCACTCGGTGGTTGAAGTTGTGAACTCCCAGATGTCCCGATTACATCGTGCCACGTGCCCTGGTGACCAGGTGACCATGTCACATGGGTGTTGGCTTTTTTCCCCACCTGCCAGGTGAGGGGTGTTAGATTTCATCAGAGTTCCTCTCCTCTCCTCTCCTGAGACGCCCCTGGCCTCAGCCCTAGCCTTGGCGGGGTATTTCGTCGATGTTCCGCACACAAAGCAGGGGGGTTCTGGGTCGTTCCGCCGCGCCAGAAGGTCTGTCTCCCATGTGTATACGAGCTATGCCACCCATAGCAACAAAAATCAGATCAAAACCTTAATGGCTTGGGGGGGGGAAAGCCTTTTTTCATCTGTTTTCTTCCTATGACATCCTATGACCATCTCATTCACGTTCCTTTGCAGCCCATTTTGGGGCTCCAAGAGACACGAGCCGAGCCCACGGACGGCGGTCCGGTGAGTCAGTGATGGTGCGCTGGGCTGGGTGGCTTGGACCTGGAGAGGGTCGACTGGGATGAAGGGCTGTCTACCTGGTCGTCAACGACGCGTGTTTGGTGGTTCTTTCCGAAGCGGATGGCGGATGGATGGAGTTTCTATTTAGAAACACACCAAACCTGGCCAAGGGTTACTTTTGAATGGATGGGCAAAGGGTTCAGCGCTTTGACGGCTGGGGTGATGGTTTATTATTAAACTTAGACAATATAATAATAACTGCAAGTTTCTTCGCATCCTAAGTAGATTGCTCATTCACCATCACCGTGCAGTTTGGGATCAAAAGGGTCGTGAGCCGAGCGGCCACCTGTTTCGTGCACGCCGAGAGCCTGCCGATTTCCTTTAGGTGTCTTTCGACTTAGGTGGCCCCAGATCTTTGACTAGAGCAATAGTGACGCCGGCTGACCGCCTGCTTTTGTGGCTGCTACCTGCACGGTAGCGGAGCCTGCGGGCTCGTGTGAGAAAGGTGAATGATGATGTCATGGTACTCAGCACCGCCAGGCCGTGTTGAGTCTTCAGGTGGCAACCAAGGGGCGATTCTCAAGAATCGCGATGGGGTGCCGGTGTGGTCGGGAGACAGCTCCACCTTCGAAGAGTTCGTCGAAGCCTGTCTCCTGTATGAGCAGACCGTGGTCAAAGAGAAGCGATACCTTTGTGGGCCTCGAATTGCCAGTGAACTGTCTGGATCAGCCAGGCGCATCCTGATTGGCAAGTCAGCGGACTGGCTGTCCTTCGATGGAGGGGTCCGTCGATTAGTGGCAGCTCTTCGTGCTGAAAGGGGCCAATCCAAGGTTCCTGAAATGAGCGAGCTGTTGATGAAGTACTTCAAGGGCACCAAACGCCAGCGGGGCGAGGGCATGAATGACTTCGTGATGAGAAAAGCCGAGGCATACACCCGGGCACAACAGTCAATGGCCCGGTATCAACGAGAACATCCAAAGAAGCCAAAGTCAGTGAACTCAGATCCAAGATCTCAGCATTCATCAATAGCTGGCCCTCAGAGAACCTGGAAGGCTAGGAACAGTCAACCTCTGCAGGAGCAGTCCTATGAGTTTGAGAATGAGGGGTACGACCTTGCGACGGAGGAGGATGATCCCTGGGCGCAATGGCATGCGCATGATGAGTGGGAAGAAGCCCACTCTCACCAGTCCAGGAGCCATCATACTGAGTCCTGGAAACAGTCCGACACCCTGGAATGCAGTCGTGATGAGCTCCCAGAGATTTTGCCAGATTTCATCCAAGGCTGGTACCTCTTCATGGACTCCGGCTTGGACGTGATGGAAAGAAATGTTCTCCAAGCTGACCTACAAGGTGATTTCAGTGTCCGAGCCGTGGAGACAGTGTTGAGGAAACACTGGACGGATGCGGACGTCAAGCGCCGCGACATGGAGAAGGGCAAGTACATGGCCCACATGACTGAGGACCACGACCCGGAGGAGGACAAGGTCTTCTGGAGCGAGCTGGATACAAATGGCTTGATGGAAGAGGGCTTCACCACCGAGGAGATCCAGTCCATGGAAGTGGAGCAAGAGAAAATGGTGGAAGCCTACGCCGTGATGCAGGAGGCTCGACAGACACTGAGGGAGGCCAGAGCTAAACAGCATGCCGTCCGAATGGCACGGCAGTACTACCCCGTCAAAGGGAAGGGCAAGGGCAATGAACCTCAAAGCCTGTGGAAGCGACTTGGCAAAACGCCTCCACGGATGCAATGTTTCCGATGTGGTGGCCCACACAAGGTGGCCGAATGTCGGGAGAAGCCTGCTGACCAGTCAGCCCACGTGAACACCCAGGAGCAGGCACCTTTCGTCTTCTTCACCGACACGGTGGGGGAGGCGCTCATGGGCGAGTCCCAGGCCACCATCTCTACCCAGGATGTGATGCTGCAGGGAAAAGCTGTCATTGACGGCGGAGCCACGAAAACCATTGGCTCCATTGCCGCCCTCTCCAGGGTTGCAGATCTGAATGAATCCATCCGGGGTGACTCTGGGGTGCAACAAGTGGACCTTGCTGACCGGCCAGTTTTTGGGTTTGGAAATTCCTCGAAGGACCAGTGCGCCTCAACGGCATCATTACTGGTCCCGCTCGGTGGCAAGATGGGCACTCTCAAGGTGCACGCCTTGGACAAAGGCCAAGCGCCAGTGCTGCTGTCAATCAGCTCCTTGAGAAGCTTAGGCGCCGTGATCGACTACGCATCGGATCGCGCAGTCTTCCGGGCAGTGGATCCGACCAAAGTGGTGCACCTGGAGCGCACGGCAGCTGGACACCAAGTGCTGCCTCTCACGACGGATGCCTATGAGACTGCCCGCAGCTTGCGAGCGCCGCTGCCGTGCTTTAGTGATCTCGAATAGGGATATGACCTTTCCATCCCGTCGCCTGCGCAGGGTGGAAAGGACAGCGTAGCAGCAGGAATGGTTTTTCATGGACATGTCATGGTAGATCATGGTAGTCAGTTGGGATGCGAACCAAACCCCGATTATGATCAACATGAAACTCTTCAGCCCGGCTTCCATGGGAGAGAACGAAACCAAGGCCTCAAAACGGAACCCATGCCACGTGTGTCGCATACATCACATGATTGTGCACATCACAGTTTTGGTACAGACCCTAGTCAGTGTCAGAGCTCAGAGCCACCCGATACTTCGTCACGCGCTCAGGTCACGGAGGACCATCGATCTCAGGGTGTCGTGAAACCTGCGCTCGGTGTCACCGATCGGCCACCGTTGAGTGAAGTTGATGAAACATCCGCAGCCGTTTCCGCTTCGTTCTTTGGAAAGCACGACCTCTCTCCCGAAGCTTGTGGTGATCATGGTGTCCCGCATGACCCGTGTGGAGCTTGGCGAGCGTCTCCAGAAGTACCATGGGGAAGTGGCTCCAACCAAGTGGACTCGGGCACAATTGCTTCATCGGCTCAGCGAGCTCGAGGGAGAGGTGATCTTGGAGCCATGAGCAAGGAACTCAGCCCATTGAGGACTCTCGAAGTGGCCATCAACAAGGCTTCAGCTCGGAAGGCAAACCTCCAGGAGTACCTGACGGTCAACATGGGCATGACCCTGACGGGCACCGAGACCATTGCTCAGCTCAAGGTGAAGGGCCTGAACCAGGCCTATGTGATGGCAGCTCCTCATCCCACGGACTTCGTCGGGTTCGGCAAGCATTGCGACAAGAAGTACGAGGAGATCTGGATGGAACAGCCCAGCTATGCTCGCTGGGTGATGCAGACCTCCAAGCAGGACCCAGAGAGCAGCATGAAGCTTCATCGCTTGGCCAAGTGGCTGGAGGAGATGACGGAGCTGGAGCAAGTGACGGAAGCCACAGCAGAGCATTCCAAGAACCCGAAGAAGGGCTACCCAGTCAAGAAGAAGGACGCAGAGAAGTCCAATTCATCCTCAGAGATGATGGAAATGGCTTTAGCCTTGAAGGCGCTCACCAAGGAGGTGGCCGACATGAAGGAGGATCGGGAGACGCGCCGGACGCAACCCTCGGCCGCCACCTCAAGCGACTGGGAGAAAACCTCCCAGATGCCAGTGGATCAGTAGACGGTTCCAAACAGTTTTTCTCCGAAGGCTTGGAAACTCTCTTGCCTGCACCTCAGGTGGTGCTCAGTGAGCGAGAAACCAAGCTACTGAGCCTTCAGGCCATGGAGGAGCTCCTCGCTGCATTTGGGGAACTCATCCGATATGAACGGCCCTTGCTTTTTGAGGTAGCATGTGGACCGGACTCACTCCTGACGGATACCATGAGGAAAATGACCGGTAGGGAAAGCGCAGCTGAACGTCTTTCTTTTTGGAACGGTTATGACCTTGCCACCAGTACGGGAGTGCGCAAGGCAATCAACAAGATCAAAAAGGACAGACCTCTCCATGTTTGGATTAGCACTGAATGCGGACCTTTTTCTAGGATGCAGCGAGTGAATCAACGCTCTCCGGAACAAATGGAGAACTTGAAACACAAACGAGACAACTGCATTAGGCAATACGTTGGAGGTTTGTTGATCATGACTCATTGTATTCAGCATGGGGTGTCCGTTTAAACTTTTGCGATCAATCATGGGTCTTTGGAAATCAATTCTGGGAC
>CAXAMN010026794.1:454393-522505 GCA_963970005.1 Durusdinium trenchii | reverse complement strand
ACCGCCTGCTTTTGTGGTTGCTACCTGCAATAACAATATAATTCATAGTGTTCTATAGTGTTCTTATAATCAACAAGGTGTGGGGGATCATCCAGTTGTTTGTTTTATTTTTTTCAGATAGCCATCCAGAGGCAAAGTTGTGAGGTGTCGCATTCTGCATCAGGTTTGAGCAAGTTTGACATGGGGAAGTGTGAAGCAACTTGAAGCATGCCAGCGTACGAACTTGAAGTATGTCGCTACTTGTTTCATTTGAATAGAAAAAGACTCAATGATACCCCTCGAGAAAACCGCATTTATCCCTCGAAGCAGCATGTTTTGGTGTGTGCTTTTCCTTCATGTCCATGGGAGGGAATAACACCACTTCGATCCATTTTGGAGATTGAGACTACTCAAAGGCAGCCTTATGGACACCAATTGTTGCAGCATCACACAGAACTTGTGGGTTGGTGTTCTAGACATGAGACATGCCCGTGGGTGTTTGACAGATGAAATTCAGCTATCCCAAACCCTGAAGATAATAAATTGCATAAGATCCTACTAAGAGAACATATTTCTGAATGCTGGGGGCTCATGCTTGAAGAATAGTTTCTGTTTGATTTGGATTGGGGCTTCACAGTTTCCTTGTTTCCAAATGTTTGCATCAGGATGCATGTCAAACAAATACGCCGGAGTGGCTTTGTCTTCCATGTTTCATTGTAATAGCAGGGACATTTTGTCAGTTTGTCTGAAGAGAATGCTGAATCATTTGCGTTTGAAACACCTGTTCAACCTGCATTGGCCACAACTTGTTCCAAGGATCCTTCATCTCGTCTTCTTGGCAAACGCTGAATCCTCGTCTTCTTGGGAAGACACAGGCTTTGTCCAGCTGCACCGGAAAAAACACCGGTTCGACCGCTCTGTCGAGACCGAGACCTTCCGCCGTTGCGCGAAGCGGGTGCCCTATGGCATCTTCGGGGCGAACGATGGACCCGCGCCGCAGCTGGGCGGCGCTCTAGGGGCACGTCAAGAGGGGTTTGAGAGGGGCCACGCCGAGAGAGGCGGGGATTTTGGAGGTGTGTGGGGAGTGAACTCGGTCTTAACAGTCTGATGGCATGTTGAGACGGTCCTTTGCACACCATGGAGCGTCATTAAGCATTCATGAAGCAGCCAAGAAGGCCACCGAAAGGAAGCCCCACCTTTTTCCCGGGGATCCTCCCTTTGGCTTTTCCACTCTGACCATGTGTTCCTGTGGCTCCCCCTCTCTCTCTCTCACACGTACTACTCTCTGAGGTACACCATGTACCCGGAGGATGTGACCATTCCGAGTGAAGAGATGGGTGAATTCTATGCCAAGATGGGCTTCCAAGGGGTGCGCCCTGATGAGGCGGGCAAAGCCTTCCACATCAGCTGCATGTTCCCAGTGAGTGGCTCGGCGGAGAGTGGCTGGACTGGCAAACGGGGATGAACCAGGCAGTATACGAGCTGCCACCTTGCACTGTATATAGCATGCACATGGAGGAACCTATAGGATAACACTTTGCAAGTGTCAGGATGTTAACGATATTGTCAAAGGCGACTAAAATCAATCAATGGTAACAGTGTGGCATCCCTCCAGGACAGCAGATCATAGTTTGGAGGACTCAGGGGGAAGTTTGTGCTCTCCTCGAAAGGGACTGGCACGTCCACGACATGGAAGTTTGATCAAGTTGATGTTAGTTTCGATCCTTCCGGAGCAGATGGTCCGTTGGACATTTTGGACACTTCAATGTGTACAGAGAGGGGCCACATGATTGAGGCAAGAAATGGGGCAATCCAGTAGACATTCCAGAAATTCTAGGATTGGTAGAGAGACATTTCTCCAGAAGAAACTGCTGGCACTGCAGTTCTTCCTTCAGCTGCCTGAGCTGTCCCAACTCATTTGTTGTTTGCAATCTGTCGCACCTAATGGACAATTTGTGGTGTAACAGTCAACCACAGCAACAGTTTTTTACAGGTGCAAATGAACTTGCTTCTCTCTCTCTATATATATATCTATATATATAATATATTATGTGATGACAGTTGCCCAGTTAGAAAAACAAGATACAGAACAATGGATAGACAGAGATAGATACAGCAGATGGATGGATGGATGGATGGATGAATGGATGAATAGATCGAAGGATATTAATAGATCGATGGGTAGATGGATCGATGGATAGCTTAATAGATCGATGGGTAGATGGATCGATGGATAGATCCATAGTTCGACAGCTGCAGACTTAGACATAAAGCTCGACCCTTTCGACTCCGGACTCTTCACCTCTCCATCCCATCCGGCGAAAGGGCCGTCACCTCGAGGCGACTTGGCTCAGATCCCCGACCCACTGGATGATCGAAATTGGAACTGGCACGTCCGGGCGGCCCAGAACGGACAGCGGTGCTTTGATTGGAACATGTGGCCCTTTCGTAAAAAGGATAAGGAGCCAGGATAAGGATAAGTGATGGTGCACCACGGTGTTGGTGTTGATGTCATGTGATTTTGGTTCCTGAAAGGTGACATGATCAACATGACATAAACATTGACATCACACCAACTAAAGCAGGCTCTTGGTTCCGTGCAGATCTATATGTCTATATGTTGCATTGAACAACAGCGACATCCTCTAAACTGGCCAGGCATGCATTTACAGCGATGTGTTTATTTTGTTTTGCATTTTCTAGACCCCCAGAAAGTGCTTCAAGTCCCTCCACGGCCTCAAGATGTTCACTTCAAGGTCTGAAAGTTAACCTAGTTCGCCCCAAGCGCTCTCAAACTCAAACAACTCCCTCTCAAACTCAAACAACTCCCATGCCAGGAGTCCGACAAATACATCAACGCCATCCTGCGCGCCGGTCTGGCGCCGTTCCTGAAGATCCCAGTGTTGTCTTGGCAGTCCACGCGTCTCACAGGGCTTGCCTACTGGGAGCCTTGGCGAAGATCTGATTAGTGAGGGGTTCTCGTGCGCTTCGTGGTGTGAACATTGCTCAAAGTTGACGAGTCATTGACGAGCAGTCAAAGGGGATGCATGCCTTTTTTTCAGAGAAATCAACCGAATCAACAAACAAAGTGAAGAAACATGTATATAGAAATTACCATCGACTTCCGCGGGTCGTCTCATTCAGCCCTTCCATGAGTGTTTCTCAGGCTGGGTGCAAATATCTTGTGTTCAGTTTATGATAAGCTCAATTTCCTTTACAATACATGTTGCTCACTATGTTGCTCTAGTTACATCTTGTATCATGCCATGTATTGCCATGTTCAATTCGTATGTTTTTGTTTCACCGCGTAAGTGTGTTGCGAACGAATGCCGTTGAACGCTGAACGCGAACGTCCAATCCGGTTGACCGTGTGGGTGCTGCGAGTTGACCCGATCCAAACTCCAGTCAAACATTCAGATCTTAAGGTGTGTCCCATTTCCGGAGTTTGCAAGATTATCGCTATTGTTTTTGTGGAAAGGCCTTGCATGATTAACCTAAGCAGCATCATCATCATCATCATCATCATCATCAGCTTTTGCTGGGAATGGTTGACATCATTGAACATTTATGGTAAGTGGACCTATAAATAGTTTTACGCCCAATCAGATCACCAGGGACATCTAGAGGCCATAGACCATGGATGCATGTGAGTGTAGATGGCCATATGGATGAAGGGCAAGAGCACATGCAAGTGGATGAGTGGTGGCCAGACTGTATATGGTTTTAGACTGGCAAACTGAAATGACGTGAACACTAAGAATTTGCCAGCAATATCATAAGAATCCACACAGAATGTCAAATCAAGACCCAAGGGGAACTTGATCTTCACAATCGCCATATCGATGCAGCTGCCCTGAGATATAAGTCTTCCACATCGCTTGGGTACGATGCGTTGTGGAAGCCTCAAAACCTCTTTTCTGCTGATTTCGCAGACCGAAGTGATCGATGGTTCGACTCGATTCTCGATTCGACTTCACCGATCGTGGCCCCCAGCCTGACGCCAAAGCTAGACGGGCACGGTTTGCCTGAGCCCCTCTATGTTCTAGCCTTTTCCACCCCCTGGGCCCCTGGCCTTTAGCAAGATACAACATCGAGCATTGCTTCTACGTCACGTAGGAAACCTGGTCTTCCAGGTTCATACGGTCCGTTCGGGTATCCGGATGCGGGTCTCCTAGCATCCAAGGACGAGACTTTGCAAGAGACAGTGCAGAAGATCCCTGGCAAAGTGGGAGTCCGGTATAGCACAACAGGCGTCGGCTTTCTTCTTGCATTTGTGCTCCCCATCAGCAACCTGCCCACTTTTTTAAATACCAACATGGCTTTTTGATTGTTGATTGGACAATGAAGCAGCCTTCTGAACTTGGCATGGTGGCAACAAGCGTATCAAGAGCACCCATTATCGTTATCCTGGTTATGATCAATTCATAATCATATATAATCAGCATTGTGTTTGGCAAACTTTTCCTATCCTCTATTCTCCTCTATCAACAACCCGAGGGCTGCAGGTCAGGGAAGCTTATACTTTATAGCAACCCTTGGCTGATGGGTTTCAACAATATGCACATGGCTGACATGTTTGCCTCCACTAAAAAGCACGGTGCAACTATTGTCGAACTTGCAACTATATTCTATGTTGTTCTATAATTAGATCTAATTTCCTTTCACACTTCGTTTCATATCTATCGCTCTTGGCCTTGTGTCGTTGCACCTCGGAAAGACCGTCCTCAGGACCACCGGTGCGGTGTGTCCACGTGTCCGTGACCCCAAACGGGGGCGATCCCTCCGGCCACACGAGGATCCCTCCGGTGAACTATGACAACTGCGCCCCCTGGCCCAGCGTCTCTGGCGCAGCTTGGTGCAGAGTAGGAGGGGTCCGGTGATGGTTCCCTCCAAGCACGGAAGGAGAAACATCAGAAGTGAACAGGAGTGTGAACAGATTCCTCCTATCTCCAGGAGTTCGATGTTTCTCCTTTCTTCTTGGCCTTCCTGTCGAGCTCGCTACCGAGGATGACCACTTCACCATTGCCCCTACGACCCTGAGTCAACCGGCCAGAAGGGGTAAAACACCATCAGAGGAACAGAAGTGAGGCCTGGAAGAATCGCGGCCCATTAACTAACCATGGCCAAAGGCGGCCAAAACACCACTTCACAGGATATCCCTCCAGTCCAATCGACAAGTCCTCGATTCGGTGGCCTCAATTCCTGCCGGCGCCCCCACCCCGAAACCGTTCGATGGGTGAACGAACACGTTCGAAGCGCTGGACATCGGACTTTGGTGTTCGATAGTTCAAGTCAGGCGAAGTAACATGCCGGCCAATACAAGTTTATATTGAAGAATGTATGCGCAAGACACAGCCAAGTTTCGCAATGAATATTTCATGTATTATGATTGTATATGATCTTGCAGTTTGCTTTTTTGTTAGGAATTTCACCTCTGGTTTTAACCTTATACGCAACAACAATGAAACATGTGGTGCTCAATCCTGGTCCATCCGTCTCAAGTTTTAGCTCACAGGTTGCTGCCTTTTTTGCCAACAACGCATGCTAGCCAAAAGGACACATATCAGGCAAACCAATGACAGTATGGACACTTTTTGACCTTTGTTGAGCAAAGGTACACCAACATGTTCCATGCGCTGTGCGTTTGCCAACTCAATACGCATGTCACAGGAGGTAACTAGTTCTTGCTTGTGAGACATTCATCTATCCAGGTGATCAACCAGGTTGGCCCTCAGCTGGTCATGAAGATTGTGGAGCGTTACAATGACTTCAACAAATTCCCCGTGCCCGGTCGTCCTGGCCAGGGTGCATTGGATTCTTGTCGCGATATGCGAATACTTCGGGGACCAAACGGTTCAGAGATTGTTTAGAAGCCGCAAACCTCAGAAAGAAAACTGAACTAGCACGTTGAAACAGCTGTCTTGTGCGGATTGATCGGTTGTGGTTGTACCATGTGCCTGGAACCAGGTCCATCCGGTGGTAAAACCGGATTCCTTGTTCAGTCTCCAATCGGCTGCGATCGGTCCCGGCCAGATGCACCAGGCGAAATCAGACTCTTGCCTTCCGATACCTGCGCCCACATGGTATGCTGATTGGTTTGTGTTTCGTGTTTCTTTCTTCGTTTTGTTAGGTTGCACCTTTCCAAACCCATCCGGTGCAATTTGTCCCTACAAATGTTGGATTCATATAGTGGTAGCATCCATCAGAATCCCTTCCATAGATGAACATCTTTGAGATGACTCTCATATGTTATTTTTCTGTTGAGCTTGTGACAAGGCTTGAAGAAACTCAGGCCGGGACTAAAAAAGGAGTTCCCCAACCACCACAAGGCGGTTCCTCGTGAATTGCGGCAATGCGGCCATAGCCCTTGAATGCTCTTGACTTCTAAGGACAAAGGCACCTTCAAAGGCTTCAATGGCGTGGAGCTCATGAACGAGTGGCAGATGATGACCTGCTTCCCCAGCAGCGTTTTCATTCCGGGCTCCTCCTTGTGCGATCAGGTGAGCAAGGGATCGCGTCTTCGTTGTGGGAAGGAATCACTGCCATGGGCCAGATTTGCTTGCTCTAAGAAACGCAGCCCAGTGGCTGAATGGTTTCAACATCCTTCAATGTGTTTCACCATGTTTCACCATGTTTTAACTGACGCACCTTTGCGAAGGTCCCTGCAGCTGGGAGACCCAGGAACTCAGGAGCTTTGCAGCTAGGCTTCAAGGTGGACAGATCCCTTTCGCCGGACTCAATTTCCCAGCGACCGAAGAGAACCGTTTGAGACAAGGCCGAAAACTGCCTGACAGGCCGAACACCGGAACACCACGGAACCCCCGCGGGGTTGCGACTGCGCGGGGTGTTCCGAACGTTCCTTCGGCGGGTCGCCACCCGCTGCGCCGAACCCCCGGACGTCGCTGCCAGGAGGTGACCGATCAGATTTATGCCGATTACTGCTTCGCGAAGCCCTACCAGTGGAGCTCCCGCTATTGGGACGGCACTCCGGAGGTGGGGCTGCCGGATTCAGTGGCTTTGGCCGGTTGCGGTTGAACAAACCACCAGGGAATCCAAGAATCCTGTACAAGTTTTTGAATTCTGTATTTTGTATCAGGGCTCCAGGTTTGGGTGGCACACCCCTTGACCTCTAGACACTCCTTAGGGGGTCTAGAATCTAGAATTGCGGTATCAGGTATCCTAATGAAAGCCTGATGGTGAACAAACTTGTCTACCTGGGGGAATCTTGTGCCCGAGCAAAACCATCGCTAGTTCCTGAAATTTGAACGCTTCGCGGAACTGGAGATGCGCTGGTATGGTTCAACCATTGTCATTGTCAACCAACAGGCTCTAGGAAACTTTTGTATACACAGACATCGAACTGTTTGCAACTGACCGGGCCGCTCGATTGAGGCGAAGAATCAGACAACAACATGAGCACATGGGCAACGCCTCTCCCAGAACAAACACGTTTTATGATGCTTTATGATGCTTTATGCCTATGCCTGCAGTGAGATGCAGTAAGTAGAATCAAGAGAAACATGTTTCTTGCTCCTGCGCAAACGCTCAACAAATCTCAACGACAACACTTTCTGTTAACTTGTTCTGCAGTACTTTACCCAGCCTCACGACATTGCAGGGAAAGATCTTTCCCATCATGCCTTCGTTTGTTTTCCCGCGACGGAACATGCCAACATGTCAAGTTAACTTAACTCCCTGCAACACTCAATCTCTTGTTTTGGTCTTGGTCGCCAGACGTCTTTGTTGGGACTTGGTTGCTTCGTAACAAGGCTTGGTGCTGGAACGTCGTTTCAGCCTGTTTGAGCCTCCGCCGTTCGAGCAAGGCACCTTAAGGTGACACATACATGCGACCCGAAGACCACAGGTTGGCCAGCCAGTTTTGCAGACCATCAATCTGGTTTGGAACACCAAAAAAGTGAAATGAAGGTGAAATGACTAACTTCTGGAGGACAAGTTCATCATCATCATCATCATGATCATCATCATCCAAATAACCCAAACCCAGAGTTTCTTGTTTGGTGCCTCCCACTGCCCCGTGGGGTGCGCTGCTCGAGGCTGCCTGGGCCTTCTATGCCAACAGTGCCAAGGCGTTGAAGGCAGTCACGCGTAGGGCGGTATAAGAGTGACAGTGCTGAGAGAGAGAGAGAGAGTGAGAGCACAAGTCTGACACGGCTGCTTGCTGTTGAGACACGAGTAGCAAGTGTAAGCTTTTATGAGACCCTCAGGGCTTTTGGAGTGGGTTTTGAAGTGGGACGCATTGGATTCGTCTCTTGAGGATGGACCAACGGTTGACCCAACTAGCTCCTCAGCTCCGCGCGTCGCTTTTGCGTCCGCAAGGAGAACCCCAAGACCCAGAAGGTCCGCGTGGGAGGCCCTGCGACTGGAACCAGTTCATCCTTTTGGCCTTGCCAGGCGTTGTCGGGATGAGCGGCTGTGCACGAACACAGTCCGTTTCTACACCTGCACTCTGACGAGCGCGTTTGGATATGTTTCTAAGCATGTTATAGATGCAAGATTGCATAGTAGCGGTTGACAGAACAGGAGATGTGCAAGCTTTCTTCTGATTGCCAGATGGCTTTAGAGGTTCTCATATATATATATATTATATATATAGTTTGTTCTGTGATTTGCTTCTTTGCATATTCTTCGAATGCTTAATTTGTGTGCATCTGGCAAGATTTGGGCACCCATGCACCATCTCGCACGTGTCTCATCCAGGCTTGTCCGACGGCATTCGTGTCTCGGATGTTGAGCAGTCAAGACTCGTGTCTCGTTCAGGTGTTCGAAGGCATCGCGAAGAAATGGGTGGTGGGCTTTCTAAACGAAATCAAACGTCGCTTGGATGCACCTTCTGGGAAGGGGCGGCGAGGGCCCCGAAGGGACGTCATGATGTTCGCTTGAATTGGACGAGAGTTGATGAACATCTATAAGAGAGCATTCAGGAAGATTCATTGACTTGGAATTTGTTGGGCTATGCTGGCCCAGAAGTCTAATAAGTTGAGCGGCTGTGTTTCTCATGTGTTTCTCCGGTGTTTTGTTTCCAATCGTTTCGGACATGCCCATTTCCAGAAGGCAGCTGGACCAGCTGCTGAGGGTGAACTGACACGTTCACCGACCCAGACCAGAGGCACGAGACAAAAAGACTTTATGCAGAAAGATCAGTCAGGCCTACTGTCAGTGCAGGAGGTTTGCAATCTTCATTGTGGACTACTGAACAATCACTAGCTTTTATCGGCGTTTGGTATTCCACAGTTGCCAAAGCATGATGAGAAGACACAAGAAAGCTCAGAGTAAATACTACCAATCTTGCAAATCTAGACTCTTTTCCAAGCCTGGCTGCCAATAGCACGCTGGAGAAAAATCCTTGTTCAGCACGAATGTATTGTGGACATCAGTTGCAGACTTCAGGCTACCTCAACTCTCACGCATCCCTTCAAATTCATGGGGTTCATCAGCTCAAGCACAGGTCCTAATTGGGATTATGGGATGTTATGGGCCGTCCGAACAAGCGACGTTGTACCTGTTCTTCTGACTCAAGGCTCAAGACAGTACTGTAATGTGTTTCAGAGTCTTAGGCGTCGTTTAAGGTTCTGGCAAAACTGTTTGAACGAGTCACATCGAGTCACGCCCCACATGAACATGAGATTTGCTCGGTACTTCGGCAGACGGAAACCTGGACCTCGAAGGTCCTTGAAAAGGACCTTGATATTTTTGGAGAAACGGAGGTCATCCATGTTGAGAGTGATGGTCCCGGAAGGCATCGCTGCTTCATGTTGCTTCATTTAGTGTGACAAGCGTTCAGAGTCTGGGCACTTGGACAAGAAAGGTAAGAGAGACGAGGCAGCATGCCTCCATGAGAAAGTCGACTGCATCCCACCAGCATCCACTAGCATTGGCAGATGACATCTCTGCCTTTTTTTTGCACGGCGGGGATTCGATCCGACATTCTTTGCAATCGGAGTTTCTACTGGTATGACCAGTTGCTTCGGAGTCTGTCCACCTTCGATGCATGGAACTCAACTCCTTCGATGGATGGAGCCCAGGTGTTGGAGCCCCGTTGGACTTCTTCAGCTTCCACTACTACGATCCCTGGTTGGTCGGACTTGGTTCAGGAATCCTTGAGGGCATCAGGTACACTGTAGAGACACATTCAATACATTTCAGCGCAGCATATATAAACATGTGTGCCGAGCTGCGGCTGCCGCCTCCATTTTCACATAGCTCCTGTCATGGAAGATGATCTTCTTGGGTAGGGGGCAACATGGTTTCGTCCGAAAGAGCGTCCGTTTCTCAGGCTCGTCGCATCTAAGGATCAGGGCCAAGGTCAGAACAGCTCAATGCCCTTGACGGTGCCCATTGAGAAGTTCCGGACCTTGTTGGACCAGATGGGATTCACTGAGACGGTCTTAGCCATCACTGAGCATCTTTGCAGCAAATGAAGCAAATCGCGCTCGGAGACGTTACTGGAGCAAATGATGCACCTGCAAGGAAACGTGTGGAACTTCCCTTGAATCCTTTCCAGTGGTGTTTGTCGCGGATCCTTCACATCCCCAATGAGTCGTGTCATTGAATGTTTCGACTTCTTTTTGTTGATCATGCAAGCATAGACCCCAAACAGTTTCAGCCTCAGCATTTTTTGTCGTCAGCTCCTTGAATTCCAATGTTGGTGGGAACGTCGGTAATTGCATTCCTATTCTGTTGAGAGTGGTGAGAACACCATGACCCATGTCATACCACAGGCATTTGTTTCTCGAGTGAAAAAGGAGCGAGGGGATTCCTTTTGTCAAGGGTTATGAGCCCAAACTAGCGGCTCTTAGCTGCGCCATGGATCGAGCCAGATCACTCCCTCCGGTCAATCCTTTCTGGTCTGAAAGGGTCCAACAGGAGGTTTGGTTGCAACACCATAGACCCGAAGATCTCCCGGTGCCACATGATGATGGCGACCTCGAGGAAGGCGGGCTCACGGGTGGCACAGGGAAGGGTCGAGGCTTATCGACTGGAGGGCGGGTTTATGCCACTCCAGCCACCAGACTAAGAGGTGGGCACGGCGCTGGAAAGAGATCGAAGGGCAGGATGTCGTCAGGGGACATGGCTGATGAGCCTGTTCCTGGTCCGTGCAAGTCTATGGGTCCTATGCCCCCTGAACATGTCCAAGCCAAGCCTAGGCGGGGTCATGAGTCGGAAGGGAACTTGCAGCGAGCTTTGGAAGCGGAAATGGTCACTTTCCTCAGGGAGCAGAATGATCATCTGCGCCTGGAGCTGGAGGAAATGAAAAAGAAGCTGGCGGGTGGGACTTCGTCGTCGGCACCTTCGGCACCATCGTCGTGGGAGTTTGGCTGGAGGGGTTTCAGCTGATGACAAACGGCCCTCGTCGAAGAACCGAGTTGATGGTCCTCATACGCCACGGGGGAGAAGTCCTACAACCAGAAGGGTGCTTTCGGAGCGGTCAGCGGTTCGCTATACGCCCAACGGCACTCAAGTTCCTGATGGGCAACCACCTCAACTGCCGGAAGTGCCGTTGCCACCTTTTGGACCTCCTACCTCAGGCAACTCGGCTGAAATTAGTTTGCTTCAGGGGTATGAGATTTTGGATGAACTTCGCCGTCGACGAGGCGATCAACACTGGTTGCCACTTGGCGTGCGAGAAGGGAAGGCTTTCGAGCCGCAGGAGAATGGGTTCGCGCCTCGAGATGATCGCGCAACTCGGCTTGAAAAGGAGGTGGATGCCACTGAGAATCTCCATGGAGCGGATGCAGGAAGCTTCGCAGGGTCCTGGACGCGTGGCTGCATGTTCTCAGGATGCCCATCCACCACCTCCACAGGATTTGGGCACTGGAGGCCTACGGGGACATGACCTCCAAGAGCTGTTTGGCAATGGTGGTCATGGTGTAGACCATGGTCATCGTGGGGACTATGCTGGTGTTAGCATGCGTGCTCCGGGTGATCATGAACGTGATAAAGTATGTCCCCCTAATCCTGACGGTGTATGTCATCCTTCAACCACGTACAGAGTGTTTGAACCTGCAAGTGATTTCGTGGGTTCTAGCGGGGCTGTACCCGACTACAACCGGAATGGTTGCTGGCGAGATGAGGGTGGTCAACCGCCCACTATGCCTTTACCCTGGAATGAAGGTTCTGGAAACAGCAAAGCGGAATTAGCAGAGCTCTCCGCGGACGCTTCACCTTTGGAGCTAGGAGATTGGTTGGCCGTATGTGGTCCCGTGTTGAGGGACATTTCGGCAGTCAGCGCCAGGTGGTGGAACCTCACTACACGTGAAGCTCAGTGCTACTATGAACGCTGGAAAACATCGTCGCCACTGGAGCGGGTTCAGATCTCACCGCGGTTGCCGGATGAGTTGCTTGATGGCCGCTATCAGAGGACGGAACAGCGGGGTGTGCATTTGCTCTTGCGGGCCATTCCAGCAGATCAACAGCAAGCCTTGATCACAGCACGTGAGCTCACCTCGACGGCACTGTTGTTCAGGTTGTTGGTTCGGTACCAACCTGGAGGATCCGGAGAGAAAGCAATACTCCTTTCCAAGCTGACCACCATGGACAAAGCCACAGGGGTCACTGAGTTGGCAGCTGCTTTGAGGTTATGGCGAAGGCATTTTTCTCGGGCTCAGGAGATTGGTGCCATTTTACCTGACGGCACGCTGCTGTTGAAGGCATTGGAGCCGGCTGTGGCTCAAATTGCCTCGATGGACGCCCAGGCCTCGTTCAGATTGGCACAAAGTCGACTCCAGCTGGGGATCGATCAGCAACCTCTCCACTCGGGCATTTGGCGGTTTAGTCAATGTTTGCTGGCGGAAGTGGAGACTCTGTCATTGATGAGCACTACTCCAACGTCTGTTCCCTCCACAATCAAGGTGAAGCAGATGGAGGCTCCAACAAAGTCAATGCCATCCCGGGGCATGCAGACTGGGGACAAAGGCAAGGATGGTTCAATGGCCTCTACGCCCTGCAGATACTTCAGGTCAGAAGCTGGGTGTAAAGCCGGCAAGGCTTGCAAATGGTCGCACAGCTGGGAAGGAGTGGAGGACAAAGCTGCTTGGTGCTGGATTTGTGGTGGAAAAGACCATCGCAAGACAGAGTGCAAGCTGAAGTCTCAGGGGAAGTCTGGCCCCAAGTCACCTGGTGAACCCGGTTCGGGTTCAGGGGGAGGAAAGGCTCCGGGTTCAAATGCTGTGAATGCTCCGGTGGCTCCTCACAAGAACACCAAGCCATCAGGTGGTGGTACATCTTCGTCTTCAGGGCCGGTGAAGCTTCAGGAGATGGAGGTGGGGGTTGAGAGTGGCCAAGGAACACAGCGAGTCATTGCTGCAAGAGGCGACCAAGTTGCTGAAATGGGCACCTCAGCTGAAAGCCATCCAACTCAGTCAACTGGATCACGAAGTGAAGGGCATGGTTTTGTTGGATTCGGGTGCCACGCGCGCTCTCAGGCCAGCTCGTGACCAACAGGAGTGGCAGGAAGCTCAGCCCACGCAGGTGACCCTGGCGGACGGCATCACGGACAAGCTTCGCCTTAAGCAAGCCTCAAAGGTGCTATTGTCGGCTCCATGTGATGATGAATGGGGTCAATCTTGGATCATCCCACTTGGCGGCATTGCGGAGTTGGGGTACAAGTTTGAGTGGAAGAATGCTCGATGCACCTTGTCTGATGAAGATGGAGGTGATCTTCCAGTGGTAGTGCACCACGGTTGTCCTATGGTTCCTTGTGAAGTGGGCCAGGCGATGATCGACAGGTTGGAGAAGCAACAGATCCGGCTTCTTCGAAAGGCCCAGATCCTGAAGTCTATGCTACTGGATCCATCTGTGGAGATGATTCAGTCCATTCAACAGTCCACGGAGATGGCTATGACATACAAGTTGAAAACTTTGTTCAAGGCTCTGCCGGATGACGTCCTGATGAGGATCATTCCGGAGCTTGATGATTTGCAAAGTGTGGATGGCAGTCGTCTCCCTTGGAACAGGCGGAAGCGCCGCAGACTGGAGCGTGCCAAACAGATCGTGCTCCATTTGTTTTCTGGCCCGGACTCCAAGTATTGGGAGAAGGCCATCCAGCAAGGCAGTGTTGAGATGCTTTGCATCGACTTGCAAGCGGAGATCTCCGCGGATTTGCATGACGACCACATCTACCGGTACCTGCTGTCGCTTGCAGCTTCCGGAAAAGTCATCAAGGCCATCATTGGTGGCCCACCTTGCAGAACAGTGTCAGCCCTTCGGTATCAAGAAGACGGTGGACCTGGCATCCTCAGAACAGAAGAGTGTCCCTGTGGATTGCCGACTTTGTCGTCCTCGGAACAGGCCTTGGTCACTGGTGATAGTGTTTTGCTGTTCCGGATGCTGGCTCTGTACATGCTGTGCGAGGATGTCCGTCATGAACAAGAACCTCAAACGGCACTGGCTGTGGAGCAGCCGGAAGATCCAGCTCGTTACCGCCCTGTCGCTGAAGTACAAGAGAAAGGTTTCATGTCGATTTGGCGGACTCAAGAGTGGCAAGCTTTTGCTGATGCGTACGACATCAAGTTGCTCCACTTTGATCAAGGTCCTATGGGCCATGTGAAGCGGAAGCCAACAACATTGGCGGTGAAGCTTTGTGATGTGCAAGCCTTAGATGGAATTCGAGGGCCTCCCAGCGGAGTTGAAGCTGGAGATCAACAAGATCGAAACCGAATGTCAATGCAGGAGCGGTGTGACAACTCAAAAACATGGGCATCATGGGCTATAGTCTAAAAGGGGCATTGGTTCTTGCTCTCCAGGATCATCTTCACCGTGACATCGCGGGCAGTTGCCATGCGACCCCTTGGTCAGGTGGCTTTAGAAGGGTGGCGAAACCACCACCTCAATGTGTCAATGACTACAAGCTCGTCGTGACTGCAAACATTGTGTCAGGACATCTGCTCGGAGCAGGCCTCATCGTCGAATTATCCACCCAGAAAGCTATACTCTGAGTGTGGACCTCTCTGGAAAGATGGTGGTGGGCCAAGATCAGAGCCGTCACGATTGCCGCTACATGATGATCGCAGTCTACACCTTCCCGGTGGACGGTTCGGGTCCTTCCTTGGTGGAATCGGTTGAGTCTTCGTGCATTGACTCACCACTTCTGGCTGCAGATGATGAGTACACCCCCACGGACCCCGGTGGTGATGATCCTGGAGTGGACTACCTGCCGGAACAAGGGACGAACTGCCTTTGATGCATGGCAGAAGGAGGTGGAAAAGATACAGGACGTGACGGTCCGCAACCTCACGTTCGTGGAGGTTCTCCCTGGCAGATCAGTTCAACACATCCTGCCTGCCTTGGCTCGCATCTACGCTCGGTTGAGAAGTCTTGGATTGCCGTTGTACCGGCTCCATTGTGATCGAGCTCGTGAACTGATCTCTGCACCTGTTCGTCGATGGACGTTGGACAGGGGGATTGTCACTACTTTGACCTCCGGTAGTTCGTACAAGTCCAATGGTCGGTGGAGAGTGAGTTGGGGGTGGTGAAGAAACACATCAGGACCATCCTAGCCACCACGGAGACCGGTCTGGACAGTTGGCCGTTGGCGGCCATTCACATCGGTGAAAGAAGGCTTCGTGGCCAACTTAGGAGTCTTGGCATCCCCGTTGGACCTTTGCTCCAGTTTGGGGCCCGCGCCTTTGCCTTGAAGAAGTCTTGGCAAGATAGATATGAACCTTGGAGGGAGCTCCGAGACGAGGTGATCGTTTTGGGACCAGCTCTTCAGTCTTCCTTGACATCTACCTGCTATTACGTTCAGTCCGTGGAGACAAAACGATACTTCTACACCGATGACGTGGTGGTTCCACATCCTGATCAGCCTGAGGCGAGTGACATTTTGGTGCATCTGCCGGAGATTGAGGACCTTTGTGGGATGGAAATGTTCCCCGGCGTCGACTTCGTGAAAAAACAGCAGTTCCTTCCATATCCATGTTGCACATGGAGGGGGAGATCAGCAGCCGTGTTCAAAATTGGATGTGCGCTCACCGTGACGCGTTTGATGTCCATGCGCCAAATGATGCTGAGTTGTTCAAGGCGGAATGGAGCAGTGACAGTTGGACCATCGAAACTCCATCAAAAACTTCATCCAGCGCTGGTGAAGGGGACTCCCAGGATGCCGAAAAAGAAGAGGTTTCCATGGAGGAGGATCCAACCGGCGGAGGGGATGTGGAGGAGGCGCCTAATAGCCAGGACGGTGGCTCAAGCCTGGCAGCCTCGATTAAGAAAATGGCACCTGGGAGAACTCCATTCACCAAAGTCCAATTGCTCCAATTTGTGCAGGCCAACCTGGCGGAGTATGTCAAGGAGGAGATGGGCCACTTGGACATTACCAACCTGGAGCAGGGCTGGTATATGGGGGCTTTGTCGGAAGCCATCGTAAGGAAGGTAGAGGTTGAAGAGCAGCTTCTCCAGAACCATCAAGAACAGGAAGCACTCAATGGCAAGGAGCTGGAAGAGGAGTTCCGGGTCACCAAGACCATCAGTAACCGAGAGGTCATGGATGACTTTGACAACTGGGTGACAGCCATCACAGCAGAGCACGGGCAGTTGGTCACCACAAAGCAGGCGGTGGAGCAGATCACCAAGGAAGCTTTGAGGGCTAGGGCAGCCAAGGAAGGGAAGACAATAGAATTGCTCCCAGCAAAGATGGTGTACACCCGAAAAGCTCGGGCTGTGTGCTGCGGCAACTACTCAGAGACCAGGTTCGACGAGGATTGCTATGCTGGAGGTGCTGACGGATGTCAGGTGAGGGCGTTGGCGAGGACCGTGGCTCTCAAGGGTTGGAGAATAGCAGCCACTGACATCCGGGTTGCTTTCTTGAATGCCCCTCGTCGTGAAAATGGCAAACTGGTTGCAATGGAGATCCCGGCAGTGTATCGCCGTTTGGGCCTAGCCAAGGAGGGCGAAGTGTGGCTGGTGCGTTTGGCTATGTACGGCCTCACAACATCCCCCAGAGACTGGTCACAATATAGGGATCGAACCTTGCCGGTTGTCAGTTGGGTCCGGGTGAGGATGGAAAACAATCAGGCCAAGAGAGTCAGAGGCCACTTCATCAAGGCGGAGGACGAGAACCTGTGGAGGATTGAGGAGGTCGACATTGAGTCTGGCGTGACGCACTGGACTGGGTTGATGTCCGTCTATGTGGATGACATCTTAGTTTCAGGCGAAGAAGCTACGGTGAAAGTCGCCCTAAGTTCTCTGCAGACCACATGGACCACGTCAAACATTGAATGGGCCTCACCTACCTCAGCGGTCCACTTCTGCGGTTTTGAGATTTTGCCGGATGAGGGGGGAGATGGATTTCACATTGCCCAGAACAAGTATGAGCAGGAGATCCTGTCGCGCTGGAATGTCAGTGCTTCAGTGGCCTTTCCGAACTTCAAGATCAATGAGGGTGACAGTGAGCAACAACCTGATGTGGACCGAAACCAGGTCCGTGAGGCACAGGCCTTAGCCGGTTCTTTACTCTGGCTATCGACGCGTTCAAGGCCAGATCTGGCTTTTGGGGTTGCGGCTATTAGCCGACTTGTCACCCGGAATCCAGCCAAGGCGATTGAGATCGGGCATGGACTCCTAGCCTATGTCAAGGGCAATCCAGGCGGTTTGCACTACCCCAAACACATCAAGAACAAGTGGGGCGCCAGAGATCAGTTGAAAGTGCAAAGACATGATCGTTTGCTGGAGGTGTTCGCGGACATCGCGTATGGCACTGGCACTGGCTACAAAAGCGTTCAGGGCTTGGTACTCTGTTTCGCGGGAGCCCCTATTGCATGGCAGAGCTCAACCCAACCTTTCGTATGCCATAGCACGGCAGAAGCCGAGCTGGTTTCGTACTGCGAAGCTCTGACCGCAGGAAGAGCCACTGAGGCCTTGCTATGTGCTATGTGGGGGGAGCCGCTGGCAGCTAACTCCTTCGAGCGGGTGATCTATGGGGACAACGCTGCAGCAATTGGGCTTGCTCATGGAAACAGCAACACGTCATGGCGGACGAGGCATTTGAGAGTCCGCTCGAACATACTTCGAGAAGCCCTTGAAGAACAGAACTCTTACCCTGGTGGCCCATGGAAGCTAAACCATCTCAAGGGGACGGATTTGGTGGCGGACGGCGTGACAAAGCCGTTGATGGGGCAAAGTTTTGAAGGCTTTCAACGTGATCTGGGCATGAAGAGTGGGGTCCAGGTCAAGAAGATGGATGGCGGCAGTTCGATGCCTCAGACACAAGATCCTCAAGTTGCTCTCCGTACCTTGGTGGTGGGTAGTCTTCTGGTGAGAGTTGCTGAGGCACAAGGAGATCAAGAGATGGACGAAGCCTTTGGTCGTATTTGGCTGTGTGGCTTGGTGCTGGTGGTGATTGGGGCAATATGGGTGGCGAAAGCGTTGTGTACTTCGGTGCGCTGCTGTCTCCGTCGATTGCATGTGCTGCCTAGCAGGCCCAACAGCCTCGAGGGTGAACTGGAGGCGGAGGAGAAAGTTTTCACTACTTCCTTGTGTTCGAAGCGGCAGAGAACGAGGAGCTCTACTACAAGAAGGGAGGAGGCTGAAGATGATCGGAGCAGCCGCAGCTCGGTGACAGAAGAAGCCGAGTGTCAATTCTCCAGTGAAAACGAGGAGGAATGGGAAGCGAACAGGGTCTGCGAAGACGAACGGGCCCGTGAAGAAGAAGAGACTATGAGACGGCGGAGGTCTGCGGCGCGCCCAATGAACTCAAGTTTTCTTGAAGAAGAAACTATGAGACGGCGGAGACCTACGGCACGTCCAGTGGGGAAGAAAGAAAGCTGCGAGAGCTCAAGTTCACTGAGTGTTTCAACTGAGCGAGCCCTTCAAGCAGCAGAGAAGGCGGCTGAAAACGCCGAGATGGCGGCACAAGCGGCCGGACAAGCGGCTGAAGGAGCCATGGTGGCAGGGCGAGCTGCTGAGCAGGCGGTTGCAGTATCCACGCGACTGCACCAGGTGATTTCGCGGCCTTCGCACTCCAAGACCTTTGTGGGTTCATCGTCAATATCCCACAGAGGAGGCCAGAAACGAGAGCCATCCCCTGCTAACCCATGGAACAAGTTCCAGCGAAACAATGCTGGGCGTGGTTGGTCTATGGAGACCATGCGAGCTGAATACTACAAGCTCAAGAGCCAGAGCCTAAAAGGCCGAAAGTAGAGAAATGCCTTGAGCCTACTTTTCCCGTTTAGATCTGTCTGAACGACAGATGGGGGAGTCTGTTGAGAGTGGTGAGAACACCATGACCCATGTCATACCACAGGCATTTGTTTCTCGAGTGAAAAAGGAGCGAGGGGATTCCTTTTGTCAAGCCTATAATATTAGCCTCCAGCTGTTTGGGAACGGCATGTAAACCAAAAGTGATTGAGTGCAATAGTTCCTGATTCCCGGGTCACATGTGCAAAAACGAGGGGATATATACATCATGAGAAATTCCAAGGATGATATCAAATTCAAAGCGCTGTATCATTGTTGCCTTCATAGCAACACCCAAACATACCCGAACAAAGCCGTGGAAAACGGAAAGCGGCGTGGCCAAGCAGGGGACAAGGTGGTGATAATAGGGCTGACAACGAGACAGACCGGGACAAGGCCTGGACAAGGCGAAGAAGGCAGGACAAGAGGAGGACACAGGGTTCGTCAGCACGGCCACAGTCAATATGCAGGTTGTTGCCTCTGACCATACGTCCAAGCTCCTGTTGCAAACCCACAAGATGGAGGCCTCAGCTGGGCAAATCCGGTCCTTGATCCAAGGTGGGATCTTGGAAGATTGGCGGTGACAAATGCTGCAGTGACCAAGGGCATGAAAGACTGCAAAAAGGCCTTGAAGTACAGAACAGCCTCTTCAGCCAAGTCAGAAGTGGTCAACAAATTTGCAGCCAAGGAAATGGCAAAAGCTGAGAGGAGACAAGCAGAATGGCAGAAAGGGTTTTGCCAAAACATGCCAAAGCACACTCTACTAACTTTGTGGTAGGTCCGCGCCCTTCGTGCAACCCCCTGGTATATTGCTACTGCAGCTGCTACTACTATTGCTGCTGCTACTACTCCTGTCCTACTACTACTACTCGCTACTACTGCTGCTACTACTACTACTACTGCTGCTGCTGCTGCTTCTACTACTACCATACTACAACCACTAGCTGCTAATGCTTTCTCACTAGCCACTGCCACTCTGCTTCCTCCTACTGTCTGCTTCTGCCGCTTCGACAGTTCGACAGCAGCTGCTACCACGTGTATTTGCCTTCAAGTGCCAACACTTCTGTTTCCGTTGAATTAGACATGAAGCAGGGCAAAGCCCCTGGGGCCTGACGATCCATTCCGGCACCGTCTTCCCTCCCAATCCCTCAAGACCCTTCAGTCCTTCCGTGGTTCCTAATGGTTAAAAAAACTAAATGTATGTTCCGTCCCGGGGCGCCCACGATTTGTTCATTGCTGAGTGGCTGAGCGAAGATACGATGCTGCCCCTTAAAGTTTTGCAAGCTTCGCGCGACACCTTTAAGTTTGCATTGCATGGGGCCAGCTTTCAAAAGATGTTCCAGGCAGTTGTTATTTTTTTTACCACTGAAAACAAGCAACCCTTGTGACGAGAAAAATGTGTTGCCAAAAATGCCTTTCTCTTCCCTCTGCCCTGCAGATCCAACCAGCCACAAAACTTGGCTGGTCACCAGCCATTTTTTTTTAGCTGGCAGCCTTGATTTGTAGCTGCCAGCTAAGAAACAAGGCTGGTGCAAGCCAAAAAAAGTAGCTGGTAATTTGGAAAACGGGCTGGCAACCAAACTTTTTGGCTGGTGGTGTTTTGTAAGTTAACTATACTACCAGCTTTAAAAATGGTTGGTAGCCAGACAAAAAAATTTGCTGGTACCAGCCAATTTTTTTAGCTGGTAAACCAGCCTTAAAAAATTGTTGGTAAACCTTTGCATAGGACTGCAGCTTCTTTTTCCACAGCTCGCACAACTCCAAGGAAGGTCAGCATCTACAACCCTGCAACCAAGTCAATGAGGCCTTCCCAGGCCAGGTCTGTCAGACCACAGGTGGAAGTGCTGAGAATTTTGTGAGCTGTTGCCACCTTTCTAACATCCTTGCACAGTGGGTGCCTGGACCCTCACGCCCACCCCAATTTTGTACAGCAGCACCTTCGTCGGCATAACACCAAAACTCTTGAATGGGGTAGCCACACTCTGTCAAATGCAAGTATTGATGGAATTTAGGCATTATCTTCCATGTGTTGGTGTCCGGTTCTCTCCTTACTGCATCCCTTTCCAGGGCGATATACTGGCCAGCAACCTTTCGCCCATGCTCAGGCATTTCAGCCAAATCATTGGATTCCATAGCACCATAGGACCTAGCCAAATAAACAGCAAGTTTGTGGCAAGCCTGCTCATAGCGAGAGCGAGAAGTATTTTGCTGTGAGGATGGGAAGCAAAGGGGCTAGATGCCTGATATGGGCTGCAGGCCCTTTCAATGTGGCTTTCTTGTTCATGTTCTTTTTGCTCTTGTTCAATATCTCTGGTGTGAGGTTGACGGCAATACTCAATATGGTATTCCTTGTATAAGGCCTGGATCTCTTACCAAAGGTTTGCCACTTGTTCTGAGAAATTTGCACCCAATTGCTTCTTTGACAAGTCCACCAAAAGCTGACCAGCAATATCTGCACCAATGGTCAACTGCATGAAGCCAAGCTGGCAAAATCAACACATCAGGGGCCATTTCAGGCCAGCCCCACAAAGGGCAAACCTGCTTCCCCATAGCCCTCACCCTTGCCAAAAACCCTGCCTTTCCCAGGCCAGCGTTCCTGCATTCTGCCGATTGCCCCTTGAAATCACAATATTTGGCTTTGCAGAGCCAACGCATGCCAGAGCCTGTGTTCCATGTTGGCAAGTTGAAACAACTGTTTAGCCAATCCCACTCCCCCCTGACCTCACACAAGATGCCTTTTCCAGGGAAAGCCCGCTTGAGCTCAGACCTTTTTCTGTCAGATTTTGCTCATGGTGTTCCATCACGTCGGTTGCTAAAGCTCCACATGAGGACCTGGAGAATGGCTTCTTTGGTTCGATAGCCTGCATGGAACTTTGTGTTCAAAACTGTGAAGGGCACCCTAAGGTTTGAGAATTGCCTGGCAGATGGCAGGTTCAATGTCAGGAAGTCTGAAGATTGTTGTCTAATGGTTCCTTGAATGGGGACAGCGTCCCCATGCAAGCCCAAAGGGATGAGGCCTGCTTCAGGCCAGCCAAGGCAAGACAGAACCTTGTCAAGGGCAACTTTGATTTTACTTGTTGGCCTGGGCTTGCAGGCTTCCACTGCTTTGGGATGGTGCAAGAATTCTGCAACCCACTCATGGGGTAGTTGAAAGCAATGCCAAACTTTTATGAATTTGTGACTTCTGGTGCAGAGCATTGGTATTTTGGCCCAATAAGGATTGGGCCAGCATGTCTTGGGATATGCCCTCCTCAGTGTCCTTGCTGCATTTTGCTTCCCTGGTTTGGCCTTCAGTCGAACACCTTTGGCACCTGCCTTCTGGGCTTTCTCAATGTTTCTCTTGCAGAGTGTGCCTGGCATCTTGTTTGAAGCAGACAAAGAAAGTGAAAATGAAAACCCGTCCTCACTTTCAGAACTACCATGCTTTCTCTTGGAAGAAGACTTTGGGCCAGCCATGGCCTGTTCCAGGCCAGCCATGAATAGACAAAACCACAGCAAGACGTGTGGGAGTCTCTTCCCTGCTAAACTTTTTGAGCACCTGAGAACCCCTTGAGCCACACACACACTTCAAGCATGCCCAGCAATGAGTGGAAATAACAGCTACCAAGAATTGCTTACTCTGTTCACACACAAGCAACCCCAAGACAAAGCTGACACTTTTTTGGCATCCATGCGCATGCAGCTGTCCAAGCTTGTGAAAATGGTCAGATATATAGGCCTTCTCAGGCCAGCCTGTGCAGGCAAGCAATTCAAGACATTTTCTTGTGCGCACTAAGCTCCTTTCGCCACTTCTGCTACCAGTTCACCGACTTGGCCAGTCTTTTCCTCAGCCTCATCCTTCTCAACTTCCTTGGGAAAAGCCATTTGCTTTCCAGGAACTCTGCTTTCTTCTTTTCCATCTGCTCTTTCAAAGCCTTCAGCTGCTTCAAAGCAACTGGCTTCATTTCAGAGTCAGGTTGGCCTTCAATGGAAGTCACCAACACATCCAGGCTGTGACACTCACTGCCAATGCAAGTCACCTGTTGCTTGAGCTTCTTTGCTTGGTGCTTGTAAGCCACAACTTCTGGTTCTTTTGGCTTGGGCGTGTCAGGCTTCCCCCCTTTGCCACCTGAAGTGGCCATCTTCTGTGCAGGACCTGCTGCCATGGCAGTCCTCATGGCAGCAAAATCCTCTGAGGTGACATCTTTCACTTCCTCCTGCACCTCCAGTCGCCTCTTTTTGATGACCTGCTTGGATTTCTTGCTGGCACAGTACTTGTACTGTCTGGCCAAATTGGTGTCCTCATTGTCTCTTTCAGGCAGGCCTTTGACACAGGCCAAGCATTTTTGCTCATAATTTCCTGAGTGTGGTTTTATACCCTTGTGGTCTGCAATCTCCTCTGCAGTCATCCAGTCATCTACCACATCTTCGATGTCATTGGTATCCTCTGTGCCTTTTTTCAGGACAGCCTTTTCAGACACACTGGGGTCTAACAAGTATACGTCATAGAAGAATATTCTTTTCTCTTGGTGCCCCTTGCAGAGTTGATACTGCTCCTGCAGAT
Source organism: Durusdinium trenchii (assembly GCA_963970005.1). NCBI lineage: Eukaryota > Dinophyceae > Suessiales > Symbiodiniaceae > Durusdinium > Durusdinium trenchii. The sequence continues at coordinate 498,792 of CAXAMN010026794.1, read as the reverse complement.
CAGGGTGCTGTTTGAGGTGATAAGACATCCTCTTGACGGAGTCTGTAAAACCATTGTAACAGGTCAGAACAGGTCTCTGTCTCTTCAGTCTTTCGATCTTGTTCGTCGTCCAATCCAATAGTACTCTTGCTGCGCTTCCAGAGGAGTCACTGACATCAAGGCACAACCTGACTCCATGTGAAAGTTTCGATCCTTGTCGGAGTCTGTATTCCGTGGGCCTGGAGGCACCGACCCACCGGGCCGACCGGGACGGTTTCCTGTCCGAGGTACAACGCACCCTTCGAGCTGGGCAATGAGACCAAATTCGTGGGTTCGGTGATGGGCGCGGCGGAGAACGCTGCCAAGCTGGTGCAGATGGTGAACTGGGATGTTCAAGCCTCCTTTATCTACACAGGTTGGCAGAAATGCGCGGGTGAAAAAACTAATATGGCAACGGTTTGTGTTTGCATTTTTTGCTGCTTTTCTGTATATACTAGATCATTATTTGATTTCGCACTGGGATGTCAAGACACTGGACAGTACCCCAGGCAGCCTTATTCCGGGTGTCGACTTAATGATACATCCAACTTGGCCAACGCCAGATCGAACTTGCTTTGAGATCAATCAGCCTGTTCAACCCCAGCCTGTCCTCGCTGTGACACTCGATTCCACTCGATTCCAGGCCGCGATGGAGCCTTTGAGCCTGGCAATCCCTACAGTTTCCCCCTGGGTTGTCCCTACAACTGGACCTCCGACAACCCAGCGTGCCAGCCACAAGCGTCGCAAGTGTCAGAATTTGTAATGGATGCGATTGAAAGCCCTGAAGGCGCGGCTGAAGGGGCATGGCTCGGCGGTTGCCAGGAGTAGTTGTGGAGTCGCCCAGTTGGGGGTCCGCCGCGGGAGTTGCCTGCAGATGGGTTGGGAATGCAGAGGAGAGCGCTTGCGCTGTCGGTGCACCAAACCATGGTACCTATTAGGAGGTTGATATGCCTGCTCATTAACTCAATTCTGTTCACCAAGCAGAGTATAGAAATGGCATGGATGACACCTGAAGCTCCCAAACAACAATCTCCCCAAAAAGGTTTGTTAACCTCCACTTATATCTATATATATATTATTATGTTATAGTTCTTCTTTATCATTGTATTTCTTCTTCTTCTTTTTCTTCTTCTTCGCTTCTCCAATTTGGCCCCTCTATTGCACCGACATTATACCCCTCAGCCCCTCAGTCATCCGTCTTCCGGCACCCACGTCTTCTGGCTTCAGGCGTCTTTGTGAAGGGCGATGATGGTGGTAAGGCGGTGGCCTATATGAAAACCCATGGAGTAACTGGCTTTGCTGGTGTCCCGGCGCGAGGATTTCCTCGCGAGAAGAGGTTTTGGAGAGCGAGAGAGAGAGAGAGAGAGAGAGAGATGGGAAGAACTCCCGGAATGCCCACACAGGTCGAAATCCTTCAGGGTTTGTCAAGTCAGGTGTGTGTGTGTGTGTATGTGTGTGTGGTGCCCCATTTATCTCAATTTGGTGGGCACTTAGACTCAAAGAGCTCGTACGTGGCTCCTTGTGGCTCCAAAACTGATGCCGAGGGTTTGAGGTGAGAGAAGCTCGGCGCAGCCAAACTTTTGCTTAGGCAATGGCAGCAAAACACATTCGTACAAATACAACATGACCGTTCACTCATCTGCTAGAGGCTAGCATCAATACAATTCAGTGTGTTGGTTGGTTGGTTGGTTGGTTGGTTGGTTGGTTGGTTGGTTGGTTGGATTTGTTTTGATTACGACAGGATGGATTAGTTTTATGTTTGTTTTGTGCTATGTCGCCATGGTGACCACTAGTAACTATAACTCAATGGAACAACTGATTCTAAACTAAAGCATCAAAAGGATTGTTCCTAAGTAACAGTGGAAGGGTAATGCGTTGTGCTGCTCCACTGCATGTCTTCATTTTTGATTGTTGCTTTACGATGCTTTACGAGCAAATGACGGTTGGACGTTGGACCCTTTTAGCGCATTCATAGGATCGACGAGCAACATGTTTCTTCCCAACCATCTGAGGATGCACGCCTCGTGATGCCTGGCATTGCTGATCAATTTGTTCTGACCATTTTCATTGTGTCACCCAGTTTGGGACATCCCCCGATGAGCAACTGGTGAAACTTTCGGTGAAGCCAACACTGGTAGGCGGATAGCGGATGGAATTGGGGACGATTTAGGGCCATTTTTGGAATTCGGGGTTACCTTAGGAAACACCTTGTTGGCACTGGCACAGAGGGAGATCCGATTTCTTCACGAACCCACTTTCGCCCACGCTACGCAGTGCCGCAGGGCATGGTCCTTTACTGGCGATGTCGCGTTGTTCGATCAGGTTCACAAGTCTTTAAGTCCTGTTGATCTCATGAGGCGGAACCAGTCAGCACTCCGAAAATGGCCATGTAGCGCCATGCAGATTGTTTGACCGCCTTCACTTCCGTGGTCCTTGTGATGTTTTCTTTTTCACTTGAGGTATATAGTTAGATGATGTTATAAAATAGTTACTAGACAACTCACCCTATCGTGACCTTCGCTGCTGCATTGCATCACCCAGTGCAACGACAAACGCCACAATATGGAAAAGAATGGAACACACCATCCATGACACTGACAACACATAATGACAACACCAAACAGAATAGCACCGATGCCGATACCACAACAGCAGAGATTCAAGACGCAATAATTAACACAACACAACACACATATGGCAACACCAACAACTGACAAGAAAACACAGACAACTCATACTGCCGCGAACGCCAAAAGCACAGAACACCGCGTGACTGGCCTCTCCCCCTAGCGAGCGAGCGAAACCGCCAATCCACCGTCCAGGCCGTGAGGTGACAGTACAGATGGGACAAAAGATGGGACAAACACGCAAAAACAGAGGGCAAACACAGTCATATAAACAATACTACAAACAAAGGAAAACAACATCCACACAACCACAACACCTGACATACTTGACAACACACCAGGAATAGCCTGCACAACCACAACAAACAATGGCACACACACAGAGAGAGAATGACACTCCCAAACGTAAGCACAATACAAGACACCGTGGCCAAGTCTATTTTGGTCGCTGTTTGCATCCGGTGCATGTGCATGTTCGTGTGCCTCAACGTGGACGCCTCTCCCTCCAGGTCTCAGTCCACAAACCCGATGCGCTAAGGAGGACCCTGTATGGCAGACCACATGTGAAGGACCAGAAGTAGATTCCCTCCAGCATGCTTGTGGTCGCCATGTGTGATTTGCGCACTGGCCGTTTGTTTTCCAAGCGTTCCATCTTCGAGAGGCAACAGCGAACTGAGCGCCACTGAGCGCCACTTGCATCTCATGTTCCGATCAAAAAGCGCCACGACTGCCAAGGATGTCCTCATGTGGAACCTCAACGGTTCCTATTTGCCGCAGGGCACCTGGGACCAACGCTGCTCCCGGGCCAACCTGGGCGAGGTGACCAACCTTGGAGCGTGTGCCAATAACATGTGCTCCTTTGGGCCTAAAATGTCTGGCATGGGGAGCCTGGGGAGATGCTTATTTCGTCCGCCTTTTGCTTTTCCTGGTTTATGACCACGGCCTGTCTACATCACAATATGAAAGCTTTAGACAGTTGATAGCATGGCTCGGAAGACCACGTGTGTTGGCTAGTTTCCACTCCACCACAATTGTTCGATATACAGAGTAGGCTTCTGTTGTATAGTATCCTTCAAAGATCAAACATCAGAAACCCAAGGCCCAAGTTGTTGAGTTTGGGGGGTTGAAGAATGAGCTTGAAAAGACACCCGTTTGAGAAGTGAAGAAGACACGACCGAACTGTGTGAGAAAACACAGTGTGCCGTTTCCAAGATGGTTGACAATTCGCAAGGTTGTTTCAGGGACAAGACAAAGCAAGAAACCGCACAGAAAGGGGACACCGTTTTACCCAATTTTCCGTTTTCTGATACAAATGTGGCCCATGTGGCATGTCTTTTGTTCACTCCTGAGACCCAGGAGCGCCTTCAGCAATGGACGTCCAACGCCCATGGGGGCCCTTTGGCGCTTGTTCCGCACCGCTGCCGGCGCTTGTGTGGTGCAGCCCTCCCAGAACGGTGCAAACCAGCTGGCTGCGGCACAGGTCTATTCACTGGCCTGGAAGGTCAAAGGGAAGGACATCGTGAAGCTGCTGCTGGTGGGGGTTCAAAGAAGTGTAGGTTCTTGGAAGTTGAATGGTCTCATTCGGTCTCATTTCTGTTGAGAACATGAGGAACCAGGCGACAACCACCACCTTCTGGGCTGCTCACTCAATTTTACTTTGGATGGCACGGGGGTTCAATGAAGAGGCGGTAGATAGGGCAAAAGAGAAAACTTGGCGAAGACCTGAATTGGACATACAAGGCGACCGGGGTTGTTATTTGTTGGCAAGTCAGCACATATTATCAGATCAGATCAGATCAGATCACATTGTTCAATGCCAGCCAGCCTCCTACTTGCTCACCATTCACAAGCAAGAAACTACTCGAGTCTGTCTGTATAGCAAAACCAAAGCTACAAACCCTCAAAGAAGCCAAGACTTGACCTCAAAGAAGCCAAGTGTTTCCTGGCAACTTGACTTTGCAAGTCCGGTACGTGGTGTGGTTGCCATTTAAGGTCGGGGTGCCATCCTCTTGTCCCAGGGGCCTTCAATGCACTTTGCTGTCGGCTTAAGAAGTTCTCGCCCTTTTGGACGAGTCGGATTCCAACCGCCTGAGATCTCCGCCGGATATATGGTGACCACACGGTGAAGCTTTGCCCTTGATGACCACCATAATTTGTAATTAGAGACGGATATAGAGACTATGGGGGTGAGTTTGGGGTCTTATATATCGGTCTATGATTTAGGATGCAGAATTTAGGACAGTCAGTCTTTGGGAGGGTAGAAGCTGTTTTTGAAGCAATCACGCTGCTGAACCTCGATCGAAGAATGAAACATCGAGGCCATCAGAGCTTGTAGAAGGATGTTCCACGAATTCCTTTGGAGAGTCTATAAGAGATCTCCAAGATCCAGGCGCTCTGGTATCTCCAAATATCTCCAACATCCAGACTGCCACGAACTCCACTTCTTATGCCCCCAGCCCGCCTCCCCAGCCCCAGCCTGCTGATCGCGCAAATACTCTCGCTCGCAGTCGGTCCTTTTTGAGCGTGGAGCGTGGTGTCAGGTGAATCCCCAGTGGACGAGCAGCAGTCCCATCAATCCTTCGACCTTTTTCCCCCGCATGACCCTCTTGAATGCTGCCCGGCTGACGTCGGATCGGACGAGACCGACACGACCGAGACGAGACCAGAGACCGGGTTGAAGGTCGGGTCTGTTCGTGTTCGGGCACCGCTGGGTCCAAAAAGCTGCCGACGAGGGAACTGAAATGAAAGCAATATGGTGCTTGTGGCTATTTTCTGTTCGCGCGAACTCGCTCGTCTCATCTGTTGTTCTCAGCCGCATGGTGCTCGTGCTCGAACCACACAAGGGAGGCTGGCTGGCTCCTTGGGGGATGTTCCAGGCAAGGCATGGATTTAGACAGAACCTCAATTATATATTTTTTTTTTTTTTGTGGAGAGGCATCTCGCAGGTTGAATACCGGTCAAAAGGCTAAGATGCGGTTTCATTAAACCACGAAGCGCATGGCGTGTCGCACATTTGTGCATCCACATTGGACGGTGTGTATTTTCTGGGTCATCCCCTTTTGGATGGACACTGAACAAAGTCACGGGCGACTGGGAGCGGTCGACGTTTTGTTTGCGGGCACACGAGCGGTCGATGGGAGTGGACATCGATGTGGGACGAACGAGTGCAGCGGTTGCAGTGGTTGCACCGAAAAGCAACTCTTCCTAAAAGGGAGCCCAAATTCTGAAGATCTGGCCGAAGTGGCTTGGAAAAACGATGAGTGTTTGGTACCCTATAGGACCTAGAACCCTAGGACTATTTTTTGTTGCTACTCTGGCGTTGACTATAGCCAGCTTGGCCAGAGTAGTGGAATGGTTCATTGTTTCATACGGCTCAAGGTCAATGCTTTCCCCAATTTACAAATACTGTGCCTTCCACTTGAGACATTTTCTTGTTTGAGTTTGGGTACCCCACTGATGTTGATGGAGCACCCAGGCAAGCAGCCAGCCTCGTAGATTTGACCCTTGCAATCCCTGAAATTGTGGCTTCGCAGACTGGTGATATCATGGATGCTGTGGTCAAAACTACATAGCAATTTGCATCTCTTGGGCATGAACTCACAAAACCTGTGGGCAAACACGCTTCAAGCCAATTCCTTGTTTAACGATTGATCGGGGATTGGTAGGTTTGATCGATCTCTCTCTCTACATATAATATACAGTATACATACGGTCCACGTCAGTCAAATGTTTTACAGGCTTAGGGAACTGGGTCACTGATCCCTTCTTTGCACATCTCAAAATCACATGCCTCGAAGATCTCTCAGTAAAGGACGCCCTCCCCCACATCCTGACACAGACACTGTAACAGCTTCGGAGGATTTTCATCCTCTTCAGAGCTGATCGCTCTCGGACGACGAGGGTGCCTCCTCTCGGATCCGTCGAGGTCAAGGAGTTGGTGCAATCGTACACAGGGGAGAACGCCATTGACGTGAGTGCCTCGGATCGGTGGACTTTCGCGTGCGCCCAAAAGCGTCCGCGACGACAAGCGTCGTGATCGTATACGTCTCGAAGGATGAGGAGTCAGTCCGGGCTGGCCCGCCGGCCCGGACTGAAAAAAAGGTACCGATGGCTGTGGTTCGGTAAGCCAAAGAAGTTTGGAATTCATTTTGAATGGGCCAATGAAGCTGCTTGGCCCCATGTCAAGCGGTGCTTGGTGAGATAGGAACTTCCAGGTCTCTGCTCGTTGACCATGTCACCATCTCCTTCCCGATCAAGGACCCTCCCACGATGAAGATCATTTTGAGATGATGATTCGCCCACGATGGAAGCTACTAGGGGCTGCTGGCCTTACTACTAGGAGCAAGGACGCTACTAGGGGCTCCTGGCATCGGTGCCACATGACGCCCAGCTACAGCCCGACTGGTCGAGTAGTAGATCCCAGTCCTCACATGACCTGCGTTGTAGGTCTATTGGAGGCTTGAAAGGACGGCAAACAGGTAGGGAATGTCAACTGGTCTTGTTTACTTGGGCTAAGCATGGCTGAGACTCGGCCATGTTCTTGACATTTCTATTGACCTTTCACCAGCTTTTTGGGACAGCAACACCCTTGCCTGCAAGACCCTTCGGCGGCGCTTGACACACTGAGGTGTTTGGAAAGGGTACACTTCTCAGCGTCGCTTGTTAGGGGCTTCACAATCTTTGGAAACGAATAATGGCGGCCTTACTCTCCAGCCCTTCCAGTCCTTGGTCTTCAACTTTCGCATGTCATGAGTGCTGCACACGGCTAAGCAGTGCTTTGGACGATGGCTGTTTCAACCAGGGTGCTGGATGGTGAGCAAGTGAACGTGGGTAAGCTATAGCCGTATCAATATACAGTATTTATAGATTCAGAATAATTCACGATTATTACGGTGTTTCTTCTTAGAGTAAAAAGGCCTGCAAGAGATGAGCTTGGACAGAAATGATACCCTCTACCTTAGATCCCCGGCCCATAGGCACAAATTACCCTTGCGTTCTTGTTTCCCTTCCAAAAAATAGTCATCTTGAAGTGGGTGGGTGTGTAGCCCACCCTCAATAAATCGATATTGAAAACAAGATTTGGGTCAACAACACTTTGGTGGTGCGAGACTAGTCACGTCCTCTCCAATTTGTGTTTGGGGCTGCGTTTGGTGCTTCTCCAAGGGATTTGTCGAGCAAGACTTAGCAGACTTTTTAGCAGGATAGTTTGAAAAGCACTTTACTATATTTTGCGGTCGTTGCCTGAGATGGCAGCATTCATGATCTCACTATATATAATCAACAAAATACTACTAGTACAAAGTAACAACATGACACAGTTGACCCCGTGTGACAGTGAGCTGGTTTAGTTTTCTAAAAGTGGATGTAACCATCCTTTATGTAATAGATATTTATATCAAATATATCCAGGGTGGCAGGTTGTCTAAGGCAGGGCGCATCAGAAATAGCCATCAGGGAGCCACAAGTCTTGGTAATTAGTTCCCTTCCAACTGTTATGCCTGGGAGTCGATTTCGGTTGAACGTAGCATAGTCACACACGCATGACATGTGTGGGTTTGTAATTTTGCGCAGGTGTGAAATGGCGTGAAGGTGGACTTGATTGAAGTGTGTATTTACCTTAGACTTTGACCCAGACCATCACAGATTAGTGCGGAGATGCATTAAATTGCATTAAGATCGCTGTGTATTAGAGTCATGTGGTGAAAGACAAACCAATCAATCCAAAGGAGAAGTCCATTTAGACCCAAACAAGAAGATGGTTGCTTCTTCCCCCAATGGCTCGCGAATAGCTCGACTCCGCCTGCCAGTCGTTGGTAGTCGAACAACAAACAAATTGTTCTCCAAGACATATACATATACGGATTCTGCTGCAAGTACCTGTGGAATTGTTTCGCGACCAAAGTACATGACAAATGAGTGATCCAGGATCGTCCAGTGGTACTATTGAAAGTTGAAGATGCTCCCCTTCATGAGGAAACCTACCTTCTGACTGCGCGTTCTACGTATCATCAAAACGGCTCGCGATATTGTTCATCGCACCACTCAACTGAATTGAAACGCACTCTACATATCATACAGTAGTTGTGTAATGTTGTGTATATGCAGATACGTGGATCAAGTTAGGGATATGAACTGCTCGAACATCCGGCATGTTCCTGGCCCAAGCCCAGTCTCTTGCCCTTTTGAACCTTTTGGGAAAAAAGTGGTTTGAAGATGCAGAAGAGTAAGAGTTTGTGAGTTACTTTTGTGCACCGAGCTGTCAACCATGTCTCGCGTTGCAAGCAACGTGGTGTCAGCAGTGTATGTCCGCTGCAAAAGTCAGTGAGGACAAGCATAGTAGCCGGATGAGCCAGGCCCCTCGAGGTTGTCCTTTAAAGATCCTGGAAACTGTGGCTAATCCGAGCTTATCCTGCTGTTGGCTATGACTGGCAGCCTTTTTGGAGCGAGTAGACCTCCAACACAAGAGAAAGGATGAGAAAGGATCGGCTCTTGTGCCCCGCGGTTGGTCGTCGGCTCCACACGAGCAAGATGAGGGAGGCCGAAACTTGTGATTCACCCAAAAGTCCCTTGAACATGACGTGACTTTGCACTACATGTCGTTGATGATTTGATTAAGCAGTTATTCACCAAGATCCCATGAGCGGTAGGTCAACAGCTGCTAGTTTTGACCCGAATTTGGATCGGTGTCTTTCCCGGGCACCCAGTGGTTGAAATGATTCGAAATTGATATATATATATATATTAATACTAATAATAACTATATATAGATATCATACTAGAACCCACGTCGTTATTGGGGTCCAGTACGAAAAGCAAACGTACCGATATACTCGAGTTCGGGTTCTCCCGTCGAGTACTGATCTCCCATCTCAATGTTGGTCACTTGCTGGAGGTTGGAAGAGTGAAGATGCTCAAGAAAAGAATACTTTGAAGAGCATCTTCGCTTTTGAGCATCTTTTCTTGAGCATACTTCTTTCTTCAAGAATACTTTTCAAGAAAAAAAACACACTTTGAAGGACCTACATGTGGTTTTGCGGAGGCTTTGTCTACTTTGCGTTGCCTCACTCGTTGGCTCAACCCTTTCGCAGTCGTATCAGGTCTGGTGTGGAGATTCGTCCGCTGCGCCTGTGGCGCTGCCCGCGGTGATGGGGACTCTCGCAGAATGTCTCCCCGTGTCCATTACATGGGAAGTTGTGTCTTTTGTATGAGAGCGCCGCCAGTAGTAGTAGTAGTAGTAGTAGTAGTAGCAGTAAGAATAGAAGTAATATAGGAGCAGTGGGGTAGGCCAGTTTTTAAGTTTGTATTGGAACTGTTTGATCAAGGTGTGCTCGACAGAAGTGGACCTGTCATGTACAAATTCTTATTTGGATTCAATGTCCAATCACCACTGGTGAACCAAAGGACCTGTGATCACTGGGTGACTGGTTGCCTAGATGATGCATATGTGCAAAAATGCACATATTAGTACAGGTAAGAGGGCAGCCGACGTGAGTAAAGCGTGGGTTCGCGGTCCAGGAGGGCTCTCATGCAGTGGAGAGAAATGATTGATATGCAAGAAGCATTTGACAGGGAGATCATTGACTACCATCAATGGCAGCTGTTTTATATGACAGAAGTGTGTGTGTGTGTGTGTTTCATTGTCAATGTGTTGTAAGTCATCCCTGTTATACACTCCGGAGAAGGACACTACACTACCATGACTGTTCGCAAACAAAAACCTCACAAATCAAGCCTGGCTTAGCCAATCTCTACATGCGCCCACCACCCCACCCAGGGATGTACATGATTTGGATCATTTGGCCACCCGTGACAGTTCGTAGCTTCTTGCTACGTTGGTGGCAAGAACCAGGAGCTACGTTGGTCGCTTCCTTGTTCGGTTGGTAGCACCTCCAGGCGGCTTCGTCCACGGTCCTGCGATGTGTCCGGGGTCCGAAAAGAGGGGCGGGTCCGACGTCCAGAGCCGGGGCGTTGAGCCGGTTCCTTCCTTTTGGGTGGAAGATATCATTCGACCGGGGTTATATACAGCATTTTACCATATACCGTGCCATATATTGGGGTTGCAATATATACTGGATGCAACATACATACCGTCATTCGACCTTCCCTTTTGGACACTTTTTGATCGACCGCCCTGCTTGAAATCTCGATTCTGAAGTTGCGGACAGCAAGAGTGCCCAATTTGCCAATCCGCGTTGTTACCAGTGTCTAAAATACTTGCTCATGTGTTTGAAAAACGTACTGTATATGTAACAAAACACACCGTAGCAAACTCACATCCCAAAATGAGACGAGTTTATATAAACATATTCACATGTTTTGATCAATGCCCAAGATATTGTATAAGTTTTCACCTTAGGAAGAGCATGCCCCCAGACTTTAAGCTTGTCCTGGGTTGGTTCCAACAACCCGTAAGTTCTTGCATCGAGTTGTGCCCTCGATCCCACACCCCCGCAACTCATTCTTCTGAGATTTATATGTTCAACCTGTACTATCCTTTACTCGAGATTATTGATTGGTCCCACTGACTAATATGTTGAGTTGAAACCACCAACCAGTCACTAATCTCAATCTATTGTGTAACACAGAGAATTCCAGTAGCAAGTCGTAGTACTTGTTTGTTACTTCACAAGATCCTGTCAAAGTTGGGTAGGTCACGCACCAAACTTTCCCGAAGCCACCGGCTTCTTCAGCCCAACATGAACGATATGAACAAACTTTGGGACATGTCAACCTGTCAAGACCTATCACGTTTCGCATGCTGGTGCTTTCAGATATTTATTGTTCGACTTTTACTTGATTGAACATGAGGGAACCCATTTGACTGAGATTATTATGATTAAGTTTCATTGAAACCACCAACCAACTGATTTGACTTCCGTCGCACTTCCGCCTGTCGCACCTCCGCATGATGCGTCGCCCGAGGTGGCCATTTCGGATACCCATAACCTCCACCGACAGCTTGCGCTGCCGCCGGGTGCCCGGAACTGAGTGCGATCGAACGGGTCGGAAGAAACCCGAAAACAAGAACATGGTGACACATAACTTATATCAGAAACCCTTATCCGACCTGTTTCACCATAACCCGACCACAAGAACTGCTTCAACTTCTGCAGATTTATCATGGTGAAACCATGTGAAACGGTGAACCTTACAGACATTTGGGCAGATCGTGGTGTTTCACCCTGTTGTGCTTTTGTGAAGAGCGGTTACTGCTTCAACCATAAACCTTTCGAACCTGAAAGCCGAAGCCGAAGCCGGCCGAACTACCGTCTCCCGTTGCGGACTACCGTCTCCTGTATCGAGGATGTGCTCATCCACTGCGGTGACTTCACCAATGAGGGCACCCTGGAGGACGACCCGGGTCGTAGCCGTAGCCACACATTCCGACCCGCTTTCGAAGCCGTTTTCGAGACTCGGGATGGACCCAACGGTATCTGTACGGGTACGGTTGGCTTCAGCCATGAAGCCTCACATGTGCACGTGTTCACCCGAAGGATCCCTTGGGTGCTACGGTGTGAGGCGCTCCTGGCGGTGGAGCCAACATCATGTTCTCAACGACATCATGGTGAACAGCTACTGTAGGTAGTGATATCTGTCTTTGTAGATGTCTTTAGGTTTCTTAGTAACATCAAGCCTTTGCCATGTTCCTAAGTACCCCTGGCTGTGCATCAAACCTTTTGCTGGAGGAGTGTCGGGACTTCTGCGAGTGGGCAAAAGATCTACCCTTTGCTCACAAGTTGCTGGCTACTTGGTACACACAGTTCCAATTGGGATGCAACATGACGCAGACCTATTGTGGGGTTTACAAAAAAACAAGATTGAATATGTTTTGCCTTGAAAGAGACTACAACAGTCTACATATGACTACCACACATGTACCAATACAATAGACCCTGGAAAGGGTGAAGCCCTTCCAGGATGCCTTTCTTGGTTGGAGCCACCTCAAGAGCAAACATGGTTTTGGTACGCCGGCTCCTCCGCGGTTAAGGGCTCATCGCAGGACTTGGTGTGGGTCATGTAGCGCATGCAGTGCACAGGATGTGCACGGTTCATCGCGGGGTCAGTGGGGGTTCTGGGGCTTATTTTTGACATCGTCCTGATATGTGTTGACATGTGACATAGACATGTTTTGAAGCCCCTAGGTCTGTGGGAATCACGACTTGCTGTGCGACGAAGAGTGGTACCTCCAGCACTGGCAGGAGCGACGGAGGAAGTGTTGAAGCATTGGGATTTTCGAGTTTTGTGATTGGTGGTCAAGAAGTCAAGAAGACCGCTATAAATCCCAAATCAGGCCTCAACTCACTTTGATCTTCAAAACCTTGGAGCTCCAATGTGCTGTTGTTCCTGTGGTGAAATTGTTCTCCACTTAGGAAGCAAGCATGGCACGCAAACGCCCTTTTGACTCTACTTCTGACTTAAGCTGTTCACCACCTGAACTGCCGAGCGCACGACAGTTGAAGGCCTTCCATCCAGACCTCGAGCCGCCGGCGCAGCTGCGAGCCTTGCTGGCCGCAGCGGGCTTGGAGGCCGTCCAGGGTTAGCGGCGGGAGGAGAGACGCGGGGTCTGAGGCTACGGGGAGATAGCTCTTTGGCATCCAAGAGGGGAGTTTGGGATGGCTTCGCAGTGAGAAAGATTCCCTCCACACCCATTGAGGAGGTGAAGGTCCTCGACCGGGGATTTCACTTGCGTGTTTCAGTTCGGGTTTGCGGAACAGATCGGAAAAAGTATTGCTAAAATGGCCGTGTTTCGGTGGTCTTTCTATGGAAAGACTGAAAAGACCGGAGCACCTTGAGTCAACTCCAACGGGTGAATTCACCAGTCAAATCCCAAATTACTGTAGGTCTTTGCAGTCTCTTGGTTCAGAGCGCCAGGGTAAGAGGATCCAGAAGAGACTCAACCAGAACAGACTTTTGACTTGATTCAGGTGTTTCTCCTCAGGACTTTGGCTAAGTTGACCAGACTGGGAGAACTCAGGGCTTTAGACTCTAGACCTCAGTTGGACCCTTGTGTTCCCAACTTCGGCCTTCCGGTGATACACGGACTTCGACAGGTGCGGACGAGTCTGACGACCGACGACGGATGTCTGGATTGAGGAGTAGATGGCGCAATCCTCCAGTTTGGTGGATTAATATGTTGTATATGGACCCCCATCTGGTGGAAGTCATCTTGGGGTGTGCTTATCAAAGCGACGTCTTTCTCACTCGGACACCGGTCGGCTGAGGTCTTGCATGGAGAGAAGATGATTGAAGGTGTGAAGTTCTATGGCAGTCCACTTCAACCACGACAGCCCAAAGAACGGCCCGGAATCGCTGTGCTGTGGGAGATGGACTGGGCTGTGGGTCGAAAAGAAGGATAGCGGGGGTGACAGGGGAACTGTAGAGGCAAATTCACGTTTCAGATTGCAGAGCAGTTTCTAAAGTATTTCAATAGTATTATATACAGTAGACGAATATATACAGATCTAATATATACGTACATAAGTTAACTACTGAACCACTATCACAGGATTGATGCAAAAACCTGCCTTTGTTTTTGCAATGATGGGCGGAGTTTAGAGTGATATAGCGTTAGAACAAATTGCTCCAGCACCAACCTACCAACTCACTTGGCCACTTGGTATCCTTCCACACCGAGCACCGTCGAGGCCGATGGCCTTTGGAAGGAGGCCGTGGGATGACTTGGGCAATGAGCGAGGATTCCAGGCCTTTAAAAGCCCTTCGAGAGGTTTCCCTCTCACAGAGGTCTTGTCAGGGTTGATCAGGTGGGTGGTTGTGGCTTTTGAAGGTGGTTGCAACCTACAGATTGTGAAGAGTCTATGCAAAACCTACGGATTGGAAGGGGTGCGGGATTTCTAGATTCATGTACACTGAACGCTTTTCATCACCGATTCTTAGGTCACCAAGGGCAGGGCAGCTTGTCGCAGAGCAAGGAAGAGTCCAAGCATTTGTATTGGAACCTGGAGCTTAGCCTAACCACGGTTTCTCCATGTTTCTCCTGATGTTCGATCTGAATCATCTCTATGATTCTAGACCTTCCACATACGAACCTGAACCCCAAAACCCTATGACACGAAGTTCAATGTGACACGTCTCGTGTTCTTCGCTGCTTTCGCTCGGCAGGCGTGGAGCGGAGCTGAAGGAGGAGAGTCGAATTCCCCACTCAGAGAGTTGAGCATTGCCATCCCCCAAAACTCCCTGGAAACTGGGTATAGATAATATGGACGCTTCAATCATGTGGATTTCACATGACCTTGCAATCGTTGTACTCGGGTCGCATGAAACCTCATGCGCAACCGATAGTCATGTAGATGATCACAAACCAAACAAACTGAAGGGGTTTGGACAACAATGCAGTACTTCTGCCGATCCATTGGTTTTGATGTGAAAGAAAAGGAGTTGACTTCGTTCCATGCACAGGAGTGGGCGAAGATCCCAGCCGATGTGGATGTGCTGCTGACCCACACGCCACCGGCCACCATTTTGGATGTCTCGCCCTACACTGGAAAGCCAATAGGCCGCCACTACTAGAGCCGCCACTCTTGTGGCGGATTCCCTGTATCGATCGCGCATAGAGAAGCACACACGACCTGAGGCTCAGCATCACAGCAGTGGGAAATCTGCTTTGGGAAATCATTTGGGGTAAATGGTGCATTCAAGTCTACTATAATCTTTTACAAAACACTGGTCGGTGATAGATTCTCCGGCTATCCACATCGACTCTACTCTGCGAAAGAAGCCTGGAATGGTCAAAGTTTGGCTTTTTTTCACCAATATACTGTACCTATATCCTCGGGGTGCACTCTGTTTCCGTGTGACGACGTGCCACCATTTGCAACGTGGCCATTTTGGGGGTTGCTTTTCCGGTTGCAGAGGTTTATCTGGAAAGGTGTGTTTGATTGAAGTGGATAGAAATCTGGGCAATGGTTTGGGGTCGCTCGTTCCCTGCAGGCTGTGAAGAGCTGCTAAAGGCTCTAACCAAAAAGGCTCCTGCGGTGCATGTCTTTGGGCATGTGCACAACGGCACCTTGGCTGGCAAGTTTGCAGCAATTCAACTTAGTTAATAGGATGAACTGGCAAACCGCAGGTTGACTTCCTATGGACAAATGTCAGACAGAAGCAAGGAGAACTAGTCAGCGGCATGTTCGGATCTTTTGCGAGTGGGGAGTAGGATAAGAAACCCATTTGCCTGCGAGTAGTTTTCATTTTTCTCAAAACAAAACAATGGGCGATGGTTGCTGAAGGTCAAGGACCCTGTGCAGCATTTGTGCCACAATGTCAGGAGGCATTGATGTCAACAGCGGACTCAACAAGTATCACCTAGAACCTCAAGAAGTGTGTGAACGGATAAACACCATGTGGTTATGAATTGTTTAGGATCGTTGTTCAAAACTAGCCAGCAAGCGGTGGTCCATGCCACAGATTAAATATTGGTCCCCAAGTTTGCTTTCAGCCACCACCCAAACGATCAAGATAATTTGCATAGTAAGACGAGTTTTAAGAGGACTTCAACTTGCAGTGGGTCCCAAAATCTCTCTTCATAGTTGCGGTGCGGGGAGAGGTCTTCGGCTTACGTGGTCTATGAGAGTTCAGGCCACCTTGATTTCAGTGAAATTTCGCAGGATCAGGACAGAGACAGTGTAGACAATGACAGTAAACGTTTTGCATGTCAAAGGACCTGTAATGTTGGCTGGTATGTCACGTGATGTCATTTCCTCGTATAGCCAGATGTTTGTTTGCAGCCGTTCGATCATTTTATGAGGGAGGTCGATTTATGTTGGATGATTGTTTGTCTCCATAATTATCTTGTTTTGTTTGCGTTACATGTTGTGTATCATGTGTTGCTCCTGTGGCTTCTGTGTGTTTTTGGCTCTTGTGGCTTTTGGTTTCCGTGCCCTTTGGCTTCGTTGGCGTGTGCTCAAAACTCCAGAAAGAGCTACCTAGCAAAACCGAAAACAAAGAGGAAATCAAGAGACACTTGTACACTTACGCAGTACACATCTAAACAAATTTCCAAACTCCTGAAGTCCTGAAGGGCGTAGTTTCGCTTGTTTGGCACTTGTGGCCTTGGTTTGTGTGGTTTTGGGCTTTTGGTGGTTTCTGTGGCTTTGGACTTCGATGGCTTCTGTGGCTTTTAGCTTTTGGTGGCTTGCGTGGCTTTGTGTTGGTTTGCTTGATTGCTTGTTCTTGGTGGTTCTCTCGGATTTTGATGGCTAAGTTTTATAGCTTCTTCTGTTGGCTTTTGGTATAGCTCTTTGGCAAGATTGACATTTGGTGTTGGACTGATTTGGTTGCGGGTTGGTTTTTGATGGCTTGCTTTGATTCTCCTGGACTTTGGTGGTTTGGTTTTGATCACATCTTTTTGTGTTGGCAGCGTGCAGTTTTTTTCAAGCCAAGCCAAGTCAACCAAACCCCAAGAAACTCAACAAAATCACTGCCAAAATACAGACAAACTCGCCACCATGGAAAAACCTGCACTTTTCAGAGGCACCAGGTGAGCTACACTGCCTCAACCCCCGTAGGGAGCAAATGCAAAAATAGAAGTAAAAATCAAATATTGCAGCCGCTGCAGCCTTTTATGACAATCTACTTTACTCGTATGTTCAGTTGGCTCACCAGAACCTGACTATTACTTGTTCCATTAGGTAGGTCGGTAGGTCAACTGGCATCAAGCATCCTTTTTAAATCCTTTTTGAACATGTTTTTTAGCAAGCTTCATCAACAATATTTGATATGCTCCACCATTCACTTGCCAAGCCGAAGACCTTTAGGTTATGGAAGCCTTGCCAAGCCGAAGACCCTTTTCATCAATGCCTCCACCGCCGTCGAGCGCCGGGGGGCGCAGGGCACCATCAACCCACCGGTCTCTTTTTGGGTACAGAAGAAGGCAGATCGGAAAGGAAGCTCGGCAGGCATGCTCATCACAGCAGCCGCACCCTGATCTTGGAGGCGGCGCAGCTGGAACGGATGTCACTCGTTTTCTCAGGCGGGTGGCCAGTTGATGCCAGTTGTACATTTGTTTGTTTTAAGCAGAGGGTGGCCAGTAATGAATGTGTGGTGATGTAACTGTGTTTGCTCCTGTGTACGACGGTCCAACCAACAGTCCTAGCCGCCCTAGCCTTACCTGCCGCTGAATTAAAGCATCGCTCGGCTGCCCAAACATTGTAGGTCATGACGAGGTGATCATAATTATCCACATCATCTCTTCAAAGTACAATAATTCATGAGATGTCTATGAATCTATGAGGTTCTAATCTGAGCTGTTGATAAAACTACTTGGGACCCACATGGCCCACATCTATCCAATCAGCCCTCACATGCACTTGCTCTTGCGTGGGCAGGAGATTTGAATCTAGCACCTGCAGCGACTGAATCGTTCGGCGCACTGCTCCAAGGGCCTATGTTTGGAGACTCTGAAACCACAGATCCATTGCTTGCTTCCGCTGAAAGGAAGCAAAGCCCAAAGCAAATCAACTTCTCATTTCTTCCGCGCGGTGCTCTTCTATTTGCAGCTGCACTCCCATTGCAACAAGCGAGGATAGAGAGGTACAACAAGCGCTTGCTTTGCGTTGGTCCTGCAGCAGAACCATTCCTGGGCTGTACATGGTACCACCGGTGTCAATTTGGGCGACAGACTGAAATCTGAAAGGCTGAAAGCTGCAGCCGTAGGTCTTGCACTGCCTTTTCAGAACGTGGATCAACATGAAGCGCTTCGAGAAATGTGGGCAGAAAATGAGGAGCTGGAAAATCGCAATGAATAGCAGTAGGAATCGCTGGATGTGTAGATTCTGCACCTCCAGTCTCACAGCATGAGGAAAAGCAACGACGGCCGAACAATGCCGACGAAGCCGACAAAGTGACCGCTGTTCGGGTGCGCCACATATTGCATCATGCATATTACATATTGCTGCATGTCCCTGCATGTTGCCTGAAAGAATGCAAGCAACAGGCAATGTAACCAGGATGTGTAAAGTCCGGTCATGGACTTAGAGTGCTTGACTGTTGCTTGATTAGAGTCCATCCTTGGACAGTCATTGAAGATACAAGGCTGCAGGCTTGTTTGCTTTGGCAACATGAATATATATGAATATATTGCTATTATATATTGGCCAATGTGTTGCTGAGCTGGTCATGTGTTTCTTGTTTGCTTTATATGATGTGTCCTTCTTGACCTGGGTGCTCAAATCGCTTGTGCTTTGTGCTGTTTGGCTTTGTGGTAGAGTGTTCACATGTGTTCACTGGCATAGAGCTGAGGTGAGACACCTGGAGGTATATAACCTAATTATGAGGTTCAGATTCCAGATGTGATTGGGATTTTGCATCGAAGTGAAGGTTGTTAGAAGTGGTCAGGCTGGTCAGAGGATTCATCCGGTGTCCTTCACCACGTTTTAGTTGGTTTTCCTCACTAACTACCACTGTAGTCCCTTGGTCGGTCTGTCAATACGACCGACCCTTTTCGAAGGTATACCTGTGCACGTGGGTTTGTGGATCCAGATAAGGCAGACATGTTCACATCGATGTTCCAAAAGATACGTCGGAGCCTCAACGCAAAAGGAGCTCCGCATTGGCGGTGCTGCCGGCGGTTGTCGATCCTTTTTGGAAGGGGCAGAGATCCACACACAAGGGAATTGTTTGTGATTTACCTGGTAGCTGCATGAACCCTCATTGTTTGAACACGTGTTTTGCTCAAGTAGTCCGATAGCGAAGTGCTCTTTTGCAGGGGAAACCTAACCTCTGCTTGGAACACGCAAAGCATACTGTAATTACATACCAGTATGCCATTCATGCCGATTGCTCTACAGATTGTTTCAACCAAAACCCTAGTTGCCTTCAATGATTTGTTGATTTTACAGTATATAGCGTTGTAGACTCTGTGACAACGGAAATTAGCCAATCGGTTAGCACTACTGGTACATTGCTATACTTGAGAAAGGATGGGTGGTTTGTGTTTCTTTACACACAAAACTAGCAGCCATCACCAAATCCGCTCGCCACCACTGCTTGGGGCACCCAGTCTTTGACGCACTATCCCCCCAGAGTGCACAGGAAAAAAGCAGGTCAACTGAGTCAACTGAGTGCAGATTCGCACCGCATCGCGCCATCGAGATTGTTGCATCGCGCCATCCGGAGCCATGTTGCTTGGGTGCCTGATCGCCACGCTGGGCCTTGTCCTTGGATGTGAGGAGGAGTTTCTGTGACTCGCCAATGGCTCCCAGTGAAAAAGAGAGACGTGACCGGATCATATGATTTGTTTGTGCATATGTCGGACGTCGTTAAAACAAATGCACAAACATGCAAAACCAATTCGATATGTATTTATACTTCATGGCAGAACAAAAGGACACAGGGAGATGAAGAGGACACCGAAAGGACGAGGAAAGGGAGAAGCAAAGGAATCCATATCTATACATATACCAGGACCTTCAAAGTGACCCTTTGACATCCCAGGATGAGGTCACTTAGGTCTGTACAAGGTCACTTAGAGAGTCTAAAGAGGTCACTTTGAAGGTCCTGGTATACATATTGTACATACAGACAGAATGTTGTGATTGTTTGAACCGACACGACGCTGTAGAAAACTACTGATAGGGGTTTGAACCGACACGATTGATAGGCCTTTGCCGATAGATAGATATGTTTGTTGGGATTGTTGGGTACTGTACCAGTGAAGCTTGGTTCGAGTGAAGTTTGATGTCGAGAAAAGTGAGATATGTCGAGAAAGGGATATCGGACGCGGCCCAAGTCAAGATCTGGTAGGCTCCACACTCAACTGTCAAGTCATGGGAGTCATGCTCCAGTGGTAAAAAGCATATCTTAGAGAACACGGGACAACAGAACTTGCTTCGACTGAACACCACCGGCCCACGGTCAAACCGCATCATCCGAACCGTGATCCGCGGCCCTCAGGATGCAGACCCAACTGTTGCAGGTGAAGACGGAACTGCTACCGAAGGAGAGGGATGTCGAGAGTCACGGAGAGGGCTGTTGACCCCTCAATGGTGATTGATATATTTCAGATGTGACCCTTTCGAGAACCCCTGTGCTTGAGGGAAAGGGCTACATTGTGGCTTTGACTATCTTGAGGTAGATATCGATACAAAGAGCGAGCCCAAAAAATGCAGAAACATGTGTAGTTTAGTCAAATATTGGACAACAAATGCCCAGAACAAATCTTCGACAATGTAGGACAGTCCAAAGAAGAAGACTAAACACAGGGGAATACGTTTACATGCTTCTCTATCTACAAAGTTCGGATGACTACACTCCCGGAAAAAGAACGTAGGCACCGCAAAACTAAGACAGCTTTTCTACAATCTCTGGAAAATTACCTACTGTAGGTTGGGATCGATCATAGGTCTGGACGGGTTCTGTGATTTGTGGCTCCATCAAGCGGGTTCCTTCCGGATAAACCGTTGCTTGGCTCCGAAGCGCGGGGGTTCCCCGCAGGAGAGCTCCAATGTCACAGTGCATTTCTATCACAGGCACTTGGAACAATGGAGGACTGGGCCTGTGGACAAGATCGTGAAAGCCCTGGAGTGGGTGACTCGGCGTGTTTTTGCAAGCGATGAAACCTTAACATTCAGAGTAAATATACACGTAAATATGAGTCATACAGTGTATACGTTGAACTACATATTGATGCTTGTCAATTTCAATGTTTGTAGTTCTTTTCTTGTATATATAATACTCGATCATGCTGCGATGCTGGACATCATTTGGCTTTCATGGTATCTTCACCACCCAAACACGGGCCACCGTCTTTGGTTTGCTTGGTCTTCCCACCGTGAGCCAACTTCGAGGTGAAGAACTTCTCGGAGATACGTTTGGACATCCGTGACCGTCACTGGGTCTTGTGCTCTGAGGGGGACGGGTGGCTCCAAGCAATCCATGTTTCACCTGTGAGCAGCTGCATGATCCGTTTTGGCTTTGGTCCGGAAGCGGAGTTTGGAAGGTCGGTTGGTTGCTTTGCATGCTGCAAGAGCCCAAAACTCAACTAGTTTAAGGTCTTGGGGATGAAGATGGAACCCCCAACTCTCCGTTGGACCACTCCTCCTACTGCGTCGCCTACACGAATACTCTCCTCCACGAATTGCTCAGGAGTGACCTGATCAGTGGCTCACTTGCCAGCTGGGCGGGTCGGGCGGGTAGGGTTCCCAAGTCCAAGGGCTCCATGCCTGAATCCTGATCGCTTCCGGGCATCCAAGTCATGTGGGTGGGGATGCCATCCGAGAAAAAATTGACCTGTGGGCCACGTGGGACTCTGTTTGGCCTTCATCCGGACCCTTCGCCTTCCGTTGGTGCCGCGCTGATTTCTGCACATGTTTGTCTCCAACGGTCCAGGTGAGAACCACTCGGTGGATCTGGAACACATGGAAAGTGGAAAGACGTACACCATCCATGGGACGGAGCCATGGCAGGTTTTGTGGGATGGTTCGGAGCGGGACTGTGCCGTTGCGTGAATACGCTGCACATGTTGTGTGTGTGCTAGAGTCTAGAGGTACCTAACGTGTTCTGTGATGTTTTCATGGTTCATTTGTGCGTTATCCATTCATGAAACATGAACCCTTGGGGTCATACTACGAGCTTCCATGTGTGCTTTTGATCGGTTGATGCGCAGAACTGGAGTCTTTATGTCCGGACGGCTGCGGCAGAGACATGGTTACTTTTTTGTGTGGTTTTCATGTAAATCATTTGTTGTGACTTCTTTCTCTCCGATGACCTACTTCACACGGTCTGAAGACAGTATGAGAGCGCCTCCCCAGAAACACGTAGCATTTTACTTGCCTTTGATCCATTACAGGGTGATTCACTCATCAGCTCAAGGTTTGAGGATGGACACAATTTATTTTGACAGCGAAACTCAGCAGACTTCAACATCCTGTACTGAACCCTTGGCTGGCGCACCAATGTAATCCCGTTATCTCGTTCCACATGTCAGCTGCATCACATCAGAATCCTCAAATTCGACTCCAAAGAGAGAAAAGGCAGGTCTCCTTTGATTTCCACATGCATGGGGCTTCTTTAAGCCCACGCCGCTTGTGAACTCACCGTTTCTTTTTCACCCGTGAGTCGACCTGAGGATCCGCCGGGGGATGCTTGAGGCATGGAATGAACAGTCGCAGAAGCCAAAGGATCCCAGGCGACCAGGGAGATGATGCAAACAACGCCAGCTGGCACCCAGCTGACGTCAGCTGCACCTCGCCGCTGGAGACCGACCATGAAAAAAACGATGGCGCGCCTGGTGGGGGTTCACAAGTGACAATGAAGTGGAACAGTCGCGGGCTTCAGCAGGTGGAGGTCATGGATTTCGCTATGAAACATCTATGTTGGAATGGCCAGAGTGGCCGACTGAGAAGTGGTCAGGGGGATGATCGAAAGTTTACAGCCTTTCCTCCAAAAGTTTAATCCAACCATGCATTGTTTTTGCGTGGGGGCTTCCTGCATCCAATCAGACCAGCCAATATGTACATCGAAGACCATTCACGGCATGGTCCTGTTCAGGACAGGAGGAACAAGGGAGCATGTTTGACGTCCTCTCACGTCGCAAGATATGAAAGCTGACGAGTCGAAAGAGGGCAGTCGAAACGAGTCGAAGGACAGCTCTTGCAGTCGATGTTGAGCCACTCTACTTCGTGTTGCAACAGAGTTTACAAAGCAATCGGACAGAAATGGAGGGGACTTTCCAAGTGAATTCGTGTCGATTCGCCCTGCCACCCCCTAGGCCCTAGACCCGAGGTGCTCCTGGCTCCTTGTTCCTAGAGCATTCTCGCAGGGGTGCACTCGCGGATGTCAGCACTTCAGAGTCACACCAGATTCAATTGGATTATAAAATAGATCAAGCTTCATCTTTCCTCAGAGTGGTCAACTTTTTTGGGGGGGGGCGGGGGACGATTGTTTCTGGTCAGCTGTATTTTTGCCCATTGGCATCTCAAGTTTCGCTTGGTCCGTGCGTGTATTTTGCTTCGGACTTCATTCATGGAAACCATGTGGCTCCAGGTCATGAGAACTGAAGTCCTTCGCTGAGACTCATAATGACACAGACGAGCCCTGGTGGACAGATCTCGTCTTTGCCTTCCACAAGTAATCATACTATATACATCTATATACTCATCAAGCCTCTGACAATTTCACCTCCAAGTTCACCTTCAGCCTCAAGCAACCCCCATGAGGACAAGCCAGTGTTTCAGTTTCCTGAAAAGACACTGTCAGGGATATCATGTCCTATCCAAGCCTTTGCAGTTTGACATAGTTTGATCATCTTTATAATCACTCATAATAGTCCTTTTACACAAACTGATTGACCATCCCTGACCCCCCATTTGCATCGAAAAAGCTTTCCAAGCACCTTCCATCATGTGCAGCACCTAGCTGCTCACTTCGAGGACGGCAGGATGTCTGGCAGGTCCTGCAGGCTGCAATGTTTGGTGAAACACAAGAAAGATATGAAAAGGTCAGAAAGACATGCACACAATATGGGTGTGTATAGGGGACACCCAACCAAGGGGTTGTTGTTTGTATGGCTTCTTCCAGGGGCTATCTTGGAGGTCGTCCTATGTAAATACACACTGAATATGCAGCCTCCAAATTTGCGGACTTACCAATGACCATCCCCAATATGGGGCAGGCGGGTCATGGGCATGACGTGTCAGGGACTCTTGCCGGTCTTGGGTCGGTTTTCACAAAATCAACTCAAAGTCCCAGAATTGGTTTAAGGATGTTTAAGGGAACATTTGCAGGAAACCTATCGTTTTAGGGGTTTTGAACATGGGTTTCCTCAAGTTTTATCCTTCCTTCAACATCCTGGGTCGACTCAACCGGCGCCCAGCATGGACCGAGAGGAACGATTTGGGGCACCCCACACGCGTCGCTTAACGCGTCGAATCGCGGAGCATTTGGGAAAGGCTGGAGCATTTGCCATGCAGATTCAGACAATGGACTCTGAAAACCAAAAATGGTCGCGGATTTGAGAATGCCGTGTAGCAGTTTGAGGAAAAGCAATGATACAGTACCTGGCGCGCGCACCAATTTCAGCATCCAGAACGCCACATGGAGCTCGAATGAAAAATTACTGATGCAGCTAGGGGCCCTAATACTCATGTTGATCCGCTTCAGTCCGTATTCCACCATGTTTCTAAGCACGTATTCTCAGTACAGTTCTCACCAGTGTTCGTCCCAACTAGGTGAAACCGTTGAGATGGAACCGCTCATGATGCGTTATCCGTTTGAGACATCGTTTTCAAGCACTCATATTGGAGTCGATGACAGTGACAAGATCTTAGCCTGGAACTCTTCAAGAAATTCAACTGCCCATTTCCGAAGAATGTGCACAGCACGCACTCTATGCTCAAAGATAAATTGATTCGTAGACCTTTCACTGGCACACGCACACAATGAGTGTTTCATATCGTTTCTGCTGACAACATCTTGAAGACACTGTTATTTTTTAAAAGGTTTTTTCATTGACATAGTTTGGTTTAAGCATGATGTGTTCTGTAATTGAAGGATGCTTTCTGTCCGAAGTCACTGGGGAACATTGTTTGCTGATGGATTGAAACGCCTGACGCATAAAACATATATTACAAAACTAGACTATATATACAACTAGTTTGCTCAGAAATGGATGCCCTAGTGACAGTGAAGTTGTTATTCTGTTGCGCACATTCCGACTACATTCAGACAGTTGTTTAATTACCTATATGCCTTTAAAACGGGTGGTCAACAGGTGCTTTGCCACGCTGCTTCTGAGTCAGGTAGAGCAAGGAGCTGCTTTTGGTATGTTGCTTGCGCACCCAGTATGCAGCACATGAGCAAGGCTAAAAGCCATGAACAATTTTGGATGACGGGATTCTTCATTTGGTTTAATTATTATACCGACAGTACAAGACCGTCCCCCAGAAAGTGAACCAGCCAGTACATGCACCGCACTTGATACATGATGAGTTGACTGCATGTGTGGAAGAGCATGAATCGGAGCTACTCACAGTAGGTTGGAGTGCACAGAGTGGTCCCTGAATTGCTGTCATGGCTAATTGTTTCAGCCGTCGTTGGCAGATATATTTTGCTTTGCTTAGCCAGTTGAAGACCTGCCCCACCAGAAACTTCACCACCTGTGCTGCTTTGGCAGGAGCTCAATGGATACTACCCCCTATGACTTGCCGCCCTCAGTATGTAGCCGCGAGGTCTGGCGGGGGTTGTCACCTCGCCTCAGGTGCGAGGTTTGGCTCAAGACGTCAGGTGTGAGGTGTGCGCATGGTTTTGGACGGAGTTCACGGAAAAAAATTGGAAACAGCATGTAGGCCATTGCTATGGCTGGATGGAGGCCATGCCTCTTAGGTATGTCCTTGCATTAAACGCTTTTGTAGGAAGGAAATCCCAAGTGTGAGTGAGCGGATGACTCTCAAGCCCTCCCAGCGGTGTCTATTGGTGTTTATACAGACGATTTTCGTCATCAAGAGACGCAATACCAACAAAGCCAATACCAAAGCCAACTTGCCATGTGTGGAACGATCGATGTTGGGTGTTTTGCTTATATGCTGGATACCATGCGCGAGCAAATACTTTCAGACACCGGCCAAGACTCGTGGTGTGGCCGAGGCTGCACGTGAAGTTAGAAGAGCTTTTGGACTTCTCCAATTCAACAGGAAAACAACCTTTGCCTTAACAAAATGGCAGTAGCACCCCCTCAAGCTGGGTATTGCTTACGCGTTTTGTGTTGACTTGTTGCACACGGATCATTGAGACCCCAAAAATCAGAGGCAAACAGAAGGGTAGTGCACAGAAAGGGTTTTGCAAAAACCTATTCTACTAACATCGTGGAAGGCATGGGACACTCGTAGAACCCAAGGCTAGTCGTGGACATTTCGTGAAATGGTGGGCCAGTAGGAGAACTGACTGCAACGAAATCCCAGAAACCTTCGCAGAACTTCGTGGAAGGTATTTTTGATGCACTAGCTTCGTATAAGCGATTTTTGCTGACCCTCTTTCTCCACACACCCTCCATTTAGCCTTCAAAAAAAGACATCATACTTGTTCAAAGGCCGAACACACACGCAAACAACGACTGCGGTTGCACAAACTCAAACCCTACATATCAAGTGAAGTGAAGTGAAACCTAGTCAAAGAAGGCTGGACACCCACAAATGACCGCACCGCTGTATCGTAGTGGTAAAGTACTTCCCTTCCTGCTGGCAAGAGCTAGAGGGTTGTGGTCTTGTATGCAGAAGGAGTTGCAAGGGATGGACGTGTATGGCTATTCTTGCCATACAATCCCTGAACAGCCCATATTGGTTGTCAGCATGGGTACCAAATAGATTGATTGATTCTCCGCAGGTTGCTCAATGAGCAGATGTTCAGCAGTGTGAGAGTTTGCGACATTTGGAGAGTGCTAGAAAGTTGGAGAGGCTTTCTAGCATGTTCTTGGCTAAGACCACAGGCCACAGGAAAGACATGGAAAGACCATGCGTTTTTGAAACTAGTTCCATATGCCCATATGCCTTTCGCTTTGGTTCTTCTCCGCCGACTCGCTGACCGTCTTCCGTCAGGCTACGCAGGTGCGGTTCATGTACTTCTCCGCAGAGGTGGGAAACAGGTTTAAAGTTTAAACAGAGCCACCAGAAATGCTGTCAGGCGGCGGGCAGAAACAATATGTTTGCTCTGTGCCAGGTGGATGTCCGATTGCCCTACTCCATCCAGGTGTTTTATCCACGTTGCGGATGTTGTATATTCCAAGGTCAATGTTTATTCTATTTACGAGGACTAAGAATGTACACGCAATACAGACCAGGGCTGCCCGGCTGCCTAATGATATCTCACTACAACTGGACTGAGGACTCCACTATTTACTGCACAGAATCCATTCAAAATTATTGATTTGCATTGGGGTGGTCACTTCATAGTCCATGCAATTCCTTGCTTAGTGGTTCATGTGTGGAGCTAGCCTCTGAAGCTTTGGCGTCCATCCTTCGTTACTCCTCAATTTGGATCATTTCCTTTGCTCATGGCCATGCTTTGAAGAGTCTAGACTAGGTGAGCCAGAAAAAAAAGGTGGATTGATGTTCAGAATTCCACGCACCGCCGCAGCTATTTCTGATGTTTTCTGTCTTTGTGGAATGTGTTATTTAGTTGGGGAACGACCCTCCAGATGACGTCCAAAACGACATTGGAACGACCTCCTTAACTACGTACATCATGTATTTGCTGCTGCTGCTCTTGCTCCTCTTGCTCCTCCTGCTCCTGCTGTTGCTCCTGCTCCTCCTGCTGCTCCTGCTCCTTCTGCTGCTCCTGCTCCTCCTGCTCCTCCTGCTGCTCCTGCTGCTGCTGGTGCTGCAGGTGGTGCTGCTCCTGCTGCTGCTGCTGCTGCTGCTCCTTTTCCTGCTGCTCCTGCTGCTGCCGCTGCTGCTGCTGCTGCGCTGCTGCTGACTTTCGATGGACAGTATTTAGAACGACGACATCCGCATTTCAGTCAAAATGACCACTACTACTGACTACTTCTACTTCTACTACTACTACTACTACTACTCCTACTACTCCTCCTCCTGCTGCTGCTGCTACTGCGACTGCGACTGCTACCTGCTCCTGCTACCTGCTACCTTTTACCTTTTACCTACTACCTACTACCTACTACCTACTGCCACTACTACTACTACTACTACTACTACTACTCCTACTCCTACTCCTACTCCTACCCCTACTCCTTTGTACTCCTACTCCGACTGCTGCTGCTGCTGCTACTGCTGTGTTTTTTGATGTTTTTTGTTTTTGGCACTGCTACTACTGCTACTACCATGGTTGCCGCCATCACCAAATATGAAGACCGCCGCTTGTAAATCATACGATTTGCTGTTGGGATCATGATTTTCGTACCAGGTTTTTTTTCTACCTCAGGTGTGAAACAACTGTGGGTTTTGCTAGAGGATCTTCTTTAGTTGGCTAGTGAATAGTGAACCTGTGCATCCTTGGTAGAACATGCGACCTCCCTTGTTAGCCTGACACTGTCGGAAGACAAGATCCATGAGCACAACTCGAAGGAAGAACTTGGGCTTAACACATCCCTTTCGAGTCACTCTTTACTGGGAAGCAGATGACCGCCCACATTTTGCATTTGAAGCCCCTCGGAAGTGGGAACAGTGCTAAAGAACAGATTCCAGTGAGAAGGCTTGAATACCATCTTCCACAAATAATGGAAACACTTGTTTTCAGTGTGACACAGAAATATGCAAAGCAGTATTTGTTGTCTCATTGATCATCCCGTAGAATTTAAGATCGTCCCGTAGAATGAAACACATGGCCCCCAGAGTATCGCCTTTGGATTGGAAGGAGGTCAAGAACCTCAGTGTGGTGGAGGCACGGCCACTTGTCACTCTGCAACGGCCAGTGCTGCTGAAGTACTGACCAGATCGATCAAACTCGTTGACCAGCGCTTCAATGCTCTTCAACACGTTGGAAGCTCCTCTGATGGGTCCTTTGATTCGTTGCATGGGAAAGTCCTTTGATTTGTTGG
Source organism: Durusdinium trenchii (assembly GCA_963970005.1). Lineage (NCBI taxonomy): Eukaryota > Dinophyceae > Suessiales > Symbiodiniaceae > Durusdinium > Durusdinium trenchii. The sequence continues at coordinate 469,650 of CAXAMN010026794.1, read as the reverse complement.
GAGTTTATCAGGGTGTCATTGATAGACATGGATCTCAGAGTTGAGTGTAATTCTATAGTAAAATACTGTACCGCACGAACGGTCAAGGTTCCTTATGAACAGCTAGCAGCTAGCATCAATATTGATTTCCTCACGCTACAAGATATTTTTGCAACTCTGCAAGAAGAGTCACAACGCTGATTCCAGCTTTTTGCAACAAAAAGAAGCCCATCATCATTATCATCATCATCATCATCGTCATCACAATAACAATAATCATCATCATCAACCAGCATTTGAAGACACCTTTGGATTGAAATCTGCAGCAACATTCCCAGATGTTGCTGACTTAGTGATCCAATCGGCACCACTTGTGCACCAAGTCCCACAGGTCAATGACCTCCACACCTTCGACATGTGGGGCGTGCCTTGGGCCAGTGGGCCGGATCTTTTGTGAAGCAAGGAGTTCCTTTGTTGATATCTATCTAAAAGTGAATGTGATCAGGTGATTTTTGTCGAACTTTCTCGTGATTGCTTCATAGTCAGATGGAAGCTGCAACTGAGTTTTACATTGAAAACTCAAAACTAAACAGAGTTGCTGGGCTACAGGGATTCTGGAATATGTGCGACTTCGTCCACAGCCATCTACCCAACCCCAGACCAAGACTAGGCCCGATGAAGCGAGTGGTGTTTACATTTCTTTGGAGTTACAAATGGGCTGTTCACGTGGACGAGTTTTTTACTGTGTTGTATAAGGTTCTACCGGGTTCTACTCTTGTGACCAACCAAAGAACGAGGGTGTCATGACGACCAAGAGATAATTTCGACGTGGGTGTCATGACCTAGCCGTTCATGACCATGTTCATGTTGTTTGCTTTGTGTTCTGGTCGACGAGCAATGCTGGAGAGCAAGACCAGACTGGCTCATGACTCCAGCAGCCTCCGGTCCCATGCTCAGGTGCCAAATACGGGCGGGCTCTATTCGTTTGGAACCCCGATGACGTTTGTGGGTTTTACTGCTTGAGACGGATCGGATCTAGAATCCCCAGCCGCAGGACCCTGCCAAGGGGGAGTATGAGATCTTGCTAGTCGATGGGAGTCGACGATGTGAGTTTGTGGGAGATTTCGATAAATACATGGCCATTAAGCCGTTGTTTTGATGTGTTATTTTCTCCGGTCCGTACCAAGCTGGTGATGTGCTGGATCTTGACGTCCGACTTCGCCTACGGAAGGCTGGACTTGGTCGAAGACCTCTTAAAAGGGTAACTTTCGGTGCAAAGTATATACATCTTTTGGTGCAAAGTGTTTCAGCTATTGGATTTTGATTTGTGCGATGACGTGTCGGGTGATGAAGAGTTACGGTATGATATTTGATGTGATGTTTTGTGGTGTGCTGAAGTGTGTTGCAACGTCTTCTGATGTGGTGTATATAGTGTTACTTTTTGTGATGTGGCGAAGTGTCCTTGGGTGAGGTACTTCTTGAAAAGGCTTTTCGCGAGCAGACTCTACTTGTTCGATACGTTTCATCCGAAGCATTTCGGGGACGCATTTCTTTAGACATGTCTACTTGTTGATTATTTCGCTAACATGTCATTTTGGGCACTTATTGAAATCCATGTACTTTGTGACGTTTCTCTCTGAATATGTATAACTCACACTCTGACATTGGTTTGCTGTTAACTCAATTCCCAGGAAAAAGGAATGGCAGAACGGAAAAGTGGCCAAGTCAGCTGAAACAGAATGTTTGAACAGTGGCGGTTTCACTTGACTGCGAAAGCGCTCAGTGACGACGCGGCTGCAAGTCAGTGGTGGGAAATGGTTGGGGGAAAAGTATCATGGGCAACCACCATGACTCAAATCGAAAGTGGAAAAGCTTGAGCAACAGTTTCCGGTGCATGTGCACGAATGGACGTCTCCATTCGCTTCCCCTCCAGCGATTTAGCTTCGTTGGACAAGGTTCATCGCTGGAGGCCTTGCCCCCCTGCATTCAAAAACTCTTAGTTACAGAGGTTGACACACACACACACACACACGTTGCGGCGCTCGCGCGGAGGACCTGAATAGGTACCTAAAAAGCTTCAGAAATTAAAAGAAAGAAACACAGAAAGAGCAGCACTAAGAGGGCAAGAGAGAAAGATAGGAGTAGAAAAAGGTGAATACTTAGCCCTTGACTGGGGTAGGGAAACGAGCCTCAAGAAACCACCTAAAAAGCCTGAGAGAAAGCCCAAGAAACGACGAAAAACGCAAGAAAGAAAGCGGGTGCAGGGCGGATGTATGTAACATGTGTGTGTGTGTCCCTGTGTGTGTATGACTACCTAGCACTCTAGAGTTACCGACTACTTAGCAGACATGAATTAGGTGCAATAGTTAGGGAGCGGGACTTTAGTCCTATACCGCCCGGGTAGAGTAGACTAGAAAGGGACAACAGAGGGAAAGGCACCGACACACAAGTGTGCCGAGTACCATTTCCCTCTTGTATCCTAATTAGAGGGGGGAGGGGTTGGGGTGTTTGGGGTAGAGAACACGTTTGGGTTTATTCTCCGTGAAAGCCCGGCGGCTTATGGCGCAGGCGATCCAGTAGTGAAACTAAAGCAGTTAAGACAATCCAAGGCTTGGTGGAAACGGTGAGGCAGTTACACGAGTCCCGGCATGAAAACAGCGCCTCCTTGTGGAGGATCACACCCAGCCCCCAAGTGGGACGACTGAGCGAGGCACACTCTGACATTGGTTTGCTGTTAACTCAATTCCCAGGAAAAAGGAATGGCAGAACGGAAAAGTGGCCAAGTCAGCTGAAACAGAATGTTTGAACAGTGGCGGTTTCACTTGACTGCGAAAGCGCTCAGTGACGACGCGGCTGCAAGTCAGTGGTGGGAAATGGTTGGGGGAAAAGTATCACGGGCAACCACCATGACTCAAATCGAAAGTGGAAAAGCTTGAGCAACAGTTTCCGGTGCATGTACACGAATGGACGTCTCCATTCGCTTCCCCTCCAGCGATTTAGCTTCGTTGGACAAGGTTCATCGCTGGAGGCCTTGCCCATTGCATTCAAAAACTCTTAGTTACAGAGGTTGACACACACACATTTGGATGGTTGCTCGCAAGAGCTAGGATCAGTGTGAAGTCCCTCTTGGCCCTTGACTTGATGAACTGAAAGAACGAAAACCGAAAGGTGGCAGAGTCGATAGACTTGTAGATGTTGAACAAGGTTTCTCGCAGGTCACTAGTCGATTAGTGCAAAACACTGCAGTGGACAGCTTATTCAACAGTTTCAACAGGCTTTGCAGGTACGTTCTCAAGGCGTCCCTCGAGAATATCCTGACGAATGGCTGGAGCTTCTTTGGATCAGGCCAAGCCAAACGTCCCTGATACCCCTGCCTTTTTTTGACTCGCACTGTGTTTGTTTCAGTTTGGTTCCTAGTAGTAAGGCCAGAAGCTACTAGTAGCACCCAGCCTTCTAGTGGAACCTACGGCAGACTTACCAGGTACAAACCTTGGAGACAGGTGTTAACACACACACACACACACTGTGCCGCTATCGACGCTCTGTATCCCTTTCATGAAACGATTTTAGTGCAACAACTTTGTACACATAGCGCCAATATTGACGCGCCAGAGGTTTACTAGCCACCTAAAAAGCCTTAGAAAGACAGAAAAAGAAACAAAACAAGAGCAAACGAAAAGGGCAAGAAAGAAAGATAGGTGTAGTGACGAGGCCCACTTAGTTAAACGAAAGTAGTTAGCGAGCGGGACTTTTGCCTTAAACCGCCCGGGTAGCTAGAAGTAGGACAGGAGAAACAGAAGGAAAGGCACCAACACACAAGTATGTTGAGTGCGATTTCCTTCTGTTACCCTAAATAGCGGGTGGGATAGCAAAGGAGGCACAGGGGCAGGGAGGTACGGGGGAGGGTGGGATAGGGTGGCCCGAAGGCCTTGCCATCATTGGCATTCAAGTCAAGCCGATTTTGGCCTGCGCACCCTTGTCTGAAAGGTACCTGAAACCTAAGGAAAGGCCTCAAGAAACGAAAAGCAACAGAAAGAGAGAAAGAACCCAAGAGCGTGAAAAGCACATGCGCTGACATGTCTGAGTCCGAAGCCCCGCCTGTGATTACCTAGACGTGCAGACTGTACAGGTGAATACTTAGACACATGCATGGAAGTGCAAATCCGGTCTGGATCATGAGTCTCAGTAAGCCCTGCGGCATGAAATGATTGGTATCGACCAAACAGTCAAGCCAGAAGTAATCTAATGAAATGCCAAGGTGGAAACAATCCCCCAGGCTCTGGGTCTATGCACATGCAGCGCCCCTGGACGGGGATCACACCACAGCCCTCAGTGGGGCTCTGTGGCGAGTACACACTTGGATGGTTGCTCGCAAGAGCTAGGATCAGTGTAAAGTCCCCCTTGACTTGATGAACTGAAAGAACGAAAACCAAAAGGTGGCAGAGTCGATAGACTTGTAGATGTTGAACAAGGTTTCTCGCAGGTCACTAGTCGATTAGTGCAAAACACTGCAGTGGACAGCTTATTCAACAGTTTCAACAGGCTTTGCAGGTACGTTCTCAAGGCGTCCCTTGAGAATATCCTGACGAATGGCTGGAGCTTCTTTGGATCAGGCCAAGCCAAACGTCCCTGATACCCCTGCCTTTTTTTTGACTCGCACTGTGTTTGTTTCAGTTTGGTTCCTAGTAGTAAGGCCAGAAGCTACTAGTAGCACCCAGCCTTCTAGTGGAACCTACGGCAGACTTACCAGGTACAAACCTTAGAGACAGGTGTCAACACACACAATTTGATTGCGTGTTGCTTTGGATTTTTTTTCGCTTGAAATCGTCATACAGATCCCTTTCTCGAGAAAAGCTCTAGTTTGAGAGACGTTTCTCTCCCATACGTGCAAATGTTTCTCTAGACTCTAACATTCGCACTGACGGATATGTTTGTTTGTCTATGTGTTGATATGTCCTTGTCTCTACAAATGTATACATTTGTTTGTAATAGTTGTTAAATCATGTCAATGTTAAATCTAAAGTTTAGTTTTCCTGACCCTAGAAACGTCCAACGTGTTTTTTACTTGCAACTTGTGACTTGTCTACTCGCCAGAACTATCTATCTTTCGGAAGCTCTTCTCTAGACATGTCTACTCCTGGAAACAGGTTCTCCAGAAATCTGAAACGTTTGACACGATTCCTCATCGTCTTGTCGTCTCGACTTCTTGTTGTCTCTTGGTCCAAATTCTTTACTTCGGAGCGCTTGTTTTGTTGAAATATTTGTTGAATTCTGTTGACACTTTTCAACATCCTTTAAATCTAGGATCTTTTCCTTTCAACATGTTTGCTTTCTGATACTTTTAGACTTACACAGCCCTGGCGAATCCTGCGTTTCGAATCTTCCGGTTGCTGGGAAGACCACCGTGCTCCTCCGACTCACTTCCACACACTGTTGCGCCCGGGCCGGTCCCGCAACCCTGCAACACTTGACCGTCCGAGTACTCTATTGCTCCCAGTCTCTTATGGAACGCCCAGGATCACAGTCACCCCAATTGAAACCTATTGAAACTTGGAACAGGCTCATGTTGCTCATAGTTTTTGATCACTCATGACTCATGAGACTCATGTACTGCCATCTACGGCCTTTATCAACCATCCAAAAAGCGCTTTCCCACGAAGTTCTTCCCTTTGAACCGAAACCAAGCAAGTCAGAGAAACCCCGTCAGGGTCCTACCTAGAGCTTTCAGGATGGACTCCAGCTTCACAACAGCCACAGCAACTTCTCACTTGAAATTATGTTCTACCAAAGGGGTGACCTCGCTCGGATGGCAGCCCATCATGCGACCAAAGGGGCCGAAGAAGTCGGCAGCCGATTTCGAGCGAGAGTTCCATGTCCAACTTTCTTTCCGCCCGCTGAGGCTTGAGATGGGCTATTGCCAGAACTTTTCGAACAACTGCAGGGGTGCTCAGAGAGAACAACCATATCCTCGGAGCTGGGTGCAAAGTGACGGGTCGTACCGGAAGGTATTATCGGATGTGTGGTGACCCGCCTGAACCCTGACCACCAATGTAGCGAACGACGAACTCCAGGTATAGGTCAGCCTGACCAGGTCAAGCAAGGTTTCCTGGTCTTGACCCACGGCCCACAACCATATTTGTTCTTTCTGATCTGAGTCTTGGACGGTGGATACTCTTGGATACTTCATGAGTTAGCAATCAGCACTTGGGTGGAAGGTGACAGTGGACACCCCACTTGAAGTGGTTTTTCCTTGGCCCATCCTGTTGTGGTTGTCATCGTCATCCTCATCAACATCATCGTTTTCATCGCAGCAATAGAAAGTCAGGCACTACCTTCTCATGAGTTTGTTCTCCACATGCTTCATCGGTCTGTGTGTAATGCTGTATCCCACTTCCAAAATGGACTTTTTGGCCGCATACCACCAATATTGCTAATTTGACTTGCAGAAATGTAACACAGACCGAAGAGAGATGCTATGACACGCTCCGGCCTGGCGCACTTGCTCCCAGGCCCTCCAAACTGCAAGCTCTGTGGCTACGACAAGGACTGTCCCGGTCACATGGGGCCAGAGGCCTCAGGGGCGGGGCCCCTTTGGGCATTTTCCACGTCAATGTGTCAGCCGCCTGGGTTCCGAAGACGTCTGGCGTGCATTCACCTTGACCTTGCAGTCAGTCGGTCGGTGGACAATGGAAAGTCGGAGTCGGGTGAAAGGATGCCACAGAGGTCAATCTAATCCAGCGAGATCTACTGCTGTTTCTCTAAGGCTGGTGCAGAATTTCTTCCAACCACCATCTCCGATCCACCATCCCAGGCATATCGAGTTTGCAACTCCGTGGGGGCCTCGTCCGTTGCAACACAGGAGATCGAGGTTCTGAAGGGTTTCACTGTGCATGTGAAGGGACGGATCTTCAATCTGTAGGTACAAAAACCTATCTAAGCTTTGTCGTGTGTTGTTTTTACTTATTTGTTTGCCGTAAATCTAAGACACTCAAACAAGACCGGAGGCAAGAACCTTGGACTCTACAGAAGCTTTTTTTAAGACCCATGAAAGCTGTTGGCAGCCATCATTCGCCCGTTGTTGGGGGGGGCTTTTCCTCCAAAGCCTGGAGTTGATGGGATTGTCCAAGTCTTGGATTGCGAGATTCTATCCATCAGTATGGCCATTCACCACCCATTAACAAAACGTCCGGAGCGGCCCATCGGGGTTTTCATGCTTCGTTTATTGGAAGTGCATTGACGTATTTCTTGAATGGCTCATTTGCAGCAGAATAGGATCTCTTTTCAATGAACAATCTCCAAGTTCAATCTGTTGGAAGGTCTTCTGGCTCAGCCGTTGGTTCTCGGACATCCCATTTCTCGCTCTTTGACGTTTCAGCGACTTCGAGGGATGAAGTGCCTTTCAAGCGTCACCCCTCAAAGTTCCAGAGCTTCAATTATAGGTGGCTACATGACCTTCCGGAAGTCAGTTGGGAAGATTCAAGCCGAGTCAGGGAAGAGTTCACATCATGAATTGGTGATGTTTGGAGTTCGGAAGACCCTCCGCCGCTTCCTGCGCCGCGTTTCACGGCAGCGCAGGGTGTTCAACCCCTTTCTGTTGACCACACTGATGAAGCTCATGAGACAGTACCAGCCTTGGGTCGGATCCGTGTTCCGTGCCGTGTGCTCATGAGAACGCGTGTTTTTTTCCCTGCTGCTGCGCGGGAGGAGGCAATTAGACGGATCAAGATCCCGTCCATAAGTATCGATCTTTGGGGCTAGAGTAGTCCTGTCACCTCTCAGAGAGGTGCAGGACCATGCTGGCAAATTGCAAATTGGGTGTAGAAAGCAGGGTGATTCAACATCATTTGACCGGTCACCAAAACTAGTTAGTTGCCCCCACTTCAGTTTGGAAAGCGTACCTGCTTGTTTTTGACAAAAATCCTGTCCAGTCTGGTCTCTTTGGGGGCTTTGACCTGTCTACTTAATGCATCTTGTTTTGCTTGTGCTGTGTGCCCTAAGTGCTTTGCACGAAAGGCGTTTGACATTTCATGCTTTCCTTCTTCCTAGCTTTCGATCGGCGGCTATACTCAACGCCGAACCCAACGCGGCGGGCGCACGGTCCTATCGTCCTATCCACATGTACCGTTTTGGGGTTGCGACCTGACTCGTCATTTTCCGAAAGCTCAGGACATGCATGAAGTGCCACAAGTTCAAGTGCCACGAGGCACGGCTACGCCCGGCGGTGCCACGCTCTTGTTTAGGTTCCCGGGACGATGTCCAAGTTTGTGGATTTATGTCACATGTATGTGTCCAAATGTGGGACTTCTTGCCTAAGATTTGATTCCTGAATGGTCCAATTTTGCTTTTGGTTTTGCGCTCCAATTTTTTTAAGGACTTCTACCAAGTGCTATGCTGGAGATCAGAGTCTGAATTTGGTTCCGAGGGCCGATACTTTCAGAGAAGGGCGGAACCATCCAAAGACCACGCTTGAAACGGCCCATGGAAGTGGTGCATGGAAGGCCCACCAACGCCTGCAGAACGGGTGATGGATCAACAAACAAGTGATACGGATCAAACATGATCAAACAATGCTTTTTGAGACTGAGATCAAACATAAACTTAAAAAGGACCAAACATTGATCAAAACAATATTCCGGAACAAATTGGGTGCGTAAGGTTTGCTGGAAGTATCACCCTGGGGGGCCCCACAAAAGGGTCAAGTCTGACCTGGCAGGCTTTGGTTCGACGCACATAAAGGTGCATAGGCAGAATGGCTTCCATCTGGCTCGAATTTTGAACACGCACTTGGGGCCACCAAAGGGTTGCGTGAGGTTGGAATAACTCCATTTGACTCTGGAATTGCCCAAACCAGGGTGTGTAAGATTTGTTTCAAATTTCCGTGCGGTTCGTGGCAAAAAGGTTTGCAAGATCTTAAAGGCTCTTATGGCCGGGTGGTTCACAAGAGAGCGTTTATGGTTTATGGCTGCTCTACATGTTACCTCTCTACATGTTACCCTTGGTTGCCCACAAACGGATGTGTCAGGCTGGAATAGCTCATGCTCTACTTAAAGTTGACCGATTGGATTGAAATTTACACTCAAGAGGCCCACAAAATGGTAAAGGTGCAAGGGACCAAGGGATGAGGGGACCAAGGTGACAGGGGACTAAAGGACCAGGGAACCATAACGCTTATTGCTTTTGTGCCTATCCCGTGCAGGAACTGATCTGCTGTGAAGGTTGGCCAGAGTATGAGGGTTGGCATGTGAATTGCTTTGGCGTACTGCAACTGAGTCCACCATCCCCATCCGATGCACTCGTCACGGCCTGTCCAGTGAGTGCAGCGCACAGGCCGTGAGTGCAGCGCTGGCTTCTTGGCGTCCAACGACCGTCCGGAGATGTGAGGGGCCACCGGTGGGTCCGTAGCTCTGGTGTAACTCAGGAATAGCAAGGATCAGAGGTCTGTAACTTAAGGTATATCCAAAGATATACGCATTGAATATTGAGAGACTACACCTTTGATAGTACCTCACTCACCTTCTTTTGAGCTGAGAGGTCTCGTGCGCAGGTGGTATCTGGACCCATTGACCAGGGAAGGGGAAAGAAACAACGAAGACTCAAAGGTATTCACCAAAGACGCAGGGCGGCGCCACATGTGTGCTACACTTGGGTGCCACGCATGGGTGCCACATATGGGTGCGCTACATCCTCAGATCCTTTGGGACTTTGAGGACTGAGCAAAGTATACAAATACCAGGGGATAGGAATCAGGAAAGAACCTCAGCCAAGAGTTTTGTCGGACGGGGTGATTGTGGATCGGAGGACCCCAGGTCAGTTTGGCGGATATGGATGGATATGGAGACCCTGTTTTCAAGGAAGGAAGTAGCTCACGGTTTTCCAGGAACTCCCAAAGAAGGAGGTCTGTCTGATGAGCTGGCCGGTCAGAGCCTTTGGAGGTTCGCAGCTTGAAGCCGTTGGCGGGTGGCGACTTGCCACCAGTGCTTCCCCTTCAGCCAGAGAAGCAACTTGGCACCGCACCTGCTGGTGTAGACCCTTCAAGACCCGTCTCGACGGATTGAAATCAGGTCACGGTTCGATGGTTTGGATATTGTTGGTAGCGTGTGTCTCGGCTTTGACAGATTAAACATGGTAGCGTATTCATGGATATTGTTGATAGCGTTTCTCATGTTTTGATATTGTTGTTCGATAAGTTGAGAGCGGGTTTTGACAGATTGAGGATAGACGGAGAAAACGCTGTGACTGGAATGGGTCTTGTCTTGTCGGTGCTGTGTGTGGGCTGGAATTGGGTCATGAAGCTGATCCGTGAAAACCACTCGGGTATTCAACGAAGTTCCGAGTAGATCCTCAATTTGCCAAGGTGTCTATGCTCCAAACATCTAGAATCTAGTAGAACACTGATATGAGATGATATGAGTATTGACTGTATGTGTCTTCCTCCATCAGGTCGGCCTTTGTGGCAGAGATTGGGGCTGAGACAGAGGCATTAAGGCTGCTGGTGGAGGAGCACACCGAGGAAGGCGGGAAAATCGACCACAAAGAAGGACAGTGAAACAGTGATTGCATCGTTTTATTTGGCAAGGTTCACTATCATACATATCATATATATATAATATATACACATGTTGGACATGTAGGCTTCTACATTGATCTACAGCTCTTGCGCCAATCAAAAACAGATGGGAATCCTGCTAGTGTGGCCCCAGCAAACCAGTCTCCATGGACTTTGCGCGTCGAAAGAGATTCAATTGTGGTACCCGGTTGTTCAGCCCAATTCAATTGCTTCCATGCATGTAGCTTTGGATGGGGCATCCGATGCTTTGGCCTAGGACTTAGGATCTCCTAGGATCATATCGTCCCAGGCCCCCTCAAGTGACCTGGAATGTGGGAAGATTCGAAGAGGCGGAAGTAGTCCTTGGACGTCCTTGGGGGTTTGCAGATAGATGTATTCTACACCTAGTGAGGCTGAGTTTATGGGGTGTCCAAATTCTTCTTGGACGCTCATTCTATATTAATTCATTGTAGCTCGCTGAGGCAAAATCGAAAGCAACTCGGACTCGTGCCATTCTCAGCCAGGATCGCTGGTCACCTTTGCCCTTCTCCCTCCCTATAGGACCTCTCTCGCCGGCGAGGTGTCCAGATCTCCCGCGAGACGCTGCCCGCGCGTGGGCCGAAGGAGCAGTTGCAGGCGGAGCTCATTGAGATCAGAGACTCTCCAAACCAGTCAGATTTTGGAGCATCTTCATGGAATGTTCGTTTGTTTTGGAGTTTTCAGTAGAATAGAGCCTTTGCCACTTGTGACCAGGGCTGGTATCAGGGTCAGGCTTGATGGGGGAATTCATTCCAGTTTTGATTAGGTGTCGTTCTCAGCCACCAGGTGACCCGGTGACCCTTCAAGAGCTTCACATGGGGAACCTGACTCGTCTCCGAATCCAGTACCGAATCCATGGTGACTCGTCTCTGGGACCGCGGTCGAGGGCGGTCGATTTCTGCAGCAGTTGGCTCCAAAAGGATTTGACCGCTTCATCTTCCAACTGATTAATCCCCTGAGAGAAGATCGTCCTTACGAGGTCGACTCACCTTGTGATTTCGTCATTGCTTTCACTCAGTGAATCCTGATCTCGCGGCGTGGCCTTTTTCGGGATGAACCTGATGAGCTTGTCGGAGGTCAAGAGCACTTGTAAGCCTTTGGTGGAGTTGGAGGACGATCTACCCGGATTGAAGGCCGGAAAAGGAGGGGGGTTGTGGCAAGTGGGAACTTCGCTGTGGGTGAAAGGATTTGCTTCTCTCAGAGTGTAGAAAACATCGACTGTGACAAACTCGTTGATTCCAGAGAAAGCTCAAAGAAAGCAATTACAAAGTTGGGTCGGGCCAAACGCAAGGCCTATAAGGGAGTCTCTAAGGGATACTTTTTTTTAACCGGCAGGTACGAAGACTAATCAAACGGTGATGAGGTTGACGAACTCAACTGAGTGTGATTGCATTGCACGTATTGTTGGCATCAAACCATTGCTTTTTCTACCATGAAGTGTTTGGCGACGTGTCGCCTCCACGCAGAGCGAACCATACCGGCCCTATGGGTTTATCAGCATGTCCCATGTGCCATGTGCATTGTCGCACCTCTCCATCATGCTGTTCATTGAATCCTTTTGATGTGTTTCATTGACAAGAAAGTGCATTTTTATACATGTAAACAACTGCACAATTTGCCAAGATGTACTGAATCAAACATGTTGCATGCTCCGAATACAAAAAAAAAACAACGCTATGCCACGCTACCGGTGCTGACAGACCAGGGACCCAGGATCGATCCAGTATAACAGTCCGTTCAAGGAAGGTCAGGATCGATCAATGCCTCAGAAACATTGTAATGATATGAGTAACTATATATGTATAAATATTTATATACTTTCTCTGTGGAACATTATGTTTTCTATTCTCTTGTGGGTTCATCCACCCAAGAAGCTTGGGGCTTGCCATGGGCCTGTTTTGCACCACGGCGCCGGATCGAAACAGCACCCGGTTTTCCTCTGTGGCGATGCGGCAGGAGTATCAAGAGATCCCAGACCAGCGGATGGACAGCAAACCCATACGGAATTCCTACTGCTCCTTCACGGAATACACCAAGAAGGACAGGCAAACTCTGACGGGGTCGCTGTTTCGTGGGCTTTGCCATGTAGCAGTACCGGTGTTGTGGCTATTTTCTATGCGGCTGCGGCGGTATATTTTGAGACTCGCTGAAGCTTGCCATCTCGGGTTTCTGCCGCTTCTCTTGGGTCCAAGGGTTTGGAGCCATCCTCAGTCCCCACGACGTAGTGATCATCCAGGTGCTTTTCAACAAATGGCAACTCAATAAGCAAGCAAAACGACTGACACTGCTCGTGGTTGAAGAAACACCACATGAGCAACTGTGGGCACCAGAATTGTTCTTAACAACTCAAAAAGAGGGTTCTCCGCAGCTCCAATGTGTGCAAAGCTCCTGATAGACTGGTAAATTTCAACATGCCCTTGTAGGCTAGCAATGGGGTCCACTGTGGCAAGCTAGCTCAGTCTTATGACACGTGAATGTGGAAGCCTGCATTTCAAACCTATCTTGAAAGATGCCCCCTCTAAGCCCAATCTTTGGGACGAGTTCTTGCTCTGGGAGCTATGACTCGAGTCTGAGCTTGGATGATTGCGCTGATCAGCCCGGCTTTCAGATGCATCCGTCAATACCATGGGTGTTTCACCTGCCAGTGATGGGATGGGTGACCCCTCGCCTTCACGTGTTTGACGCGCCAGGACGTCTTGCCATCACCGAACCGCTTGGCCCATGATGCGACTCTTGGGCCAAGGAAACCGGTGCCGTGGTGTTTGGGCAGTTTGGGAAGCACGAAGTTAGATTGGCCTTCCACAAATTCGGGGCGAAGACTCCTACCCCTCAACTGGTTACAGAGATTTCAGTGGTTTCCAGACATGTAAAGGCCAACAGAGATAGACGTCGTCGCAGCAGTGAAAGCGATGTTCACCACCCATGTTTCCAGCTCCACCGATCATGGATTTTACGTCGTGCTATGCGAGGTACGTGCGGGAAGTGAATCGCTACTTGGCCTTGGTGGAGGAACAACCTCAGCTCTTTGAGAAGTACATCCAACAACGACGAGGTGCCTGTGAGGAATTTGGCCAGGGCTTGCAGACAGCCTGAGGGTCACGCAAATCATTTGACTGGTCAACAATTGTTCAGAGCGAAAAGGGACTAAGAGCAAGCAATCCTGAAATAAGATAAATAGAGCCTTGATGAGCCTTGTTTAGAGTTTTACAGGCAAAAGAACACTAAGCAGTCAAGATCCCTAGCATGACTGTCATGACTAGAACTTAGTCTTCCAAGTGTCAAGAGATTTTGCACAAGTAACAATGCGATTGTTATGAAACCCTTCAACCCCTACGGCCTTTCTAAGCCTTCCCAAGCACCATTGCTTGCTCTTACCAGGCACTACTAACACCTAACACACACGGTTTGATGCGGGGAAGACATGCAGACAACGTGAGCACCGCCGACCACGGAGGTCAACGACGAGGCTTCAGTTCGAGGGTCCGGGCGATGTCCTCTGATCGCTCCGATCGGTCTCGTGGTCGCTGAGGTGCGCGGGAGTCGACCATGTGTGTTGTCGAGGGCTTTTTGGCCAAGGGCCAAATGGAGGGCGCATAGTTCATATTAACCCCCCTCCATTTGGATTGCAAAACCATGCGAAACACCTCTAAACACCTCTCGCGCTCAACTCAGGTGTGAGACTGTGCCGCACTAAATGGTATCTTGAACCCTATGAGGATGGCACAGAAAGAGCGACCACCCGAGCGGGCTGCCACTTGTGGCATGAGCCGCCTTCTATCGATGTTCAAGTCCAAGCACCAACAAAATGCAGGGCGATTTAGCCCAAGAATTACGGGCAGGATATGCCTAAAACACAGTATGCAACCAGCAATGCGTAGATGTTCAGTGTCAAGCAAGGAAGCCAAGCTGGAAACTCATTAAAGACAACACATGCTAGCAAAGACATGCAAAGACTGGCCAAAGAACAATTGACAATTGCCCTTTGAATTAGCCAGTCGATGGCTCAATTGTCCTGGGGGAGCATAGTGCAAAATGATTCAACGCTGTTTCAAGGCACGTTCTCCGCACAGATCTATTCCCCCTTGCAGCAGGACCGTTTTCAAGCAAGCTGTCCTGAAGCAGAACTTGGAAGCTTTAGGCATCACCAGCTCCATCAAAGTTAAAGGCCGCGAGCCAAGAGCTGCCACGTATGAAGTACAGCTAGCTCAGGCAGAAATCAACATGGCGAGGTGCCACACGTACTCGATCTAAGCGTTGTCCTCATGGACAGGGTGCCGCACCGTTTGCCATGCGGCTTAGTAGACGAGCCACCCCACCATGGCAGTGGCCCCGCTGGCCGTAAGCCAGGTAGCTTGGGGCCAGGGCGGTTGATTGTAAAAACCTCTTCGTATAAGTCAATATTCTACATTGTAAAGACAAATTCAGATTTACGTTATATGGCATTCGTGTCGGCTTGAGTGGGGTCATAGCGCAAGCATGGCAGGTATCATGTTCTGTCAGAGGTCCGGGGCCTTGTCCATTCCTTCTCATAAAACCCCTGGCCATGTAACAAGGAGATGGGGGAGGACATGTACGCGGCGCCCGTTTTTGCTGGCTTGTCATTTTGGAGCTCGGTGCTTGAGCCAGACCATGGGTCCCGATATATTTTTTGGACTACTGAAATTTGACTTGATGGAGGGCTTGGACACCTTTG